>OZ037997.1:18321369-18618869 GCA_964035705.1 Porites rus | reverse complement strand
TTCAGACGAGTCATTTTCTGAAGAACTGTTTAAAATGCAACCGAAGACAGGAGTGAACGAGTTGTTAGAAACGATGATGGTCAAGGTTTCCAAATTTCTTATAGGACTGGTAATAACAAAACGGATCAATCACAGCGTAATTTTTGCGAATGAAATTGTGTTATACAATTTTCAACAAATCCTGCGTGAGACAATCAATCGTGAGACAAACGATAAACGAAAGGCTTTATAAAGCAAATTAAGTCAACTCCAGGAATTGAACTGGTTTCTTGGACGTTTTGCTCACATTCTGTTGGATATTGCGACAACACTGCGCGCGCATACGTTGTTTTCTGATTGTGGTTGTCTTTACCGCTAAGAAGGGACTTCCCTGCGCATATTACCTTTCGCCGCTTTTGTCACTTCCGCTTATGGTAGAAGAACTCTCGCCGCCCAGAGTCTGGTAAATTACACTGTCATCTTCTTCTAGGTCAGACACGTTAGACTCATACCCCTCCTTAGCTTTCTCGACCACCTCTGTAATGACAGTATAAAAGATGAAACATTCAGCGAATTATTTGTTTGTAAGATGCACTGCTTCTGTAATAGCTTTTATGTCAAGAAAATAAGCATGACTTTAAGAGGACTGAACATCAGTTTCGCACCAATAAAACTAAAAACACCCCAAAAAGAAACGTTATATAGTTAAAACAAGTAAAAAACAACGCAGACAAAAAATAACGAAGTTTTGGTGTCATCTTGGCGAAAAGATGACACCGAAAAATCGTTCTTTCCTGTCCGTGTTCTTTTAAAATTGTTTTTGTATGACTAAACCTTTGCTTATTACGGTTATATAGTTCCATGACAATATTAAAGAGTAAAATATGCTGGAAACTGTTTTGCTCAACTTCTAACGAACGCTTTCGAGGCTTTTTCTGAAGGCGCGCTGGCCGTGTGGTTAACGCCTCGAACTTTGGAATTGGCGGTTTGGGTTTAAGTTTTGCCGTTACGTTGTTTCCTCAGATATGAACTTAGCTCCCCCAGGTCTATATATGGGTATGTGCTGGGGGAGGGGAACTCCGCGATGGACGTGCATTCTGTCCTGGGGTGAGTAGTAATACACTTAGGTACTTCAATACCAACTAAAACAGGTTAACCTCCGAACATCAGGGCGTCATGGCCTCTCCCCCTTTATCTCTATCTCGGCGACTTTTACTCACCGATATGATCTAATTCCGCCAAGTACTCATCTCCGAAGTCCCTTCCCTCCTGTGAGAAAGTAAACATTAGACTAAGTTTCAGTGGCAGTCCTGTTTCCTGTGCAATTTACCTGTCGTAATGCATGCATGCGTAGTTTTTTCAAACCACAAACCTTTTCGTTCAGTTTTTTCCTTAGAAAAGAAAATGCTCTTTATATAAATTTCAAGGTATTTAGCACGAAAGTACTAACTGGGGACACTACTTTTACGTCTCCAACTGGAGACGGAACCGCCATTTTACGTGGTCATCCGAGCCACGCGAAGGTCTAGCTGCTTGCAGTGCAAAGGGAGTACCTTCATTTCTCAATTGTTTTAAGACCCTGAGTATTGGTCCGGCCCCAGGAATCGAACCCGCGACCTCCCGCTCAGTGCAGTCAAGTGCTCTGCCGACTGAGCTAATTCTGCCGTTTTACCCTTGTCTAGTGCACTTGTTGCCCGTCTGATGAACAAGAGTAGCGCGGCCTTTTTGAACCGGATAATGCCTTGCTTCGCCACGACAACGGCGCAGAAAAGTAAGCATGAACTATCTATTAACTTAAAATACAGCTTTTGGTGGATGAAAAAGGGAAGCTCCCATCTAAAGTTTACCTGTTCACATTTTATAGTGGCCAATATATATATATAAAAAAATCACAATTCCAAATTTCTTTTACGAAAATCCCAAGAAGTTAAAAAGCCATGACGATGTAAAAGTTCTGCCAAAGAGATTTTATTTGAATGGTAACACCATAGGATTTCTTCCGCAGATTCAAAGGAAGAGTGACTAATAATCACGCCATAATGAATTCAAAGAGTGAAAGGATTAATCAAGTAAAATCAACTTTTGCCGTGCTTTGTTTCCTCTAACAAGCAACACAGCACCACAGCCTTCTAATAACAAACTCTTTGCTCCCAAAATAATGACAAGAAATCTAACCTTGTTAGCCATGTCTTCATTAAGAATCTGTCCAGCGTATGTACAGACAAAAGTACCCATAGGAATGTCATCCAGGCATCTAAGCCCCCACCCCCTGAAACATATAACGAAAAGAAAGTTAATCCACCTACCTAAACAGTACTAGTGTTCAAGCAGATGTACCCGCGTGGTCTAGTTGGCAGATCTGTAAAATACCCCAAACGTGATAGGCCATTTCCGAGCCGAAGGCCCCTGTTTCAAAGCGAGGCTTAGTGCGAAGCTATTGATATGAAAATATTTTTTTATTCTTATACAAATCAAACTCATTTTCCAAGAGAGGTCTTGCACTTAGCCTCGTATTGAAAGTGAATGTTTTTGGAACTCGGGAATTGCACCACAGCAATGATCAAGACCTTTTGTGTGTCTGGACTACTCGGAGTACTCCGCCTCTATCACTCTGTCAAACGAAATCCCAGACACACTACTGACAAATCATGTTAGTAATTCTTTCATTCACATTCACGTGCTTTCACGTGAACTCAGTGAAAGCCCTGCTTCTTGATGCAGTTTCCCCGAAATTTACAAGGCAGCGCTACCAGTGACACTAAGAGACGGTTGCAAGTTTCCTATGCTGCCATCCGCTTGAAGTATTTTGTAGAGAAGAGCATTATATTATTGAATCACAAACTGATGTACGCAATTTGCACCGCAACTTCTCGAACAGGAATGCCTTACATGCATCTGGTCTGACAGCATTGAACAACGTTCTCTTGTCAGAGCACCCTGAACCCAAAAATTGCATGATTGAGCAATCCCTACCTGTTCTCCGTCTTGAACACTTGTAACCTTAGCTGGATGCCATTCTGCACAACTCGGTTGAAACACTGCATGCCGCATGCGCAGTTTTGATTACATTCGTAGATTCTAAAGAAGATACAAACAGGTTAGAAAGAGACAGCAGAGTATGACTGTTGCATAGAATGTTACTAGATTAAATACGTTACATTAACATTCTATTGTTTTGAGTCAAGCCTTTGGTAAGTGAATAATGTCGGTAATTCATGGCTAGAAAACTACGTTTCCTGCTAGAGCATAGACCTCTTTAGAGTGTACGTTTTGTTTTCCTAATGTAGGTCATGTAATAATACTATAGAGAACTGAAGTACTTGACGTAGCTTTCGCAATGCGACTCGTTAGATCACTGTGAACCGTTTTACAGAAACACAGGTGGAGTGTCAAACGTAACAGAAGCCAGTGATTTCTTTGACAAAATAAATTCACTAAAACAAAGTTTTGCAGCAGTTGGCAATCTCACCCTGTTTGAACGCCTTCCTTGAGCTTGCGAAACTCATAACCAATTGTGGGATCCTCTTTGCCTCCTACAGCAGCTGAGGCTTGTATCGTTAACTGGGCGCATGAGCACTTGGACTTGTCCTTGAACGAATATTAACAACAATATTAACAGCAATATTAATAATCTCAATACTCTTACCAAACCAGTCAGTCTGGAAGCTGTTGAATTCTTGCTTCTGACTGGTTAAAAATATTTTCTGGACGGCGTACAAGGACAAGCACTCGTGGAATTTCTCCTTCGTTTTAGTCCACTTTCCTTACAATGACTTCACTCGAGCAAAATCTCTCCAGTTAGCTTAATCATTGGTGTTCAAATATGAAAGGATGGCAATTTCATCTAGTTTACTCTACATTTGAGGATCTTCAGAAGATGTTAGATTAGAGATGATGACACCAATTCACCTGACAGTTATCCGTGCAGTCACAGCATGCCAGGAATGCTGGGTCGAGAACCATATTGACTCCTTCATGTAGAATCCTTCTGGATACGTAATCGATCGGAGGCGGAAAACACGTGTCCACTTCGTTGACAACCTGAAATGTGTCAATCAAAACGGCTGAATAAGTACCTCATTTTGGTATAGTTAACGGCGCAATGTGATTGTTCTGCCAAACAGTGGCAAACGAGACGGTGTGGATTTTGGTTACTTTTGAGTACAGGCAAAGCAAAGGAAACGGATTGCTGATAGCTTTCATACCACAGTGGCGTATCCAAACCTTCAGATAAGGGAGGGGCCCTGTCATCCAGACCCTGAGATGGAAGGGGGGGACTGTCTCCAAAAAATTTTTTTCGTCCATTCGGGCCTCAGTTTGATCTAACAATAAGGCGGCAGGCGGGGGGGGGGGGGCAGGAGGGGGGAGGGCCTCCCCTGGATCCGCCACTGCATCACTTGGGTTTTACAATTCGAGGAAGACTTTTTACATGTAAGGGATAATTTCTTAGCGGGAAAACAAGTACGGCTCTTTTTTCTTTTTCTAGTGGGGTTTTCTTAAAATTGAAAATATTTTACAGAGTTCGTACATTTTAGCGCTCTTCAAATTCCAGGACTTTCCATGATTTTTTCCATGACCTTAGGTTTATCTGTCACTTTCAAAAATTTTCAAAACCTTCCGGCTTTTAACGTATTTTTGACCTTAAACAGTTCAACCGACACCGACTTTGGTGTCCCAAAAAGGCGTGCCATTTGCGCTGTTTAATTACTCCTGTTTATCTTACATTGTCCTTGCTTTGTCATCTGCAGTAACTTATCTACCCCAAAAAACTTTAATTTTCAATAACTTTCCGACAATCAAATTCCATGCCTTTCAAGGTTTTCAATAAACTGTGCGAACCCAACGAGCTCAACTTCCTTCTCTACACACTACTACTTCCACACTGTGCACTCTGGTTTGGTCATTTCTCTGAATAGTTACTTGGGGGAGTGGAGCGGAAGAAGGGATTTTCATTTGAAAATCTAAATTATAGGCGCTAATAAAACTCATAAACCCAGGTCGAATTCTTAACAACACTTTTCTTAAATTGAAGGCAATATTCAACTCCGGCAGCACTTGATACAGTAACAGCACAGCCCACTGCCAAGTGACACAATAATATATTGTCGAGAGAACAAGGAATTCTACTGGTTTTAAAATAGTAAAGTGTGTTAGCGAAAAACAGTGTTTTTAAGTACATACCGAGATTTCCACTCTTTCTGCACCACGTGAGATGTCAGGACAAATAGGTTCCTGGCAACAGAAAAGAAATCGTCTCACGCGGAAACAGAAACTATACAATAATAAATGTTTTGAAGCAAAGACAGCCTTAATGACTTAAATAGATAGAAGCAACTATACATTACTTTCACCGTCCATCTTGCATACAAACGAAAAAATGCGTTCGGAGTCAGAATCGAAACCTGTCTCACCAAATACCCGTTGGGTGTGTAAACCACCACAAGATCAAGCCAGGCACAATGACGATAAGCCCACACTAACAGTGGTAGACTATAGTTTCCCAAATAAATTATTCCACAGAGTGTTTTAAGTCTATCGCGTGTTTCTGAGGGAATCGAAGGTGTTTGCAAATATTTACTAACCAACGCGACCACGTTGCTACGCTGCTGTATCCACAATAAATACAATTTGTTTCAACATTCCTCCAAGAACATGAAAGAAGTGCTGGAACTTAGTTTTAAGTTCTAAGTTCTAAGTGCTTCCATGTCTCAGAGAAATTTCCTTCTTCATTTCTTTTGAAACAAGACCCATTAACATTGTGCACCCCGGGTTGAGTGGCGTGGCCCACGTGCATAATAACCCTAAAAGGCACTCGAGTGAAGTACAGCGCAAATATAACGAAATCGCTCTGATCAACCATAAAGCACGCATTATATTTTTCAATAAATCATTCTTACCACATCTCTGAAAACAGTATCTTGGCAGGAAACGTCTGGGTCAAATGAAAACTGATCTATAGACACATTGGCTGTATTTGTGATTGTCACTAAAGGAAAAGAAGCGAAGACAAACTTGAGTGAAGACGAACCAATCAACCTGTAGAAATACGCCTAGATGTGTCACATTACAGAAGGCACGTTACGCTCCGGCCGTGCGAGCTTTTCGGCTTTGAGAAATGAGTAACAGGTTCGCAAGTGAATAGTGATTATTCTTTTTCAGAAGCAGAATTCAAACTAACATGTATCGTTTGTACTCACAGTAACAAGCAAGCTCTGGCAAGGATCTCTGCAGAAAGAAAGGAGAAACAATGTTAAGGTAAAAAAATGTTTTGTTTTATGATGAATCAGTGTGAAATTAAATAAATCTTTTTTGAAGAACACCAAATGGCTTCCCACAAGAAACAGACCATTCTGGCTTGGTATAAGAGTTTTCTCATTACAACGAAACTGTACCCTAAAGAACAACTTTCTTCAACTAAAAAAATAGCCCATTTTTGAGTTCCCCCGGGCCTCTGTTTCAAAACGAGGGTAGGTGCTCAGCCTTTGACATGGAAATCATTTTTCATTCTCATGCAAATAAAACTCATTTTCACAAGAAAGGTTGGGCACCTAGCTTCATTTTGAAAGTGAGGGTTTTTGGAACTCGGAAGTGGCCTATTTCATGGACACAATCATGCATGGTAGCCATGCCAAACTCACTCAACGGAACGAACGATTACCATAGTTTTCCGATGTAGGAAAACAATCGGATATACCCCACTTTAGAACTTTAGGAAGAATGGATACAATCTTTAGGTGCAGCGACTTCTAAGGTCGTTTAGGTAAACAAGCGTTAGTTATGATTGGTCGATGGTACTCAAAGCAACAATAAACCAATCATAACTAACGCTTGTCCACCCAACCGATCCCAGAAATCCTTGAGCCGAAAGCTTGTACCCATTCCCTTATAGATTCTGGAATGGTGTGTTAAGAAACAAACATTCAGTTGACATAAGAGACGTCTACTTACCAGTCTTTTGTTACAAGGTGTACGATAATAAACAGTCTTCTTGTTACCAGGGTGACGCTGTGCAATTTCCCTGCAGAAAACATAAATAACGGACCAACAATAAGGAATAGCAATTAGAGATCAGTTCCCGGGGAGTTCCAACATTTTGTTTTCATCTGTACCTCTATCTCCATCCTTTTACGGCGACCACCAGACCACGTTCTTTTCCTAGGTAATGCACTGGAACTAGCCCACAAACGAGAGGGAATCTTTCAACAGGCCCCGGTCGTTCAAAAGTTGGATAGCACTATCCACCGGAAAAATCGCTATACAGTGGATACTTATTAGGGAAACCAATAACTTTATCCACTGGATAGAGATTTATCCAATGGATAACGCTATCCACCTTTTGATCAACTGGGGGCAGTTCATTTATAAAATAATCTATTACTATGCTGCATATGACAAGAAGCTTCTTGAAAAGATAGCTAATCACCTGCAAAAAGTCGTAGGTACAACATTTGCACTGAGAGTCATTGCAAGGGATATGATTTCATATCAAAAGGAAACCTTTATTTCGTTTTAATTTTTCCCGTTATTTCTTTGCATTTGTTTATGTAACATTGCGTTTTCATTCAACGAAAAGTCTAACCTTTTCCACTTCAGTAGGAGGGGAATCGCTCTTGGGTTATGTTTAACACTTTCCTCGGCTGCAACGGTTTGTTTTGTATTGCAGAGGTTACTGCATTTATGAGGCCCTACAAACAAAATAGCGATAACGATAATGAGGTGATGTAAATATATTAAGCATTTAGGTACCAAGCACCCAAAATGTATTTAAACAGTCAATTCGGCAATTGGGTCCGGACTAAATATTCAACTTGGCAATCTGAAGAACCAGTTTATCAATGGGAACATTCGATATTAGCTTAGCATTCAATTTCACAACGCAAACATTTCGTCGATTCAAACATGCAATTCAGACATTAAACTGAAACGTTCAATAGACCAATTTCGATATATTAAAATTCATACTTGGCTGTGAGGCTTGAGGGAATAAAACAAAAGAAATCATCTTGACGCTCAGCGATGAATAATATTTCTTTTGTCCTATTTCCCCAAGCCTCGGAGTCAAGTATGAATTTTAATATATCGAAAATGGTCTGTACACCACTTGCTCCCATAAAGCACATCATTTGCCCCGCAAAATTTTACAAAACCTTTGTCTTTCATTTCTCCTGGGTATAACAGCCGTCCGACGAGAAATTGAAAACAATACTTATGCAAAATTAGGGGGGCGGGGGACAAATACGGTGCATTATGGGAGATGTGCAAGTGGCGTATTCAGTCATACCATTCAAACATTCAATTCACACAAGCAATTCATACTTTCAATTCAGATCGAAATCGTCACAATTCACCATCAATTCCCCGTAGCCCCGGGGGTTATTCGCTACAATAGTCTATACAGGGAGGCTGCGCCCGAAAGGGGTACATCAAAGAGTAGGGAATTCACAAATTGAAGTAGTTGAAAGCGTTGGAAAATCTATCATTTAAGTATTAAAAGGGCCTTAATAATGTTTCGAAAAGACCTGCATTTTGCCCATTTAGTTTATTAAACGTTACACGAAAATGACAAGGGTCCTTCCTGTTTTAGCGATTTATTCCTATTAAGTGGATATGCTAAAGGAGTGCTACATTTCAATGGAAGATACACGAAGGTGGTAGCTTGTCCGTCAAAAGTGCATGGTATATGAAACGGTAAGGGGTTGGAGCTCGGGGCGGAGCCCCCCGCCCCGTATAAAAGTTTGCAAAGTTCTGCCCCCCCCGCTCCTCCTCCCCGCCGGTCTGTGGCCTACCTTTAGCAGCACTTTTGCTTAAAACCACCGAATAGTTAGGAGTTTCACACTGCTGATCTCTCAGCGTCCCCTTCTCCAAGCTGCTCTGATTGAGTCTCAATTGGATCAGTGATGCAGCATCCTGTTTGTACTGGCTGTTAGTGGGAATGTTGAAAGCTGGGATCCTTTCTCTGCCAGTGCCTCTGACATCCCGACGATTTGTACGAAGCCAAGGCGCTTCCCATGACTGTAAAGATTGGTTGAAATGAACCAACTGAGGAGCTGAACAAGTCTCGCTACAGTAAATTATAAGTAGTGTCTTTGTACGCGGTACGTCAAGCAAAACGCACGAAAAAAGCTACTGGCCACGCGTGCAATGGAGACCCTTGCTCTCGATTGTCGTGTCTCGCACCCCGAGCGCGCACTTACTATGTCAATAACCTTGAGGAAAGATACAGAGGTTCGTAGTCTATCCCCACAGATGACAAGATTTAAGTCTCAAAGAACTTGGTCTCCCAGAATCCAGTGTCAAGTACATGCATAACGAGACTAGAGACTAGATGAAATCCTACAAAGCAGGGCAGACACCCTCATAGAAAGTCACCTTTCTTTAATGTTCTGTGGTTTTGTTTTCATGAGAGATAGATTCTCCTTTTCGCGAAGGTATCCATCTAGAGAGGTCACAATTTGCCATGTATACAGCTATTTCGAGAAAGGTTATCGGAAAAAATGTGCACGTGACAATCTCGAAAGGTCTAGGTCTCAGCTATGGGACACCTCTCGTAAGCAGACAACCCTCAAGGTCTGCAGAATCTAAAATTATTTCTCGAACAGACAGTTTCACAATTCACTACAAATAAGGTCCTTATATATTCTATATATGATGTAAAACATAAGTTGGTATGGAAAAGGAGTTCCACAGTTTAATGAGTACGGTAGCAGTCCTGTCGATATATACAGTGCTCTAGCCCGACTTTTAGTATGGACGAGGGAAGGTCTGTGATCGCCGAAGTCGCGTGCTGATAGGAGAGAAACTGGGGCAGGGCCACCCCAGAAAATTTTGAATCTATAAGCACTGAAGCGCTATTTTCAGGCTTTGTCGAAAGTGCTCTTTCAACTGGCAATGTTTTAACAACCTCATTTTTGAAATTGGCTTTTAGGCTAGTTAAGTACTCTGTCTTGCCTCTTGCAAGTTACGGCTCGGATATGCGTTAAGTATAAATAAGTTTATTTTTTTCCCCGACTCTTTGTAGTGCTCGGCGTTTACGATGTTGACCCAACCTCCCAAAGGGCCACTTCCTAAGTGCGGGTACCTACTCCCGGTCCCTTCGGCTGTCGCATATAGGAGGTCGGATTGAAGTGATGTAAAAAGGTCATGCATGATAACTGTTTGGGGTGTCAGTGGTCATGCAGTGCTGTTTTAAGCTAAAGAAGGAAAGTTACTAACATTATAAAGGTCATCCAGTATGGAGGCATCCGCATTAGGAACTAGGTACTGAAAGTTAAAAAGTTAGAAGGATAAGAAGAGAGAAGAAGATCGACAGTAATATAGAAATAAAGAACTGAGAAACGTGGAGAAATATAAGCTTTTCGCTAAAAATTCTTTTAAAGTTCATTTACTTGATATGTAGAAAAAAAGAATTGCTTGCTCTTCAATTATAGTTGCGAGCATTCAAAAAGGAGGCACGCTGAATTGCTTACATTTATACTCTACACTCAACTCCTTAGCGAATAAAAACGTAAACGGACGACTCCTTTACGGCTCTCTCTTTTTTTCAGGCCGTCTAAATAACTAAAAAATTGCAATATTTTATCACTAATATGGATGTTTCCTTCTGGAATTTTTTCACCAGGTTTTCTGGACACAGGCCTACACAGAGGGAATGAGCAAGAACAGGACTCAGGTCCCACGCGAGGTGCCATTCCTAGCCCAATCTCACAAACCGTAAAGGTTGGCTACACCACCGGGGTCTACGTCCCCTAACTCTTCTCGAACAGTGGAGTGGGTTCTTTTACGTCCCGCAAGAACAGATCAGTGAAAGCGTGTTGTGAGACGGGGCCTACGGTTTTTCGTCTTTATCCGAGAAGACTAGAAAGTCTAACCATTTGCAGATGTCATTACAAAGCAGCACTTTCTTATCAGTTTTTCAAAGACCCTGAGCGTTGGTCCGGCCGGGGTTCGAACCCGCGACCTCCCGCTCGGCAAGACCGGCGCTTTCCCAACTGAGCTAACCAGGCGGCGGAGGAATCAATGTAATGTAACCAAGAGAAGATAATGGACAGAGAGGGAAACGCCCAGTCTAGCGGCCATTGCTATATGTCATTTCACTTAAGATATTTTTAGACCAAAACCGCTTGAAATTAATAGGAAACTGGTTTCCCGAGAGGTCCGCAAACTTTTATTCAGTGTTGTCAAGAGAGAATTCAGCAGTTGCCTCTACAATATTCGGCGTTGTTTCCTTTGAGGCAGTCACGTGTGGACTTGATGACGTTTCAAGCGATCGATTAAAATGTGCGGACGTGCCGGGAATTAAGCTTCTGTTTAATTACAATCTCTAAGCTTAAGCCAACGCTTGGCCAACGCCCTAAGATTCCCTCTCTGTCCATAATTCTCTCTTGAAGTATCTGTCTGCTTATTTCGACAGAAGAAGCATTGTCATGGAAAAGAAAAAAATGCATGACCTTACCTCATTCTTGTGTGATGCCAATGAATTTATTATCTGATCTGATTCCACTGGAACACTAAGCATTGTGCCATTTCCTTCTAAGTCAATAACTTCAATGCCATTGTGTCGTTGGAAATAATCCTTTGGGGAACCTTGAAAACAAAGGAAACAGTTAAACAGAACAAAGAAATGATTGAGTGTTTTAAACTTCAAGGTCAAACCAGTGCTTGAGACTGCAGATCGTCAAGGTGTCACAGAAGGTTAAAAATTTACCATTGTGGCGCGGATGATATGTGCACACTTTCACTTGCAAAATTAGAGAGTACAAATGCTAAATGAAAGAACTTGACAAAGGCAGACTAAACACGAAATGCTGGACTAATCAGTAAATATGTGAGCTTTTTTTCTCACAAAACCTTGTGGTTAATAACTAATAAATCTGTATTTGTATTTGAAATTGGCATTTTTATTTTCTCATTGACTTTAAAGTATCACAACAGCCTGCGTGGTAGGCTCGATTCAGGAAATAAGCCCACACCCCTCCCCTGAAAGGAGTCTTTTCTCTTCTCCGGGAGGAATAAGACTGGAATCGAGAAAGTGGCGAGCATTGAGCCTACCTGCATGGCAGGCTTTAGAAGAAGGCAGGAAAGGGTAAATTATGGATTTTAAGTCCCTCTCCTTTCCCCTACAAAAGCCTGCCAAACAGGCTATGATTATGAAATAATTGCAAATGACAAGAAACAGTGAAACAATTGATATGTATAGGACTTTGGATTAAATATATAAATAATGGAAATCAAACTTTGTTTTGTGCAATTTGGTCTGAAATCACGTGCATGTTTTAAAAATCTGATGAACGCGCAGCACGAGTTTGAATTGGTATCGTCAGTACGATTTCAGACCAAAATTGCAGGTTGACATGATACTCTATCACTAAATTTACTTATTTATTTATTTATTTAATTCAAAGGCCATATCCACTTTGAAGTAGCACAATTTGGTGGCCGAAATACAAAATTTTGGTCAGTACGAACATTTTATTGAACCACACTGTTGAGAGTCAATCAGTAAGCAAGGATCACGAGCGACTTCAAACTGGATGCAGAAAACATATAGGTACAGTACCACTCAAAAGTAAGTTGACAGTCACTCGTGTCTCGATCCTCGAGACGCGAGGCTCGATTCTCGATTCTCGAAACTTTCGCGCATCGAGGATCGAGTTTTAAATATGGAGTCGAGAAAGCGTTCTCTCTAAAAGTGTACACTTACCTTTCATTCTAAACTAACAAACTGAATCAATAAATACATACATACATAAATAGAGAGGAAAATAAGGTGAATGTTAAAAACGTTTCAATACCTAAGCCTGCAGTGGTCTTCTTCCTAGCGGTACTAGCCTGGAAGACTGACATGGAGCTGCCATTACAGGTGCCACACCCACTACACGCTGGATTGTTGCATTTGTTAACAAGGCCTCTGCCCTGTGCAGTGGGAGCAGAGCATTGACCACCTGTGCAGTCAGTAGATGATGAAGAATCGAAAGAGGAGGAGGTGGCTTGTTTACCAGAACCAGTTTGAAATGAACCTGCCAGAAAAAAAGATTATAGCAGAACTGTAATAACGAAAGGTTACAAAGTGCGAGCCACAACAAGTGAAGGCTAAAGTGCGCTCCAACGCTGGTGTTTTGTGTAAGATACATGTGATAGATAGTCAAAAAATGTGTGATCAGAAAGTCTAATGCGTTTTAAGGAGCACTGGATAATATTTAACCAGATTTGCATTAAACACTGCAGGATGATGGTTTAATCATTCAGTCATTCTACAGTGAATAAAGGTGACTTGTGATACCAACTGTAAAATGTAACTGGAATCAATACCAAAAATAAATCCTTTGTGCCCTGTGGATGCAACTGCATTGGGCAAGAACGAAGATTTTTTAAATTTGTCTTTTATGCATTTATCCACTTTGCAGATCGTCCATTCAAATATTAATTTCTACATTGTTCTAGAGTGAATGGAACCTGATGAGAAGCCAAACCAGTCTGTAAGGAAGGTAAAAGCTAATCATGGGTTAGGATTTAAACCTTTAGTTCTTTTTCATTCAAAATATTTCTGTTTTAAATTAGCTTAAATCTCCGAGATGATTCTACAAAAGCGGCTATCATTAACCAAATAGGAAAAAACATTCAATAGAAGACCCCTGCTTTTTAAGAATATATATTGTGGTTCAATTTTATCCTTGGTTCAAATTTTATTTTCTTTTATTTCAAACTCATTATCATGTAATTAATCATACATTACAATACCCAAAACAAAAGAAAAGAAAATTTGAACCAAGGATAAAATTGAACCACAACAGTGTGCAAAGAAAGTGGTGTCCGATAGCCTAGGGCTAGTGGATTTTGCTATCGGGCAAGTGAATTCTGTTCCCAACTTGCCCGATGGGCAAGTGATTTTGGGGGGAGAATTCAAATTACAGAAGAACTGTAATCAATCTTGGTTATCACATTTTTTCAGGCTAGTTGAAATGACTTTCGGGCTAGTGGTAAAACTAACTTTCTTTGCACCCTGCCACAACATATATGCCAGACGAAACATCCCTTCACATCCAAAAACTCTTTAGAAAAAGCAAGTGTTTTGAACATGAGAACTAGGCATAGAGGTGAGTATGCTCTGAGCTTGCAAAGAATTATTTTGAAAGAGTGATGACACAGTCATTTTGGATTCAGCTTTTCCTTGATCTGCAAAATTCTTCATATCATACACAAGTAGAATTTAATAATAAATTGCTAATTACCTGATGGCTGAGTCCCAGAAGGAGTTCCACTTCTGACCCCGTCACTACTCCTGCCACCACCACCAGACACTGCAAGCCTCGATAGTGAAGAGTCACTTGAGCTCCTATGCAGAGGGTCTGCCTGTCTTGAGGATGTTCTCGCACTTCCTGGTGTAAAGCTTGTGGAAGACCCTGTAAACGTTGAGATGGTAGATGTCGAAGTTCCGCTACTCGAGGACGTAGTCGAAATCGCACTTGATGATTTCAAGATGGCAGACATCTTTTTATTTTCACCTCTCATTTGTTCTTGTTGCTGTCAAACAAGTTAAACAATATTGTAAATGCTAAATACTGATCACTCACGAGAGAGTAGGCGAAAAATGGTGAAAAATTTTCATTCTTCTTTCTAGGGTGACTAGGGTGACTAGGATGACTGGAATGACTAGGACTAATGGGATAACTGGGATGACTAAGATGGCAAGGGTGGCCAGAACGACAGGGATAACTAGAGTGGCTAGTATGACTGGAATGACTGAGATGGCTAGGATGACAAGGATGACTGAGATGACTAGGGTGACGGGGGTGACAAGGATGACCATGATGACTAAGGCCCAGTTCAGACGCCAAACATTTCATGAGCCAAACCTAATACATTTAATCACTGTAGGTACATGAAAAGTTTGGAGTCTGAAACAATTAGGAATGCCTGAGCCATTCTTTTCGCCTAGCCCGGCCGGAGCAACTTTGGAATAGCTTTGATTGAGACGCCCAACTTTCAGATGTACCGAACCAAATAGCCTATTTGAATTTAGTTCAGCTGCAATTAAAATCAGCATCTGAATGGAGGCGAGGTGACCATTGATAAGGTACATGAACACACATATTTAGGAAACCGAAGGATAGTAGTTTCCTGTACACATTACGGCACAGAAAGCACAAACATATGAAACACTGTTATGATTACTAAACAATAACAACAAACAAAAAAATGCAGCCTGCTTTCTTTTAACATGTATTACACAGCTAGGTGGAGTGAACTAGTTATTACAACACTTCCTGCAAAACATAACTCTCAAGTCGAATTTTGCTTTAATTCTAATTCTAATTTTTATGTTCTGAGAAACAATGTGTGTTTAGCTACAGTGTGTTTAAGCAGAAAATATTACAATTCTTTTTTTTTCGTCAACAAACCTCTAGCTGTCGTTGTTGCTCAAGCTGTGTTTGTTGCCGTTTCTCTTCCAATTTTCTCTGCTGTTCACCTGATGGTGAGTGCATAATTTACGTCATTAGCAAGGCTGTCATTAAGAGGCTGGGGCCAGGGATTTCCCCGGCTACTATGAACATGGTCGCCCGCTACTTTCAATGGAAAAAAGAAGAAAAATAGAACCAAAAGAGACCCTTAGCTGTTTGATTCCCTGCCAACTTTTTGTATTCACCCGGCAACTTGAAATCTTAGTGACAATTTTGATTAGTGAACTAAAATACAGTCAAAAACCCTCTCTGTTAGTCCTTTGAGTCCCAAAATCTAAACACAAATTCTCCACACTGAACTCCATACATGTCCTTAAAGAATAAGTTCAGATAATTTGATAAAATTCCAAAGCATTTTCCCTTTAGTGTTCATTTTATCAGTTCTCTTTTCTCTGCATCATGTATTCATGATATTGTCAAGAGAAAACTGATTTTGATCCCTTCTGGGACTAACAGGGTTAAGAACAGTTCCCTTGGTCCCAAAGATACAAAATGTCATACAGACTAAAACTGGTAAGTGTAACTCACCCTTTGGGTCTGTTTTGCTGTATGGTGAAATACCAAAACATGGCTTGGTGATGCTGTAGTCAATGAAAGGTTCTGTGGGCTTTCCTGAAGCACCTCTTGTCAGCTTACGAGACCTCTTCTTTCTAGCAGTAGATATCTTGCCATCCACCTAATTATACAAAAGGGCATCAAGAAACTATCTTAACTATTAAATCAAAACATTTGTCAGTTACATTGAAGAGATATTATATATATAAGACACAGTTTAAAATTCAACCTGTGCAGGGATGGAATAGGGCATTCATTAGGCATTGGAGATCAGAAAATTCTCTGCTTACTACGCAGATTTCTTCGGCTAACGTTTGGTAGCCTATGACAATTTTTTATTCAGACGTGGAGCCCACTTCATAATTTTCTCCTGCGACATTACACCTTTCTCCTGCTACTAGAATTCTTAATGAAAACCCTGATGGAAAAGTTAATATCAGGGTTGTCATTAAGAGCCGGGGGCCGGGGATTTTCCCCGGCTACTAAGAGAGTGGCCCCCGGCTACTTTTATTGGAAAATAGAAGAAAAATAGAACCAAAAGAAATCCCTAGCCATTTCATTCCCCGCCTACTTGTTGTATTTACCCGGCAACTTGAAATCTTAGTGACAACCCTGTAATATATACATGTGTGAGCTATTCATTTATCAAAATCCTGTAAAAGTACAACACACATATTATTATAACGTTAAATTTATAATGGATATCTCACCAAGGCACTGTATAGAGGCTCCAGTCGTGTTGATCCTCTGTAAAGCCATTCAGATCGATTATCAATCTGAAACAACATCTACAAAAGAACATGCTCCTGAAATTAATCTGAACTGGACAACTAGGCATGACACAGTCACAGAATTGACTTTTATGTTGTAAAACTTCAGCATTGTATTAACTGTAGACACAGTGATCAGACATTATTGGAATAGTTCCTTGGTAAAATCTACCCACCTTGACTAAACTGCAGTCCAGCTGCATAACTTTTGCTTTCAGCCTAAGAGAAAAGAGAGAGGGGTTCGGAGACATTTAATAAGACATTGCAGACATCAGGCCTTAGCTTTACTCTGGGGCTTATTATAGCACGGCAATTTGGATTTCAAATTCCATGGCTGGCTTATAGGGGAGGGAAAACTGAGTCAACAATCAATTTTTTTCTTTGTATAAGATTCATATGCTGAAAAACTGCCATCTCAGTTTTCCCACCAATATCATTTACCTGAGGGATTTTGAAACAAAAATTTCCTTCAATTTCCAGCAAATATCTGTATATCAGTCACCATAGTCGATTCTGTAGTTCATGTGGTAACTCAGTGTTTACAGACATCGGTTATCTTGGGATATTGCAAAATTTATTCACTCATTTAAACTTCTGTAAAAATCTAACATTTGCACATGTGCTGTTAACCAGCCAACTTTTACAGACATGACCTGAACGGTCAATCAAATTAACTTTTAATGGCTTCTTTTCTGAAACCACTGAGATATACTAAAACAAACATTCCCTTACATTTTGGTAAACAGAGGCTTTAGGCACAACTACCCCATGGCTCTGTGGCTCAGAAAAAATTTTGCAACTATTTGCCCTAATTTCAAATAATATTATTGTTTAAGGCTATGCATGTAAATATTTTTTTTACCATTGGCCTCTCCACTCAGTTTTCACCCACTGACTAACTTTAAGCTTTACCATTGGACGCTGTTAAAAGAGAAGAAATTGAAATGAAACTTTTATATCACAACTCAAAGAACAGGATTAATAATGATGAATGACAGTCATTGTGGTCACTTCGAGAGTAACCAAGATGAGGCAAGAAAAAAATGCCTTTTACTTTTTTAAGTATCAATATACATTTTATTAAAGGAGGATTTACTCATTTATGACAGTTTTAGATCACCTTCTGGGGGTGAGACCATAATTTCATAATGTCATAATTGCAACTCCCAAATGTAATCAGGGAACTGAATGTATTGTCCATGTACTTGTAAAATGGTAAACAACTCATATTTCAGTTTAGCCTTTCACTGTACAATTCCCTCCACTGCAAGCCCACATTCTATAAGCTAGGTGAAGTGAGCTTATCATACATTTGAATTGAAAAAGATTACATGGAAGTGAAGTTGCAAACTTACATTGGGGAATTCTTCAAGATACTCCTGTATGAACTCCTTGGAATGTTCAGCAACATCGTCCCAAGCTTTCTTTCCTGAAAAAATATTACAAAAATGTAGATTGTGAAAACTTAACACAATCCAATCCATGATGTTACACCATGATGAGGATGTTATTGTAGCTAATGTTACATTTTTCATTATGAACATTACTTCATTTATTTATTTACAGCTTCTATTCCCAACCTCTTTTGTGATAAGTGAAAGTATAGTGACAGCCCAGAAGGAAAAGTGTCCAGGGACTGACTTATACCGTAAAATTCCAAAAAATAAGCCCCTCCAAATATAAGCCCCCCAAACCAGTAACACAAAAAACCCTCTATTAAATCACCTCTCCAAATATAAGCCAGAAGGGGCTTGTACTTAAAAAATTGCCCTCAAATACAAAGTAAAACAAAGCAAAAACAGTAAATTTACTTCCAACTATAAGGCTAGCCCAATAGATTTTGAAACGCAAATTTCCCTCCGTAGATACACCCCTCCAAATATAAGCCCCTTCAAAAATAGGCCCCTCAAGAACAGCCTTTGAAAAATATAAGCCCTGGGGCTTATTTTCGGAATTTTACGGTATATCAGGCAGGATTAAAGTGTATGTTTGCTTTAGGCAGCAGAACCAAAGCGAGTAGCAATTTATATCAGGAAGGCCATGAAAGGTTTTTGCATCTACAATGTGGCTCATGCCCATTTTTTCACAGCTCTTCTGCCAAATCAATGAAGCACTAGTGGAATAAAGCACTCATGGACACTAAATTCTGCCAACTACGCTGACTACCAACGGACTGGAAAAATATTTTCATATGACAAAGACAGGTTATTATCACATCACAATCCACACAATGTACATTTAACTGTAACTGGGGGCAAATGTCATTCATTACACCAAACTAAGTAGAATAGGGTTTCTTTTTATTGCTGTTTTATAAAGGATGCAACGTCCTATGGGGATAAGCAGTTAGAGCAGTTGTAGTATTGAAAAGTGTAAAGTAAAATCAATATCTTTGCATGCATCTAGACATGCAAGCCTTCCCCCAATCCACCATCCTGTATACTTCAGACCTCTTATGGGTTCACTGAAGATTCAACACCTAAAACAACAAAGATCTCATTTGGTACTCTTCCCCTTCTTCAGCTAACTATCAATAGCAAGGCTGCGCTCCACGAAAAAACTGACGGAAGCCCAGTGCTCCCAGGGTACCCAGCATTATGGTTTCTATGAAAAATACAAGAGTTTCTAGTCGCCCAGGAGAAAAGGTTTGGTGCCAAGGGCTACCGGGTGCTTCAAGAGCACAGCCTTGAATAGAGTAGTGTGTGTGACTGTGTTGACCCCTACCTGTGTGGTAAACATGGTGAAGCTTTTTAACTGGCAGATACTGTGCAAATCCATCATCAAAGAAAACCAGAAACCTGTTCTTATTTTCAGCACAAGCATTCTCTGTCACAATCCCAGCATACAACACATCTAACTTGCCATATAATCCTACAAATTCAATGATACAAGTTTAGAAAATGAAATCAACAGTAATGAGATGACATTTTCTCACTGTGTTTGGGTTGTTTTCTAGTATACATGTCAAGTAAAATATTGCCTGTCAGCATAGCCTTACATTTACTTTACACAAAAATATGTTCATTACATGCACATACAATGCTGCTTTAAAAGGCATGAGTTACAATGTACACGATGGCACTAAACCATTAGCTGCTAAATTCTTGCCCAACTATGATGCCTTACACTGAACCTATAGCCACTTCAGTAAGATGACAAGTTGTTTCACTGACTCTTAAACAATAGCCGTTATTATACTCGTATCAGTACTTCTTCAAAATCAGTTGTGAGACAAAATAATTTATCACAAAGCAAACATGCCATCCAACAGACATGAGCTGCATACAAGGAATTATTAGCTTGCGGGATATTGATTGGAAGAAAATGCCTGGCTGGCACTCATTTGCATCTCAATTAATTACAAAAAACATCATAAGAGTACATCATGTTGATACAACTGTACACCTCACTTCAACCAGGTAGCACAACCATATTTTTTGACAGTTCATGGATATACAAAAAAGAAGATAGTAGGAAGGAATTCTTACATCTAGAAAGAAAGTGGGGGGAAATAAAACGATACTAAAAGAGCTTGCAAAAAAATATAATTATGCATCAACGCACAGTAGTTATCTGAAAACTGTATGGTTTACATGTAAGCCTCCAATTTTACATGATTAATTAGCCCTTCACAAGATACTCACTTACCATATGATCACATGTGGCCAACATTCCAACAATGCTTGAATATTATTTTTGTATTAGAAGGCAACAAACTTTTTTTACAACAGTAATTTATACCAAAGAAAGTTCACCCCCGCTTTTCAAGCCTATCCCAAAAGTTAATGTTTGAATGGTAGATGTCACTCATTGAAAAATAGACTCATCATCAGTAGCCTGCATACATGGAACAGTTTCATTTGGAAGCATGCATGCTCAAATAAGCATCAAAGCTGCAACAAAATAACAAAACTCCACCTCCCTTTCCTCTTACAGCATCATTGCTCATTTGCATGTGCACTCAAAAACAAAACTACAAGTTACAAGTCATGTAGCAGCTGCTCGGAAGAGAAGTCACCAATGGTGACAGTGTTTCCCTGACCCCAAACAATACCTTGAATACTAAAACAATATTGGAAGAATGACATGTCATTGTTTCCTGGGACCAATTAAGAGGGACCTTACAAGCAGCTCCTACACTACTCAATTATAGAGGCTACTCATGAGAAGTCTGCAAAACTGCTACGTACAGTGTAGACTTGGTGGTATGGTGGGAGTGTCCCTCATGGATTTTGTGTGCCCAAAATTGGTCTTTCTGCATAATAATCCTTACACAAGCCCATTTGATTCAGTGGCCTGTGTCTACGACATTAAAAAAACTGCTGCTACTTAAGATATGAGACCCACACCAACTTTGGAGGTTAAACCAGCCAAGTGCCCAGTTTTCTCACAATACATTCTGCATGACCATCTGTCAGGGTTTATTACATTATTCAACTGTTCTACTTTTTTTTTACAAGGAAGCGAATTATGAGGCTACACTGACCATAGAGCACAAAACAGAAATAAGCCACAACAATTTCATGCAGATGAAAACAAATAATTTAGTCAACACACAGGCAGATAAAGCCTTGGGAAACAAGAAGAGAAAGAAAAATGTCAAAATTAACCTGTAGAAGGTTTCCGCCAAGATGCGTTCTCTTCAGCTGTGTCCCTAGGCCTTAAGGCTAATGGAAAAAAGTGGGGAGCAGGTATCAATCAAGCTCTAAATTTAATGACAATCATGAAATATCAACTTATTGTTTAAATTATATGCAATTAATATTTAACTTTAGGGTTAGGTCAGCTTACAATTTACCTATAATTATTACTAAGAGGCAGACATCAGATGAAGTGACTGTAAAGTAGTGTTCAGATCACTTCACCAATAAGCACATGCAAACATTGTTAGGTCATTATTGTTAGCAACTTAAAATACATTACATGTGCTCAAAAAAACAAGAATTTAGCAGCTAATTGTAAGTGCAAGCCTTGTGTCAAGTGAACATGTTTGCTTAAGATTTCAAACAAAGCTTTCAATTATTATAATAGTAACCTAAATAGTTGTGCAGTGTCTGGAAAGCATAATTATTACACAGTCAAACAATGATGAATAACTTTTTTACATGGAGTGTAACACTAGACTGTACAAAATGCAACTTATAGTGTGCAAGCTGTACATGCACACTATATACACTATACTTCTATCAAGTTATTGAATAAAACATGACTATTGCAAGTTACAGACAAAATTATTATTATTGGTCAGAGCTGTCAAAAAGTTTTTAAGTAGCAGGCTGATAATGAATAGAAGGCGGCTTTGGAACTCATACGAAAAAGGCAAGTTCTTGAGGGCTGAGGCGTCTAGGGACATTTTGAAATTTAAAATCTTGGAAATGGCCTTTCCATTTCCGTTTCCCAGTTGTCATTCAAAACTGGGAAACGGATGCTTTACAATAGCTTTGGTTGGTGCTTATTTTTTGTTATCAGTTATGGTAGAAGGAGATGAAAGTAGCCAGCTAAGCATGGCTAACTAGCCAGCAGTTTTGGTCCACTGCTGGCCCTTATTGTCAGCCCTGTTGGCGTGAAATATTATTATAAGGCCCTGTGACACAGATTCTGTTTGTAGGCCTTATTATTTATTTCATTTTGCCCTTGACTGTGAATATTCTTTTGTTGTTTGCAGATCACTGCAAGACATTTAATGAGTAAAAATGAAGACTGGAATGAAGACTGTTTCCCCAAGTGGCAAAAGAATGTGCTCTGTGCACGTGGAGCTGCACCAAACATCACTTTTTTTACACATGACTTATTAGAGAGAAGGTGAGGGAGTCTTTATTTTAGAATGCTTTGCTACAGCAGGGCTGGCACTGTCAGAGCTGGGGGTTGGGATTTCCCCTGACTATTATGAGTCTTACCCTCGGCCAATGTCATAGGAACAAACAGGAAAATAGAGCCAAAAGAACTTCCTAGACATTCAATTCCTGCAGTTATTGCATGTACCTGACTACTTGAAATCTTAGTGACAGCCCTGCTAAAGTAGTCTATCTGAGTAGTAGAGCTTTCCTAACAGAACATGCCCTGTTTTGAACACAAGCTAAAGTAATTAATCTGAAAAGAACCCACAATTTTTCAATTGCAAAAAGGTGCAGTGCCAGTCCTCCTTCTGCAAGCAGGAATTCTTAAGCCTACAAACTATAAGCTTTCCTTCAGATGCTTAAGCTCTGTCATACTTAATTAACCCACGTCCAGCATATTAAACATTGTACAGACTGTACATATTAGCACGGACAGGAGAGAACAAAGCACATACCAACAACACGACTGCCAACATTCAGCCACGAAGGATGTGGATTAGATTCCAGTGAGACTTGGTTGGATGACAAAAGGCCTCTTGCTCCTTTGTCAAACTTTACTTTGTACTTGACCTTCTGCTACAAAAATAAATTTTGCACAGGATTGTTTCTAAAATATGGCATGCTGTAACTAATCAATTAAGAATTCCCCCATTAATTAACCTTGTGATATTGCCACCCTGTTTTAGGGAGAGAAAGATATTTACTCATTTTGCCCAGAAAATTTTAATTTGCTGAGAGACACTTTTTGAAGCCCATCAGGCAGTTTTCTGGTCGCTACACTTACCCTTTTTTTCCTTTTGACCTGATAATTAACAGGAACTTTCAGTTTGCAAAGAAAGTAGTGTCTGAAAGCCTGGGCTAGTGGATTTTGCTATTGGACCAGTGAATTCTGTTCTTAACTTGCCCAAGGGGCAGGTGAAGTTTTTTGAGGAAATCAAAATACAGAAGAGCTGTAATCAATGTTCATAAGAATTTTTTTGGGGGGGAGGGGGGCTAGTTGAAATGACATTTTGGCTGGCACATGCTAGCTACAGCTTACCAAATGACAAGCTGTAAAACCGTTCTGTGCACAGCCCTGTAAGTTTGCAATGTGAACTTAAGTTCAATTAATAAAGATTGTCCAGATTTGCATTTAATTCACTGGAAAATCAAGGCCATAATGACAAACCCAAGTAATCTGCACAACAGAAGAAAAAAAAGAATTATTTTTTTTCTTTCAGATTGTAAACTATGAAATGAGCACAATGAGACTTTTTGACCTTGCATGGTCTTGTTTCTTTGCACAATGCACTTAAGGTCACATTGCACAAATCCCGGAAGACTTTTTCCAAAAGAAAATTACCTTAATCTAAACAATATCTCGTTCCATGTAGCCTTTTACTGTTACCCAACTGTGAGAACAACTCATTTCTTTTTATACCGGCCTGATGTATACATTGTAGTTAATTTTTTATCTCAGATAGTTTTTATTGCAGTTCCATATTGTTTTTGGAAATGGTAATTTGAAACAACGGAAAAATAAAAATTAACTAGAATAAAAAATAAATTGCAAAATAATTATACATGTGGTACACGTACATTATCTGGCTGAATAATTTTAAAGTACATATTATGCAAACAACCATACCTGATTATTTTTGTCTGGTAATATCTTTTCTATGACACCTTTCAGAATGAGAACAAGAAGAAGCAAAAATAGCGATTAAAAGTAGACAAAATAAAACAATATAACAGAAATAAGAAAGGTATCGACTCTTCAGTTAACTCTTTATTAAGAAGTAATGAAAATAGGGCCTTCTCAAAACAGACCCAATAAAACCAGTGAAACCTTTGGATACAAGCACCAGCAACTAAGATCGATACATGTAATTACAGATAAATTTTTATTTCTTCAGTATTAATATAATATATTAAAATTTAAGAACTAATAAGACATATATTGTTATAGTTACAATAGCCTGCGAAAACAGCCATTTCTCCTTGCTCCTCGACATTTCCGATGTTTCACTGGAAAAGATGTCAGCGACAGAAATTCCACACTAATGAAGTAAAATCTGTCTGGAATCTGGTCAGGAGCTCTAATTGGTTGACATAGTTGTTATATTATTTTAGCTACAGCTCACATTGTTTACAAATGACAGACAAAAGACAAGAAGCCACACAGTTGAAATGTAAACGCGATGAATCTGTTAAAAAACAGCCATTTTTCTTGGAATATATTCTTCCCTAGAAAAACCATTTGAATTTTGCTGAAGTTCATTAGCAGATGAACACAAGACTTTACCAAAATTGACCAGAAGAAACATAAAATCAAACAAATTTGCATTTGGAACCCTATCCATGACTACCAGATTAATGATTGATGTAAACATTGATTTACATTATCAGTATGGCATTACTGTCGCTGACACGCAGACGTCTCCCCTGGCAAAATGTCTCAAGGGGCGAGGAGCAAGAAGAAACGGCTGTTTTCGCAGGCTAAGTTATCAATCACAGTTGCTGATACCTACATTAATAATTGATTTAGTGGTTACTTTATGAAGTAATGCCTGCTATTTAATGCATTGTCATGCTCGCTAAGTGGCACAGTATACCTGTAATAATTATAGTAAAAACTCTTCTACAGTGATGGCATACCTGGATACCACAGCTCATCTGACCGTTGTCCTACAACTCGAGTACCAATTTCAAACTTGGGAGGCCCTGCAGGGGGACTGATACAAGTAATAATACTGTTAACTATTAATTCATTATAAACAAATCAGTATTGAAAAAATTTCTTGTTTGAAGCACTTGTGCAACAAGAAAACTGTACACCTATGGATCCATGTTTTTCTTGAGCCTAAAACTGCAGGCCAAAGTTTGTCATTAATTTTTATCATTTATCATTTTATCATTTTCAGTATTCACTGAGAAGAAAAGAGTCACTTTAAATTTTAATAGCATTTGCATACATTTACCAAAGTATTACAAATTCTGAAGTAATATGATGAAGTATCGGTGGTGCATATGAAAACCACCTTCCACCATTGAAAGGTGGAGAATCTTCTGCAATCAATTGACTCCTAGAAGTTCATGGTTACAGATCCATATGGACACACAAAATAATTGTAACAAAACAGTTACTATGTGTGTGTCTTTTGTGTCAGAAAGACACCAAAACCTCTTTATCATTCAGAGGAAAGGAGAGTGCACTATAAACATACTGTACTGTCAACCCTCCAAGTTGCGACCATTTTAGTGACCATGGCGCCTAGAATTTTGAAGCTGGTGACTTGATTTGTAAAAAAGTCTCCCTAACTTTAACTTGGAGGGTTGACTGTCCTTATCAAATGAGTGCTTCTTTAAGTAAGGTATCTGCAAATAAAGCATCAAAATGTCTTTGGCCAGGATAATAGCAGTAAAATACTGACAACTAAAACGAGACAAAATGTGTCACTTGTACTCTAAGAACAAAGAGGCAGATATTCTGTAAAAATAGTATAAATACATACGCCATCTCTTTTTCTGGGGCAGGTTTACTTGCAGATGACGGTAAAGGTTGAGATGCAGTGGAAAAAGAGAAAGAAGGTGTTTGTTTGGATGTAGAAGTAACAGAAGGTGCACTACTTGGCCTGAAAGTTAATAAAATAAAGCACAATTGTTATCATTATTAAATTAGCAGTTACATGCACATGTAGTGGTTAACTATGTGTCCAATAAATGTACTTTTGCTTCCCAAGAATCTCAAAGTTTTTTGTTGGTTCTCTCCCTTGTTCTAAGAGGCTATTCTCTGGGTACAACTGTACCCTGATTTTCCCCTTTCCTCAACAACCAACACTTCCAATTCTAATTTAATTTAACTTTTAGGTCTTTGGACAGAAACCTATGATGTGACCATTCAAATGAAACTTCTTTGTCAGTACCGTATTTCCTTGAATAATAGCCATCCCTCAATTAATTGTCTCCCTTTTAATGGAACAATTCAAAATAATTGCCTCCCTCGAATAATCGCCCCCACCCCTTTTGCTATCTTCTCCTCTTTTTTATTCCCTCCCTGCTAAGGTAAAATTGACACCTAGGATAACAAACAAGCTTTCATTTACTGATTGTTTACAACTGAAAAGTTACAAAACTGATCAGTGATGACTTAAGCTCTGACATCGAGGATATCGAAATTGAAAATCAATCAAGGAAACAAATTTGGACACTTAAAAAGCCCATGCTCAGTTCATTTGATGTTATTATTTTTGATAGGTAATGGGATAATAAAGCAAAATAGTTAGTCCACAACTTCCAGCAATTCAAGTATTTGAGCAATACATGATTGTACATGTATAAAATTTTGAAAAAATCGCTTCCATCAAATAATTGCCTTCCTTTGAATAATCGTCCCCTTTTGGTGCAAAAAAAATTAATAATCCCCCCCACCCACCTCCACTATTATTCAAGGAAATACCAAACTTTCAGTTGGTACCAATTATTTCATTGTTTCTCAGCATTTTACAAAATTAAACTGGGAAATTTTGATGAATTCTGACTTTTTTCCCTTAATTTGGAAATGACAACGTTAACATCACAAACAAAACTATACCTGACTTCCCTAGGAGACACAAGTGAAGAGATAGATCCACTAGCGCCAGAGGGTTTAACACTCGGTACTGCTTGCTGAACAGGAAGCGATGGAGGTGATGATTTTAATGCTACACGCTGTGATAACAGCGGTGCACCACTTGTGACAGGTGACTTTAATGTTCTATAAATAACAGGCGGGGTTTTCCCTGCACTGCTTACAGAATGCAGGGCAATGTCCGATTGTTTAGATGTGGTAGGAGGTGGAGGTTTAGATACTGGAACAGTCTTTATTGCACTTGACTGCTGCATTGACACAGCCGCAGAAGTGCAGGTATGTTTTAACAAAGTGTCTTTATTTGCTGTTTGTGGTTGCGGAATGTAGTTATCATTCCGACTTTTGTCCCCTGTCTTGTCCGTTTTTTCCTGGCTTGCCTGAGTTTCACTTGCAATGTCTTCAAATGTAGCCTGGCATGACATATCAGCAACATCAACATATTCTGCCTCCTCATCATCATCAATAATAATAACTGGTGTTTTGGGTTCGGGTTTGTCTTGTTTATCCTTGCTGATTGCAGGAGCTTCTCCATTTTCTTTTCCTGACAAACTACATAATCAGCATTGAGAGAACAGACAGAAAAAAAAGAAAACTGAGACATGATCAACTGCGTGTACAGTAGAACTTGATAATTCAGCCTTCTCAGAAAGTTTTCAGCCCAGTCGAAATTAGCCAGAAGCTGACAAATTTGCTGCTTTCAGTGGAATATTTGCTGCCTAATCAACACTTACCTGTACAGTGTGGGTTTAGTAATAAATTAAATAATATTCACTGGTTTACCACACAAATTTAGGTCCTTGCTACCTGGTCATCCTGCTTACTATTGTGAAACACTTTGAATGGCCTGTGTCTTAAAGGAAAAGGAGACAACTTGGGGACCTGGCTGTGGTGGAGGGTGAAGGAAGAGTGATAGGCTGAGGGCATCCACCCCCCCCCCCCCCCCACCCCCGTCCTCTTATGACTTTGCTGGGATGTGATTTGGTGTTTTCTGGGAACATCTACACTCTATACAATGTAGACAGTCATGATCAGCACCAGAGGCAATTCACCACATGCTGATAACAGGAATGAAGTCATGTCAGCATTAACACAAATCACCCAGGGATGATGTACGTACACAATGCAAGGCAACTGCCAAGGTGATAAATTATCCAGGAGAAAAATTGCGCTTATAACACAAGCTAGCTTGTGTGAACTACTCCATAGCTTTTAAAAAAGAAAAAATTTAGCTGACAAGTTGCTTCACCGGTACATGTAGCAAATATTTTAGCCAAGTGAGCATCTTGGTTTCCTATGGATGCCTTGTTTTTCAGGAGAAAAGATGATTTCTTTACAACTTGGCATCAAAACTTGCTAGCTTGAGAGATTGGCTTACAAAAATTACAGCTTAAACCCTGAAATTAGCCTCTGCAATGAGAACCAAATGTTGATGTTGTGTGTTTCACTCCCTTGCCCAAAATATTGGATTAAGATTTCACCATTCCTTACCTGTTACTACCTTCTTTTGTTGCACCTTTGGTTAGATTTCCTTGAACTTCTTTCAGCTGTGAATCAATGGAGTCTAGCAGGCTTCTCAAAGCAGAATGGCTTTCTAGTAGCAAAAGATAAATTCAAACCAATGAGAATAGAACAGTTGTTTACCAGTAAACAACAGCCACGGTCAAGACAATTTCAGGGGAGGACTCCTGATTAATTGTCACATTCTCGTTTTAATTATCTTTTAGAAGCACATACATGTGTAGAAGGCAAATTAAAAGGAGAATCTAGCAGTTTATCAAAAGTCACTTGAGGCATTCTTTGAGAACCCCCTTAATACAGTGGAACTTTAACATAATAAAGGCCAAGGGACTGGGAAAATTTGTTTGCCATAATGACGTTTTGTTACATGTATATCAAGGTTTTTTTCCATATATTTTACTATGACTCGAGGAAAGAAAATGGTTTGTCATACTGAGAAACTACATGGAGGTTTGTTAAATCAAGGTTCCACTGTAACCACAGCCGTAGGTGGAAGTGTACCAATCAATCCTCAAAACTTGATTCTTGCATGTCAAAAGACAAACAACTTGAGTTTCAAGACAGAAGTTTCAAAAAGCAAAGCTTGATGTTTTTGTTTCAAAAACTTGTGCAGAATGAGTAGTACACTTTGCCAGCTCTACAACTAATTCTTCCCATGCTAATACATGTCATTTTAAATTTTACTATTATTTTGTTTTATTGTGAAGGTAAGGGAGACAGATGCATAAGATATTCATCCCAGTGATTGCGTACTTGTGCTTCTTTGACCTCGACAAAGAAAGTCAAAGAGTGAAGTCTCTTTTAAAAGGAATTTGTTTCTCAAGAGATCAGTGAAGTGACGAGCTCATTACATTTTTCAACTCAAAACATTAGTCTCAAATCTCAAAAATCTTGTCTTGAGGCTACCAACTTGATTCTCTAAAATTTTGAGAATCAAGAAACAAGTCTTGAGTCTCCAGGATCAACAGGGAAGTGACTGTCAGCTTACTTTTGAGCAGTACTGTTAATGTACCCTTTTGGGCGTAACGTGATAGATGTAAATTTACAGTACCCTAAATCTTGCGCATGTTTCAAGTTTGTCTACTTCTTACAGTACATAATTCATCTGAGTGATAGTTGTGCTGCCATTTTTGTAAGTAAATAAGTTGTAAAAAATCAAACCTATAGCAGATCCAGAGAAGAAAACACACTGACCTTCAACAGCTGCTGCCCTCTGTAAAAGAGTTCTTGTAGTCCTGCGAAATTTTGAAATGGCATGGCATTGAAATTTTTAAAAGATAGAGGGGATAGTTTAGCCCCAAAATCTAAATGTACATTCTCCAGACTGACTGATTTTGAAAGTAAATTTTCTCATGATTTGGGAGAGATGAAGGAATATACAGCTGTTTCTTCACAATGGTACAATCGATGATTGCTGAAGCCGTAAAAGACATTTGAAGCTGGTGAACCATAAACAAAAAGATGGTCTCTTGACATTGTGCAGCAAGACATGTTCAGCACTTTTGCTGGTTTTGGGAATATTTTCAATGAAATAAATATCACTGTTTTGGTTTCTTTGTTTCCTGTAAAATTCTCATTGTAATGATGCATTTCTTTATTACATACGAGGTTTGCAATACATGCAAGTATCGTGCGAAGAAAGTAGTGTCGATAGCCCAGGGCTAGAGGATTTTGCTATCGGGCTAGTGAATGCTGTTTTTAACTTGCCCGATGGCAAGTGATCTTTTTTGAGGGAATCGAATAAGAAGAACTGTGAAATCAATTCTGCAAGTCAAAAAGGTTTTGGGGCTAGCTTCTGCTTACCCGAATGGCAAGCTATAAAAATGATTTTCTTTGCACCCTGTTCAAGTTTCATTTCAAAACCTTCTATACCATTTTTTCCTGCAAAATCGCCATTTCCCATGATGCCAGTGTCCTGGACACTTTTTATTCAGCATAGCCGGTGGTGAAAGGGTTAAATTAAACATAGATGGTAAAAGTGAGTGCCAACATGTACATGGATATCACACACTAGCTATTTTTCTGTGCCAACAGGAATTGTAAACCACTTAAAAATTGTAAGTTCTTTGTTAACCCAGAGTGATAGCAGCTACCCCCGCATTTGACGTTCACTTGCGTATATCATCCAAAATACAAGGTAAGAGATTGTATTATAGCTGATTCAAGAAAGGTTGCTTTGGACATTGGGAATAGCACATTGGGAAGCGATTGTTTGGTGGTCACTCTAGTAAATCATTGCATTGTTCCATATGCCCAAATGTCCAACGCCGAATTACCAATGACCAATTACCAAAGCAACCTTTTTTCATTTAGCTGTATATAATTTTGACAGGTAAGTTTACATTAACAGAGATGTAAGCCATACATGTATGAGATAACTTAAAAAAAGATCATGCTTATTCTTCAAGTTAGGAAAGACTAAGTAGGGCAAAAATAACGCAATTTAACCAAAACATCAACCTGTTGATTCCACTTATATGCAATAGTCCGGACAGCAACACATGCTAAACATGTAAACAAAGAAAGCAGACTTGTCATTCGTTCACGCTACAAAACCAGGGAAACTTTGCGAAGGTTTCTCAAGACCAAGATATAGCAGGTCAAGAGAGGAAGCGCACAAGACGGTAAATTAATAGAATGGGAGGTTTAAAGATAAAAAAACAGTCAAGAATTTAAACTTACCGTTCACAAAGTTCCAAAAATCCTGCTGCCCTCAATTCCTCGTCGATCATGTCTTCCAAATCAAACCCTTCCTGCTGCACCCGCGAAACCATTATTCCGATCTCACCCATGAACCTTAATAAGGTTTATGCCGCTTTCACATTACTGTTGTTTAAAATCGTCTCTGGAAGATTCCATGAGTTCACAAAAATAAGTCGTGGTCGCCTTGCTTTTCTCATGAAGACCGACTCCTCCATTCAAGCGCGCGAACGCGCGAACTGCGCATCTCTTCACTGTAGAGTCCGCTGACTGAATTTTTGATAAAACGCCGGTGTGTAGGAGATTCTCATTTACTTCAAGAGGATTCATCTCTTTTGCAAAGGAAACAACGGGAAAAAACAAATGAATGTTAAAAAGACGTCTGCATTAGTAAAAAAGGATTATTTGTCAAATAAGTGGGATAATTCCTAGAATTCCTACCATTTCAGTGAAGTTTAGACAAAAGAAATGCGTCGATTGTTCTCATGCAACAGTTCAAAACAGTTCAAAAAAACTTCCACCCTTTAGCAACTCCTTGGGCAACCCCCCGGCATTTGAACTTTTTTAAAGTGATCAGGCCTGATCAAATTCCCAATACATTTAATAGTCCAATGTTGTGGGCAAATATCCCTTCCAAAGAAGAAACGTTTTGCAGATTGTGATTTCAAATGTATTTTGGTATGTAGATTTATTTATAGTCAGTGTAAAGTAAACGTTTCGAACGTCTAAAGTAGCTAATAGCTCCCGCCTGTTCACCTATAGTTTCTACACTGGGTATACAGGTACGTGATGCAGTAGATGACTTAGCGACATGCGAATTCTGCATGTTAAGAATGGTCAGCGATCTCTTAAACCAAAGAAGTTCCTGGAGCTGTTATAGTGAATGAACGTGCGTTGGAAAGTGGACGGTGGAGAAACCAACCTTCGGCAAGGATCCTTCGGGACCCTTAGGAAATATACTATGAAACGTCAGGTCTTTCCAATCGGAATGATTATCACAAAGTGTAGCAGCGCAGCATTGTAAGTACTATTCTTTTTATTTGTTGTAGTTGTAGGGTGCACTTCTGCCACTTTATACACTGTGCACGTTATTGCAATGCGGCTCTCAGGGCCTCGCTTTCATGCTTACGTCGTAAGTGTGTATACCGGATAGCTTTTGCGCCGGCATGGAAACTGTACCTTATATAGGGATTCTGTTCACACGAAAGATGATTTCGGCGCGATTTCTGTAGCGAAGCGAAGCTGCGTGGCGTCCATCTCTAAAGGGGAGAGTCACACTGGAATAGGTGTTCATACTATACAGGATAACTTTTCGTGTCGCGGCACGAAAAACGGTTATCCCGTATAGTGTAAAAATATCCTTAGACTTTGTTCACACTATTTCGCTCCTAATCGGATACCTTTTCCTTTGGCACGAAAACCATATCGGATAGGGCTTCTGTCATAAGAACGGTTATGGCGGCGCCATTTCTGTAACAGTGCGAGGCTGCGCCGCGCCGATCTCTGCCTAGTTACTGGACGTCTTTTTCTGGATGAAAATTTGCGTGCAAAGGAAGATTGGAAAGAGAAAACGGTCAAGACGCACTATGTGTGTGACCATAGCCTTATAATGGAGGGCGTTTAGGCTTGAAGACCTTCACATTAAGAACAATTAATTATCACGTTTACGTCAAACGGCAAACGAGAATTTGTACCACGTGACCAAGTTTCCTCTTTACTTGTCTTTTACTGTTCATTATTTCTACTCCTAAAGTAGTAGTTTCACGAACTTTTTTATCCATAAGAATTATTTTAAACTTTTTTTGTCTGCTCATTTTCTATTTCAAGAAATTCTCAACTTGAATCTGACTTTAAATTGCCATTTAACGTAAACTTGACTCTTATTTGAGACGTTTAGCGACGTATGCCCGTTTCCCTTTTACGGCTCACGTGAAACCCCGGGTTGATGTCTGGCGTTTGCTGTTTGAGGTTCGATCCATTCTCCACTTTAGGATGGCGTCAACGTTATGTCAAGGATTTTATAGCCTTCGAAAACAGCCGTTTCTTCTCGCTCTTCGCCGCTGTGACGTTTCGCGCGGACGTTCCTCCGCGCGAAACGTCCCCTGCGGCGAAAGAACAAGGAGAAACGGCTGTTTTCGCAGGCTACGGAATGGAGTGAAAAATATCCTTTATCAAGGAATAGGGACGGTTTAAAACAAAATGAGCAAGGAAAGATCACACTTAGGATAACAGGCTTTTATTCATTGCAGAAAAACCCATCGAAAGCAAAGTACTACAACAACTCGTCTTTACTTGAGGCGGTCGCTATATTGAATTTGCGGACAGCAGCAGTGCTGTTTTTAATTCAACCACAAATAGATACATGCTCATTCTTTGGCGTAAATCGGCACCTAAACATGTATTCAAAATCTTGCTCAGCACAATGGTTACATGTTTACGTGGCCAAACTCAAAGTGTTCTGCTCAATTCCCTCAGGTAAATGACTTGAAAACCCACCTCTCCGCGTTCGAAACCCGCGTTGAAAACCTCAAACGTGACCTCAAATACTTATCACGTGGTCTCCAGCCGTTTGCAGGTAGTTTCGCCTAAAAACGTCAAGCTAATTACCTAACGATTTCGCGCCGCACAATGTTCTTTTACGATGCCGCGAGACAGAACAAAATACGTAAAAAAGGATGGAAATGGTAGTGGTGGTAGTGATCTGATAGTGGACAACTTGCACTTTTTGAAAGAGTCATATAAATGCACGGTGCCGAGCAACTGAGTGCAGTCCCTACTATAAAACTCTTGGCCGAAAAATGAAACTTTGAGATTGGCCAGGGGAAATGCCATGATATATTTTTTCTTTAAAATCTGATTTTTTATCAAATTAATATTAACATTAATAACAGCAAACGTTACATATTAATTACTGATCAAAAGGTGGTTGATCAAAGGCTTCATTTTAGTACATTTACTTCTTGCTGCATTTATATTAGTATTGTATAGAAATGGCATTATAACAATACATTCTGTTTAAGAGGCTGGCCATTTATACCTAGTCTGCTATAGTTAATATACACGTATACGAACTTGGTAAACATAGAAATCTACGTACTAGCCTAGTAAATGTAATATAAATTACAAGTTGAAGATAATCGACGTAAATAAATGAATTTAAGAGCTAATAATACTGTCAGCTGTACAGTGGCGCGTTAAATTAGGGACTTCAAGATCCAACGACGCGACGGCAACGAGAACGTCGCTTAAAAAGTGACTTTACGTTCCTTCAGTTTCATAGGGATTATTCCTACCCACTTACTTTGTCAAATGTAGGCGAACCCTCCTGAAGCTGAATTTCAAGGGACCATAGCCAAGCTCAGAAAGAGAAATAAAATCTTGTCGTTGCTTGTTTGAGTCCTCCATAAATCGCAAAATTAGGGATTTTCACGTAGTAGTGGTGCAAAAACAGAAAAGAAATGTACAAAAAGGTGAGCACGTGCGAAGTTGTTGTTTTGCTTATTAAACCAATTGTTGTTGTTTTTTTGACGTTCTCGTTGCCATCGCCGTCGTTGGATCTTAATGTCCCTATTACAAGTATACGGCTGGCAAACTTTGAAATGGTGTAATAGCTCCAGGTGCTTTTTGGATAAGCTGCATAGGATATTTCTATAACTATTGTTAAAGACTTCCAGTGGCTGCAGTGAATTCTTCAATGAGCCCATTAAATTCTTTGTAAAATTTTAAGCTTTTGACAATGGTAATTGAACTTTTTGAAAAATATCACGTCAAAAATGGAATTAATAAATTTTTGTAACTACATTAGAAAATTCTTAAAAGATTTTCCTACTGAGAACACAAGCACACAATCATAAAATAAATCGTCATATAGTCTATCATGAAAAGGTCAAACAAGTTAACATATGAGAACAGGCATTTCATGGTAAATAAAAAAGTTGCAGTGGTGGTATACTAGTTATAAATCCATATTATATCAAGTGAGTAGTGTCACGTCCATTAAAACTTGGTACTCAGGCATCTATGGCGTGTTTTGTTTTCCCATTTCAGATCACATGATGGTATCTAAGAGAACTGTTTCGCCTTCTTAGGGGATGATTACATGGCGAATTTCAGCCCGGGCTTAAATATTATTGCGATTATTGCCTTTATCCACTGAAATCCTTTCCCCTTCGAGGCCATCTTGTTTCCAAGAAAACAACCTCACTGCGCATGCTCACGTTACCTTTTCAGCCCAGGCTGTTCACTTAACCCAGGCTGTAAGCCTAGGCTGACATTCCATTTCGATTCCATGGACGTTTTGCGGATTTTTCAGCCCGTTTGCCCGGGCTGAGAATCCTAGCTCGGTTTCAGAAACTGGGCTTCCGGGCTAGGATTTTCAGCTCGGGCTGAAACCTTCTCCATATAATCTCCACTTTCATTTCAAGAGGATTTCTTTCAGAACCCGGGCTGAAATTTCAGCCCGTGCATCCAGGTGCAATAGAATGCATAGAGAAACAAAGGAAAAATTTCCTAGAGAACATCACGTGGTCTGAATTAGCAAAACAGCTAACCAGGTCTATCGCTTCCCAAGGTGGTTCGAAAAATTGAGATTCGACTATATTGATTAACTCCGTGTTAGTTTTAACCAAACGCCGACAATTTATTTAACTATATGCCTGGCGGCCGGGAAGGGTCTTAAAAAAACGAAATGCCGGGCAGTCAGAAACGTTTCTAAAATTCCTACAAAATCCCTTTTTTTAGTAATCATTTGAAAGTATTCTATCTTCATTTAGAATTACCAAGCGATCAAAAAAACAAGAATGGCTTCGCAGATGAGCGGTTGTGGTTTCTTGGGCATAGAGTCAAGATCCACGCCGGGCGACACTTTGAAAAATTTCGTGACTGAAGTGCATGACTCACGGCGGGCATGATTTCACACAGGCTCAAATACCCGGTAGTCTGAAAGCGGAGCTGGAAAGTTACAAAGCCTTCTCTTCAGCTCTTCAGGCAAATATAAGGGAGTACCCCTCCCCGGGCTTCAGAGTAGCCAAGTGGGTACAAAGGGTTAAATAAACGTTTAAACAACATAAACGTTATAACAAAGCATACTGACGGGTATTTAGCTGGGATGAAAACGTGCCCGTGAGTCATGCACTGTCTCACGAAACTTTTCTAAGTCTCGAAACGGCGTCGATCTTAACTCTACTCTATGCCCAAGAAACCATAACCGCTCATCTGCGAAGCCATTCTTGTTTTCTTCATCGCTTGGTAATTCTAAATGAAGATAGAATACTTTCAAACGATTAGAAAAAGGGATTTTGCAGAAATTCTAGAAAATTCTCAGACTGCCGGGCATATAGCATTTTTAAGACCCTTCTTATTTGCCGGACATATAGCCAATTCGTTTAATTATTTATAGTACATAGTTTAGCCAGACCGCTGTCATCAGTGCTTAATTAATTGATATTAACTTACTACACAGTTACTTCCACGTATTTTATAATGGCGCTTTGTTTCAGCAAATTCGTCAAATATTCTTTTCGCAAAATCCTTGCAATTATTCACCAGCAAGTCATAATTTATGTTTAGCTCATCTTCATCATAAAGAAAATCTATCAGGTCCTTTATTGTTTTACGTCCTCTATCATAACTCATTTGAGTCACGAGGACTTTTCTTGGTTCCCCATTCACAAAATCTTTAACCTTGACCGGGAATTTGTTTCTCTGGATAAGAATTCTTTTGTCATCTCTCTCGATGGACCACCACCAGCTCTCCGTTTCAAACACCACAAATTGATGGTTCAAGAGCAGTTTAGTCAATTGCCACTTACTGAGTGGGCATTTATAAATCCAGATTTGCAGGATCTCCTCGCTGGTATCAATCGCCTTACTTATATCTTCCGTCAGAGTATTACCTTCAATAGTGAGGAGTCTCGAAGAGCTTGGATCAAACAAATCTACTTGACTCGCCCAGTTTTTACCGTGTTTGCCTCGTAGTTTGTCCTTTAATGCCATTGCAATAGTCTAGAAAATTAAGACATAAAGTTATTCCAGTTCTCAGGTAAATTAGGGCACGGCCCCCCTATGATTCAGCCGAAAAAGTGATGGGGGGTGGTCTATGGTCTATCTCTGAGTTAGAAAGATGAGACTTTGCCAGATACAATGGTTTCTGTCAATTTGGTGTTTTTCAATTACGCAGAAAACAATAAAAAGTCTTTAAACAAAAATGGCAACACTTTTTGTTGTGAGTTATTAAACCGGACTGGTTTTACACGTTTGAATAAAAATGACAACTCAGCGGATAGTAATTTTAAATTTCTAGAGCAATTCATCCTCAAATTTGTGTTGGAAGGGAAAGTAATTACCTTTTATAGTCCCATTCTTCACAGGAACATATGGTGGTGTCGAACTAGACAATAATTCCAGGAGGACATATATTATGAGCATCATGCAGTCTATCCAGCGTAACAAGCATCGCACGTACATTTTAATACACGCCAATCGCCTTCTTGGGGACATCATATTCACGCGAAAGTAGTATACCCCTGATTATCTTAGCCTTTACCTTCGTTTTTAGTCTTTCAATTTAGTTCCCCACCATATATTCGGAAAGAAAAAAGTCTAGTCGCTTTATAGCGCTTGAGATGTTTCAAAACAAGTAAATTTGGGTGAAGAAATTACACCTTTAGTTTCATACCCGAGGGAAATTTTTACAGTTGAGCTCCCATACAGCGATTACCTATAAGCAAGTCCTCTCTTCCTATAAGACATGGACCGTCCACACCTCTCCCCAATGCAAATATGCTGAAGTTCCAAGGTTTTGATACGCCCAACTACATGTATAACGTTTGTATGGGATTTGTTTTTCAATTTTCAAATGGGGCAATCTAATTCAATAACTCGAGCGCAAATAGTGAAACACGACACAATTCATCAAATTCTATCTTTACTCTTTTAGAATCCATTACAAAACAATTTATATATGGATGGCACACTATGCATATAAAGTAAGTCTCAAGTAATACAAGGGTACAATTTTTATCCACATCGGTTTCGCTCGTATCCTTTTACTAGCAAAGTGAATGTTGTTAGTCTCGAAGGCGTTTCCGCGCGAGTTCATCGCGAAGGTTGGGGCGAGAGCAAAAAAAAGGGAATGACTGGGGATGGGGATGGGAAAGAAGAAAACGCTTGCCCGCAGACCCCACGATTTTGAAAAACTGCTTTCGCCCACGAACGCAGCTTCTGATTGGCGAGGTGCTGGTAGTGCTGATTGCTTAGCACTCGAAACATCAATCAAACCAGGTATGCTTTGTTTGCGTGCGTCACAGATATGGTCTCTCTGATCAGAGCTGATTTGTGGACGCCGATTATAAATGCTTTGGACTGCTCCCGCTCTAACTTTGGCGCAATAACTCGATTGGAAATGCTTGCTGAGCCGGCTACGCCTGCGTAAGCAGCGAGACTAATAACCTGCAACGCGTTTTTCGCTCCGGGGGGAAAAATTAGCCTTTTTTAACGTACGAATTGTAAAAGGGCCAAAGACGAACACCTTCACGTGCAAATTGTGTGCGTGAGTTATTTTTATAATCCTGTTTACTCAGCTAGTTTACTGTGTGATAACTCGAATTCCCTCACGTACGAACGACGAAAGGGGGCAAAGTCCAACACTTTCACGAGCCAGCTGTGTGACTGTACATCTCATGCAGATTGGCTTTTCACAATGATAAATAGTAACTTGGACGTATGAAGACCTGTTTCGTTTTGTAACCAATGCCTTAAAAAAAGCTCTTGTCTTTTGAGAAGCAATAGCTTTTAAACATGAAGAAATAAGTTGTCGGAGTTAAAGACTGTTTCACTGAGTAGAATCGCACGTGAAAACCTCGTGAATTATGATGATGCAACCATCTACCACAATGATAATCCTGGTATTTCGTAACTATTCAGTATTCGATGAGTCACATTTTGGCTTAAGAAACTCCGAGGAAACCTTAGAGTTTTCCTTCTAATCAACGTTTGGTGAGTAGAAATTATTTCACTTTAACGATTTGTTTAACTTGCACCAGATGTAACAGGGAAAGACAGAGGAAAGTGAATATATAGCTTGAGGATCGACTCAGCTGAGCGTTTCGCGTTTTCATTTTGTACTGCAATACGCAATTTCGCACAAAAACCTAATCAACATTTAGGATGAAAGAGGTAGATTGATCACTCTTGGTAAGGTTACACCGAAGCATTAAAGTTACACTGAAGCATTCAAAATAGCTCATGCACGTCTAACGTGCCTATGTTTTCTGAATAGCACCTGGGGCCTCGGGTACGACATGCAGCTTTACAGTCACACCTTTCAGCTTTCGATACCAGTAAAGACAGCCTCATACGCTGCGATCAAGTTGTTTTTTTCTGGTCGTTCCACCTCCATTACTGGGGAAGGGGGCTTTGCTTATCTGCTCGATGTTATACTCTATGAGGCCCATGCTTTCGCCTGCTTGGCGGCTTAAAAGTGCAGTGTTCCCTTGGCCTTTGACTACATACACAACTTCTACGATGCTTTTTTGGTTTCGGCTTAGAGAGGTGGTGAAACAGCCTGGTAAGAGTAAGGCCGGTCCTGGTTCATCTCCTGAGTAACTCCTAATGACAGCTTTTGTTGGCTGGAGGCGGCTTGTTCCTTTAAGACTCTCAAAATGTTTCCCTGTGATGACCGTTACTGCTTGCGTGACTAGGTGTAAAGTGACCGGGATCGTATTTACCTGCAACGTCACAGTAGGTTTCGATGACCTTTCCCCCGTTACTCGGTACAGGGCTGGTAGACCTCTTCGGTTGCCTCAATCTCCTCCTCTGGGTGGCTCGTGCTTGGGTCCGGGTCACTCTCTAAAGCTCTGACTTGCCTACCAAAACGATTCGGTTTTCTGCTGGGACAGGCACTAGCAAAATGATGGCTCTTTCCGCATCTGAGGCAGTTCTTACCCCAAGGGGGACAGGGAGCTCCCTTTCGGTGGGCGTCGTTCCCACATCCAGTGTAACATAGCTTAGTTGTTGGTCTTCCTGTGCTGCTCTCGGGCCTGTTGTTCCTCGTTCTGTACTGTCCTGAAAGGTGATCTTGTTCACCTTGTTGCTGTCCTTTGCACTCGGCTGTGCACCTCCTTTGGCCGTAGAATTGTCACCTGCTATCATCTCTCTTCCCTGCTGAGCCATTTTCAACGCCTTTGCGGTTTCACGCACCAATTTCAGATCTCCATTCTTTCGGATCGATTCGTTGCATAGCTCTCCATTTTTCGTTTTGACCACTGCCAGCAGTAGCATTTTCTATAGTTATTGGGAACTCACAGTGTAGCCCTTGTTCTCTACATTTGGTTTCAAAATCCTCGAACGGTACCTCGGTAGGCCAGTCGATGTTGAAGAACTTGTATAGCTCTAAGGTATTGTTTCCGTGTGCCTCAAAATTGTTGTTTAGCTCTTGAATTTGCGACTCGTAATTTGTAGGCTGCTCCGGTAACGTTTCGATTAATTTCTGGAGTTCCTCTCCGCCCACTAACAGGAACAGATCGAGGTTATCCGTGTCGCTCCATCGCATTGCCCACTCAAATCGTTCTTGCCATAACTTCCACGCTTTCTCGCGTTTACCCGGCTCCCCTTTCAGATTAATGGCGCCCACACTCGCCTTACCACTTGCCAGGACTCTCCTTTTACCTTTGTGCGTATTGTTTTCTTCTTGTGCGTCTTTAGTTGGCATTGTATCCCGTCCTCGTCGCCAATTTAATAGATCAACTTGTCAATAACGGGTTGTACATGTCCGCCATGCTTTCAATGTCCTAAGGAACCGAGCCTGACATTGTCCCAGAGTATCTAGCGTGTAGACTAAGTGGCCCGTATGAGGGATGAACACAACAACACAAACACAAAACCTCAAGCTTAAAATCAACGATTTTCAAAGTTATACCTGAAGAGAAACAACATCTAGTTGAGGAAAAAGATGCAGATAATATAGGGAAAGTACTTTGTAAATCATTCATTCAGTGGTTTTGAGAATTAAATTTGTGTTCTTATAAGTACCGAGTCGAGTGTCTGTTTTGATTAGCTCCGGTTTTTCGTTTGTTGCTGTTGACGTGAAAGTCTAGAAATATCACAAAACACTTAATGTCAGATCCCGAGAGGAACAGTTAGTTTTGTTTTCCCGAGAGCTCTGATGTTTCCCTCGACTCCGTCTCGGGAAACATCAGGACTCACGGGAAAACAAAACTGTTTCCCTCGGGATCTGACATTAACTGTGTAATGTCTACGCAGCGGGGGTAAATTCATATTGTCTTCTAGCCTGCGTAGCAAACCTTTCCGTGCGGTTTTGGAGCAAAGAACGAGGAACGCCGAGAGTCAAAGAAAGCGCTAAAAATCCGCCGAAAATGGGACGAGTAAAAAAGCGCGGAGGCTCTCGTTCCATTCTTCGCGCGGCCACAACCGAAAATCCCGTTCCGTTCCTTGGTCTTTCTTTGCCCCGAAACCACGAGGAAACGCTTGCTATGCAGGTTAGCTGTCTTCCAAACAGATAGGTAAATCAAGGGCATGTAAAGAGTACATACCACAAGCTTATTGATATTTCTAGCTATTTTTCTTGACTTTCCAGATTTTGTATCTTATGTTTTCAACTCTTGATGACTTAACATGAATATTTTATCGCTCCTACTGAGCAATAGCAATTGTTTCATTTTAAACCGCGCGGGTGCCTGGCACTACCAGATTTTCCCCAACTTTTTGAAACGTCCAGTTTCAAAATGGCGGATGGTCAGAGTAAAAACTCGAAGGAAAGCTTATATTTTTAAAGAAATGATTGATCAATATTCGCTCGGAAAATCTGCCTAAACGTAGCAAGGAAAGGCTGCAGTATTTGTGCAATGCCCTGAAGCTAAACTTATTCGGCGAGAAGAAAGAGCTTGATCAATCTGAGTAAAGCCGCGTACTCAGCAAGTGCAAGCAATTGTTCGATGAAAAGGTCGCTCGGACCAAAGAAGATTGTAGATTTTCTACAGCACAGGACCCTCTGTTTAATTCGACCCGCATCTGTAAAGCAGAGGATCATTGGCAAGACACAGAAGATGTAATCGTGTACGTACCGTTCGTATCCTAAGCAAGCTGGAGGAAATTTAAAAAAAAAGCAGTATGAAAGGCTCAGCTGGATTATTCCCGTCGAGAAAGAGTAATGTCCTTGATAGTGACTGGGTGTAGAGAACTTTCTGGCGTTATGTATGTTATATAATTAAAGCCAGTGTTCTTAAATCACAAGCAAGGAGAAAAACGGACTGGTCTATACTCAGAGTATGTTGGCCAAAAGACAGGTGTACGCGGTTACATTATTGGTTGTGATTACAAGGTGATTGCTCAAATTGTAAACATGCTCTTTGACCCAATAAGTTCAAAAGAGGCAGCACAACAAGTGAGCCCTTGTTAGCCACTGCTATTTGAAATTTTATCACTGAACTTATACAAGTCTTGAGTAGTGTCCAAAATACTAGAAATTTCACAATGTAACTGGAAGGTAGGTCCGTGTGGTTTTCGTCCATTTGAATTTCATTCAATATTGAAAATTGAAAATCAAAACTTCACAATCGTGATTTGCAATGCTTGATTCCTCAAAAATTGAAAATCAAAAATTTACAATCTCAATTTTCAATTTTGGTTGCTAAGAAAGGTAAAATTAAACATCATTCTTCAATATTTTGAAAATCAAAAACTAAAAATTGAAAATGGCCAGTTAGTGGTTTTAACTTTTTGTTTTCAATTTCCTCTTCCCAAGATTCAAGCTATCAAAAATTCAAACTTAACAAAGCAATTCATGTGTAACAAACTGCAAGAAACGGTGTTACTGCCGGGTGAAATCCAAAAATTAAAATCGTTTCTTTATTTTCGTATTTACGAAAAACAAAACTGCCAACCGACCAAAAGTACGTGTTATGGAAGCCGGGAGGGTAAAACCGGAAGTGGCACGACTGCAAACAAGATGGCGATCGTCTTGAAGTGAAGGAGTGTTCCCAACCTCGTCCCCAGGGTCTTCTCGCTTTCCAGAAGACCCTGGGGACGAGGTTGGGAGTGTTCCGTGTCTTCGTGGAAATGTCTCTAGAGGAACTGCTACGCCAACGGCAATCTAAGGCCTGCTTGTATCATGGCCGAGACGTTTTCAAGGAAATGAGCTGAAGTTTTTTTCACTGGTAAGTATGCTTTTGTTGTAACCTTGCAGCATTACTGTACGCAATTACCCTACGGAGGGTAAGGCGTTTCAGATCGGCAGTCAAGAGGGACTGTGGACTGCGGGCTGCGGACCACGGAATGTATAAAACACGGACTTTCTCAAAGTCCTTCGCTTCTCATTTCCGTTTCTCGCTCTCCCGCTCACTTGCCGCAAAAAACTTTTAAAATCTACCGCTCGCGCTTCGTTCTCGAGAAAAAAAATTGAGCTCGACTTGTGGGCAAGTCTATGTTTTAGTCTAATAATATCGTCACTCGAACCTAACCGTGTATAACCCCTTCAATGTGATGTTCACGTTCTAACAATCAATGGTAGCCGTAGCGTCTTCATAAGACCTGTTTAAATAGCAAGACCGATTGTATCCGAAACAGCCACAAAAGTCATAACAATTATAATGAAATGAAAAAGGACTACAAGTGGCTCAGTTTAGGCCAAAATCACCAAGAATACCAAAGTTTTTCACGATGACCAAAATACATAAAACTCTTGCTGTCGGCAGACCAATCGTACTCTCTGGTAGCGGTGGCCGCCACAGATCGCACTCGCACTCGCTTTTAAAAGACCAATCGCGCAAAAACAAGAGTCTTACATCAAGGACACTACACACTTTATACACTTCATTGAAAACACGCCACTTCCAGGTGAAGCAATTTGAGCTACGTTGGACATGTGTTCTCTCTGCACTAACATTCCCCAAGAAGAGGAAATCGAAATCGTTTGTCACCATTACGAAGAGCATTATCAGTCAAATTTACCTATCCCTACTTCATATTTGGAGGACGTAATGCGACTTATCTTAGGAGAAATCTAATTCAAATTCAACGGCAAACACTTCATACAGACACACGGCACTTGCAATGGGCACCAAAATGGCGGTTCGTGCTTTCTCGGTCATTTTCATGGCTCACTTTGATAAACAATTACTACATGCGAGCCCTTACAAACCATTTCTCTGTAACAGATTTAGGCATATTCCCAGTGTGGACTCTTCCTGAAACCGAAATCAACAACTTTAATGATTTGTTCGCGAACTCTTTCCGCACAACAATAAATTTTACACTCGAGCTGTAATCAAAACAGATTGGTTTCCTTGACACTGGAGTTTTTAAAGGACCAAGATTCATTCAAACACATTTTAAGACCTTTTAAGCCGACAGAAACGTTTCAAAATACGCATTTCTCCTCATTTTACCCTCTCAGCGTTAAGAAGGGCTTTGCGTATGGAGAAGCTGTAAGCGCGAAACTTTACTCACAGGACGATCGTTTTAATAATCCTACGTTAAGACAGAAAATTCTTGACGCGCTTTAAGAAGTTTCGCTACAATAATGATGCTCACGACGATAAGGATGTAAACAAAGTTTATTGGAGCGAAGCGATGAGACGTTAACAATGTTGAAAAGAAGCGATGCGAAGCGAAGCGATGATTTAGGCGGTGTAGACGAAGAAAACGATGTACAAAGCGGCTTCGAAAACTAAGAAATAAATACAGCGAAAACTATACTTAGATTAACTAGAAACTACCTTAAAACTACGAAAACAAACTTTGGATTTCATTAATACGATGCAAAAAAGGCTTTATAAAACGTAACATCCACAAAGCAAAAAGACTTACTTCTGTGTTCGCGTTTGGATTTCTGACAGCGTTGACGTTGAACCTTCCTTTGATCTTAACACGATGACACGTTGACTAGAACTGAAAAAGTTTCCTGATCACGTTCGACAATGCTAACTAATACAAAAGATAATAGATTTCTTTGTTTTTAAATCGTAAGTACGCTGGTATATCCGCGGCAAAAACCACAAATACTATAAAATAATAACGCAAACGAAACTACCGTGAAGGGTTCGATAGGAAATACTTGGGAAATACGAAAAAGCATAAAATATTTGGCGGTAACAGAAGCCTTGCCCTTATTTAGAACAAACTCGGTTAAGGAATAATTGGAGTTAAAGAAGTTCTAAAGAATTTTTAAATCGCCTTACAGAACGAGGCTACCTCCGGGACCTTGTGGGAACAATCCTAACCGAAGTCCGCTTCGAATCGCGCACTGTGGCCTTACAAGACAAACCCAAACCGTGAAAGAAGATTTTGCTGTTTGTAACGACTTTCAATCTTGCAACTCCGATTCTCAAAAAGATTCTAATAAAACACTAGCACCTTATTACAGTCAAAAAAACACTCGCGCAAATATATCCTAACGCCGCCAATGTTACTTATCGCAAGGAAAAGATCTCTGAAAGAGTTTCTTGTTAGACCCAACATTTCTTCACTTTAACAACAACATTAAAGGAGTTATACACGGTTACGGTCGAGTGACAATATTATTAGACCAAAACATGGCACGTAGGTCTCATTATATACCTGGTCGGTGTTTTAATTACACCTAGTCTGCAGTCCGTGGTCCGCAGTCCCTCATCTAAAACGCTCTACCCTACGTAGCGTAATGCTACAAGGTTACAACAAAAGCGTACGGTGAAAAAACATTCAGCTCATTTCTTTGAAAACGTCTCGACCATGATACAGGTAGGCCTTAGATTGCCGTTGGCTTTTATTTCCTCCAAAGACAGCTCCACGAAGACACGGAAAACTCGTTCACTTCTAGACGACCGTCATCTTCTTTGTAGTCGCGCCACTTCCGGTTTTACCCTCCCGGCTTCCATAACAGGTATTTTTGGTCGGTTGGCAGTTTTGTTTTTCATAAATACGAAAATCAAAAAACGATTTTTAGTTTCGATTTCACCAGCAGTAACACCGTTTCTTGCAGAATTTGTTACACATGAATTGTTTTGTTAAGCTTGAATTTTTAATAGCTTGAATCTTGGGAGGAGGAAATTGAAAACAAAAAGTTAAAACCACTAACTGGCCATTTTCAATTTTTAGTTTTTGATTTTCAAAATATTGAAGTATGATGTTTAATTTTACCTTTGTTAGCAACAAAAATTGAAAATTGAGATTGTAAATTTTTGATTTTCAATTTTTGAGGAATCAAACATTGAAAATCACGATTGTGAAGTTTGATTTTCAACTTTTAATATTGAATGAAAATCAAATGGACGAAAACCACACGGACCAAGGTACAGACTCGCACTGTACCTCACCGAGGACCGATAAACAATTAATCCCCCTGAAAATAAAATTACTTGTGTATTATAAAATTGTTCAATGCATGAGTTTTGGTCACAGGAAAACTTACTCACATTGTCCCTAACAAAAACATATGACATTACTCGGATAAGCTTTTTTCCTGTGCACTCGATCTGCATGTAGCTTGCGACTTTGTATCACTTGGCTGCCTGTAATCTAAATCCATAGAAAAAAATCAATGGCAACAAATTAAAGTGCTGATTCATTATTGCACAAGTAAAAATGACCCAATGAAAAATGAAAGGGATTCAAAGATAACCTCTTCCCATTTTCCCTGAAGATCTTATTTTTAGAAGCAAAAAACTTAATTAACTGAAAGCGTGATTTCAACTAATTTTGAAAATATAATCAACGCAGAGTGAAATGAAGAGTAATTTTTCTTGGGATAACGTATAATGCGGCTTGTAGAGCTTTTATTTTGACTTGTTCTCCTTGTTTTATGTTCCCTGGTGTTTGGCAAGAACGGGTCACTTAATTTCTCGATGTACTTCCTGCCTACTGATACTCATTACATACTGATACTCAGTATATATTTGCATACAAGATATAAAAATAAGAGTACTCAATCGGTCTGCATTTAAAAGCTGCACCTCTTCTTCTACCTCACTTCTTTCATATCTGTTCTTGCTCTGATCTACGCAGGTTTCATAGGTACTTGATTTTTGTAATTTGTGACGGCTTTCCATTCGCAGTAGATCCTTTCACATACCGATTTGCATCCTTTCTGATGGGGACGGGATGTAACTGAACAAAAAGTGCTATTGCGTTGCAACCCAAACTATTCTTCCTGACTGGATAGCTACAATTATTCCTTAACGGCTTTGTTTTCATACAACTGCATGTTAACGGTAGAGAAATGTCTTTTATTTTGGAAGCCATTTTGAATCCGGAATTTTAAAAGTTCCGGGAAAATCCGGTAGCGCCAGATCCCCGGGCGGTATGAGATTAGGCAGTAGCGAAAGCCCAGCAGAAGATTTTTGGACAGAAGATCACCCTATTGAAGAGAAAAGGTCAGGCCAGTTTGAGAAGCTTTGAGAAGAAATTAAGGTAGACTTCTTTCTCGCCGTGGTATTGCAAGATTTTCGATTATCAAGGCGTTCTGGATCTTCGTCTGGGTCTGTCCAATATTATCGGGAAAACTCCCAGGTCGACGAAATCTATTGAATACTTTGTCGCTGTTGAGATTCATAATACTGACTCGTTAATTTGTTGACGGCTTAGATTTGAGATATTTAGAAATGAAAGCAAACATAATTGAAAACTTTGTCTCCAGGGCGCTATTGGGGTTAATTTTGGGCATAAGGGTGCGAGGGGAGGCACCCTTGACTGAGCCAATATTTGACTTACCTAGTAATTATATCAGCTTTGAACGTAGCTAGTAATGAAAGTTTTTTAATTGTTTTCGTTGTTCGCACCTCTAATTGATATGGTATAATTGTTAAATAGTGAAAGAAATAAGAATAGAATTAAACAAGTCGAACTGTTTTTAAAAGATTTGTTCTCTGACTTTTTTAGCTTTTAACTTTGATGGTACGCAGGCGTCAATCAATTACAATACGAGTTCTAGTTTAATTTTCTATAAGTCAGCAACAGCAACAAGGTAAATGAAGGCTAATGTTATATTTCTTGGACAACATCTCCGACATCTCTTCGTACTGGATTTATCAATTTCACTTTCACTACGGTGTTTACTATAACCGGAATCATACTACAGTTGTCATATTTATAGTCATTGTCAAAGAGGTTCTCCTTAAGGGCTTGCCTAAGATTTGGAGAAGACAATGACGAAAACAAGGGAATTTATTCATGTCCCGCGAAGGTGATTTCCAACGCCATTTTCTTTGTGTATTCTTTGCGCGGCGTCCTCGCAAAAACTTCGCGCGTGAGTTACGCGAGATGGCACAATTTGAGTTAAAAATAGTACATTTAACTACATTTGTATTTCGATGGAAAGAACCCCATTACAGTGGAACTCAATTTAACGAAGGGCCAAGGGGCTGACAAAATTTGTTCACTATAACGAGGTTTCGTTATATTGAGGTTATTTTTCATATATTTCACTATCATTGGAGTAAAGAAAATTGTTCGTTATATCGAGGACTTCGTTATATAGAGGTTCGTTATATCGAAGTTCCACCGCGATGGAAAAGGTATTCAGTTACGGTCTCCTAGCCCGATTATGGCCGGCTCCTGGTTCGTTGAATTTTACATGAGCGAATTCATACTTGGTATTACTTCAGATTGTCGAGACTGTCGACGTCTTAAAAGATTATTGCCCGTGAAAATTGGGAAAAGTAGCTAAATCAAGTGATCCTCAATGACGATGACTTCACCTAGTTGACACAAATCGCCACAGCTGACAGTATCGCACAGCACAGCTTACACTCTCTTCGTGACCAAAAAAGTTCTCTGCAACCCATTCTCTTCTTTTGGACTCCCAGGTAGCATACGTGGTTTTCCCAACTTCTCGCCATTAGAAATGCCAGGGTCACCTCAACACCTACAATTTCTACCAATTTCGTCCGTCCATTAGCTTTGTCGAGTCGAGGTGTACAAGGCTGGTCCTGCTTGACCAGAGACGCCACATCTACGAGAGCAAAGGAAACCGGCATTCCTGCTACAATCATTGCGGTATTTCCCTTCTCTCCATTGCTGGCAAGGTCTTAGCCCACGTGCTGCTCAACCGCCTACTCCACCATCTGGAGTAAGGTTGCCTCCCTGAGAGCCAGTGCTTCTTCCGCGCAGGTCAAGGAAAGGTCGACATGATATTTACCGCCCGCCAGCTTCAAGAAAAGTGTATGGAACAGCACTGTGACCTTTACACCACCTTTGTGGGTCTCGCCAATGCTTTCGACACAGTCAGCAAAAACGGATTGTGGAAAATCATGAGCAAGTTTGGCTGCCCCCACAAATTCATCACCATCGATCGCCAGTTCAATGAGGGCATGCAAGCCCGAGTCCTTGATGATGGTGAGCCGTCAGAATCCTTCCCAGGCGTCCGGCAAAGTTGTGTCCTTGCCCCGAAACTGTTCAGCTTGATGTTTTCTTCTATGCTGACAGATGCATTCAGAGATTGCGACGCTGGTATCAGGATCAGACACAGGTCAGACGGGAAGCTGTTCAACCTGAGACGTCTGCAGGTCGTCACAAAGGTGAAGGAGACTTGTACTGTAATAGGGAACTTTCTCTTTGCAGACGACAGACAATGCGCCCTCAACACCGGAAGTGAACAAGAGATGCAGCTGGATATGGACAGGTTCTCCACAGCCTGTGATAACTTTGGTCTCACCATGAGCACCAAAAAGACTGAAGCGATGTTTCAGCCAGCTCCCAGCAGCCCATACCACGACCCCATCAACACAGTCGAAGGTCAGAAAATCCAGGCTGTTAAAAATTTCACCTACCTCGAAAACACCCTCTCACTCTCTGCTAACATAGATGTCGCGATCAGCAACAGAATTTCCAAAGCCAGCGCAGCTAGCAGTGCGTTTGGGCGGCTCAAGAAGACAGTTTGGGAGAGGAGAGGAATTCCCCTTGCTACCAAACTTAAAGTTTACAGACCAGTAGTCCTCACCACCCTCCCGTTCGGCTGCGAGAGCTGGACTACCTACAGACGTCACGAAAAGCAGCTGAACCACTTTCACCTCCGATGCCTCAGGACACTCCCCAACATCCGCTGGCAGGACAAAATCTCCCACACTGAAGTTCTGCAAAAAGCTAACGTGCCCAGCATCATTAGCTTCATCACAAGGCCCAATTCAGATGGGCAGGTCATTGCACTCGTATACCTCCTGATCGCATCCCGAAGTAGCTGCTCTACGGGGAGCTCTGCCAAGGTAAGCGCTTTGTTGGTGGCCAGCGCAAGCGATTCAATGACAGTCTCAAGGTCTGATAGATTTCTCCATAGACACTCAGACCTGGGAGAACCTTGCTGCCGACCGTCCAACGTGGCGCAACTTCCTTCATAGCGGAGCCCATGCAGCCGAGGACAACAGAACAGACGCAGCAGAAAAGAAACGCGAGGCGTGCAAGGCTAGAGTTGCAAGCAACCAGCAAACCAACCCAATTCACATGTGCCCAACTTGTGGGAGAGGGTGCCATACTGGGATTGGCCTCATCAGCCGCCTCCGGACACACCAAACCAACTCCAGGAACAGCTGAGGATGTCATGGTCATCTTCGATTCCGCAGGACGAACAACAACATTAGGTCTCTATCTATATCCCTTGCCATGCCCTAGTACGAGCTCAAGAATCATCTTTGTACCGCCTCTTTGGTCTTTCTTCCAATTTTTCAGATAGCATTTTTCCTAAGTCTGATATTATCACACCATAAGTATATCTGGAAATCGATGAAGCACCATCATTCTTGTACAGGGAATGGGTTACGGAGTCGATGCCACTATATATAATTGTTTTGCGAAAGTACGCAATTGTTTGCTTCGTGCGTCCCTAATTTGATTTCAGCTGCATAAGTATCATATTTCCATCATAGTGCTCAATTCTGATATGGTGGAATCTCGATATGTTCGCTTAAACGGCAGGGTTTAGTTAATAGGAGTCCTTTTCCATTTATGTTACTATAACTGGGGTGAAGAATGTCGTTCTCCTGCTACTACTACTACTTTGATATAGAGGCTCGTTATTTCGAGGTTTCTCTGTATAAGACAAATCACCTTGATTAAAACTATAATAGGTATCGAGACAAGAAGGACTCTTATGTTACTTGTTTGCTAGTTTTTATTATTGCTTTCCAGTTTCACGTCTATGAAGTATATTGTCACAGCCGATATTTCAATGTTATCTTTGGAACGGAACTCAGTTTCATCAGAGCGTTATTGTAGCAATTCTGCACTACTCAGCAAATCTAGTTTTAACTCTTTCGTATCTAACTAAAACTCCGCACCTAAACGGCGTGTATTATGAAAAATGGCAGGCAGGAATAGGTGTACAAATAATGGACAACTTGACATGTAATTTCAAAAGAACACTTGTACTTTTCTAGGTGTCCCTTTGTTAGACGAGAGCTATTTGCATTTCAAAGGAACAACTGTTCTGCTCTGTTCATTTAGCTCAATTTACAACACGCGTTTCCCGAGAGATCCAGGAACTGAAATGGTAGTTTTGTAATTTCACCATGTAGAAGCAGTCTTTTAACCAATCGAATTGTAACCCGTTGTTCTGCTTGCACGTGTATTTTGAATAGGTTTTTGTATTTTTTATGATAATTTAACACCTGTATTTACTTATGACAGTATAAAAGTAGCGCTTAAACTGCTGTTAATTGATTACCTGCACGATTACCTAAGACGCCTATCGATGAGCTTATTGAGTGTGAAGTACTTTCTACGTGGTTTACTCTACAATAAAGAAGTTGTAGCATTGTAGAGAAGTTTCAGTTCTTGTCCGAAATCTAGTACTTTGGGACGTGGAAATAAGACCCTGTGGCAAAAGTAACGGGTGCCGGCAGCAAGCCAGTCGCTCTACCAAATTGCAGTTTCCCCGCCAGTATTTCCCATTAGCAGATCAATATTTGCTAATATTCTCACATCATCGTGAGGAGCCTTAGTTCCTTTGTTTACCGAGTTCGACTTTCCCGCTAATTTGGTTAGTCAGACCGAAAGCCGCCTGACGCAGTGAAATTTCCTTCCGTTACATTGGTGACTGAACACCGGGCATTTCTACCGTCTTTACTGCGACCGTGAGGACAAAGTTGCAAGACAAGACTACTAGAACGTCAAGGTAATCCCTCGGAAACATAAAACTTTCCGAGTTCTCATTGTTTTACTCCAGTAGAAGATTACACAACGGCCACCCTGCCGTCTCATGGTTATCCACGCAATTGAATTGACTTAGCTATTATCCACGAAGAGTATTGTTACCCAACATTTATCCACGAACTTTTACCTATTTTGTTCTACATTGAAAAAGAAAAAAAGGAAAGAAAAACTTTGCTATTCCATAGCAAAGAAAAAGAAGAAAAATAAACAAAACGTTTATCCATCCTACCTTATGAAAAAGAGTAGTTTCAAAAAGCTACTACGATTTACGTCCAAGATTCCGTTTATTTCCTGGATCGTCCCAGAAGAAATCCGCTACCAGTCAACAAATTGTAAAAGATTATTGCGAGTAGTGCGTCCGAGAAAGAAACGACAACCAAATATCGAAAAAATTGTGTGAAATTTGTTTACAAGAAAACGCTGATACCACGAATACCACCAATCCACCCGAAGGAGAAATTGAGAACCAAGAGCCATTAAACACGGATCAATCAGAATCACCGTCAATTTTGCAAACTTTGAAAATCCCGCCATAATTCCAAGACCAACCGCCGAGAGGACATACACCTCAAGTGAATCCAGTCATTCAAGTGATACAGAAGAAAGCGAGGAATCGTTACACGAAGATACCCCACTTATTTCCGTACCAAAACGCCAAAACGAGAAAGAAGGAAGTTCAGACCACCTAGAATACGACGATTTTATCCCAAATTATTCAATAAACAGATCCAGTAGTGAAGAAAATATAGCAGAATTTGACAACGAAATGGATACAAGTACTCTACAGGGACTACAACAAACAGTCATCGAATGGCAACAACAGTTGGGCCGATGTACCGAAGTGGCCCAAGAAATGGATCAAAGTTATTCCCCTCAAGGACTAACGGACACGATAAAACCAACTCTATTTCACGGATACGAAAACGAAAATTTTGAACGAGGGTTGGAAAAGTTTTGCCTACACTTAGAACGACGACGAATTAAATCTGAAAGCAAAGCAGCGCTAGCTGAACTCGCCCTCCATTTAGCTGGCCCGGCAGAGGCTTTTTATTATAGTTTGGGAGAAAGTGAACGCTCCAATTTTGAAATATTATGTGCCGCCCTGAAGGAGCGCTACTCATCTAAAAACTAAGCTAGGAGGCAATGGCAGGCACTCTCTACCCGACAGCAAGGCATAAATGAATCTTTGGATAAATACATAGCTGATATGCACAATATGTTTCAGCACTTGGACCTATCGGAACAAGAGAAACTCAGATATTTCCTTCAAGGACTCCACCGAGAAACACACCGAGAAATATTGATAAAACAGCCAAAGACCTACAGAGAAGCCGAGGATGCCGCAAGATTATTGTAAATGGTAGACTTCACTATAGCTACGGAAAATTCCGCCCCCAACCAATTAAATGACAAGATCATTGACGCTGTAGTCAAAGCAACCATGGCAGCCCAAGGAAGCATGAGATCTACTCCAAAACCTAAGGTTACGGCTACAAAGTCAGAAGCCGCCGTAAACGCCTACCAATACTCGCCCCAGGACCCCAACGTCCTTTATGATAAAGTGTCACGTCTTGAGCAGGGAATGCAACAACTTCTCAATGTGGTTGGAAACCGTCCCCAAGACACAGGGCCTAAAATTGCTGCTTACCAACCAATCACCACACAATCGGCAGATGAAGAACTGCTGCGCCTTAGGGAAGAAAACAGATTTTTAAGGACCTCTCAGCGCGGTCCAAAACAACCACAGCAGTTTCAGAACCGCATGAATTACGATAGTCGAGACGCCTTCAAGAGAGAATGATGAATGAAATGCGCAGAATGCAAGCAAGATTGGACAGGTTTATGAGAACTCATGCCAATAGAAACAACCGACAAGAACAACCGAGAGTGCGGACCAGGGAAGGACGCCCAGTTTGTGACATCTGTGGTCGAGTGGGTCACGTGAGACAGAACTGTTATGCTAGAGTCGACCAACAAAATCAATATCAAAATCCTCAAAACACTCAGCCACACACACAGACAGGCCCAAGAATCGCTGCTTTAGAAGCCGAAGGTACCCCAGAACCAGCTGTTGCCCATTTTAACCACCAGGAACCACCCAAGATAAAAAGATCAACCGAGGTTATGACTCAGGTCCTACTAGAAAACTTGACAAGCTTATCATGACATTTCCTCCAAGTAATCAGCTAAACCACCAACAGGGCGAACGAGAAACACAACCAGGAAGAGTTTATTATGCAAGACGAAGCAATCCACCTACATTTGGGTCTACAGAAGTACCAAGAATAAGTACCATTCGAGCTGTCCAGCCAATTAACTACAATTCAGTGAAGAAGAATGAGGCACGTGCACGCGATATACTTAAGACTGAATTTACTGAACCAGCTCTAAACTCAAAACGTCAGAGCCGCTCTGATCAGACTCATAGTACATTTCACCCTCAGCACAGTCAAGAGAATGCGACAGAACCAGAAACCTATGCAAAAACCAAGCCTAATTCTTCAGAAAAGATAATCGTGATGACCACCAGCCACAAAGAAAATCTGCAAGTGACAAATGCAACGCAAACTGTTGCCACACATAGCGACCCTGCTGAAGACGACCAAGTGGGCATTATATCAAGTGATAATCGCTACACGATTGCAGACGACTCTCTTCAGTCCGCACCAGATCAGGAGCCAACTCACCAGCGACAGGACTTATCGAGTTCAAATCAAGAGACCAAAGTCCACTCAAAATCAAACACAAATACCCAAGGACCTGAAAAGCCTAAGAAGACCAAACCCACACAGCATAGGTTTCTACCAAATATACTGCAACGGACTGCCTTTGTCATTGGCAAAATAAATGATTGTCCAACGACACTACTCATCGACTCAGGAGCTTGCATCTTGTCATCTTGGAATCTTGAAAGCAAGGCACTTAGTCGCGTCCAAGCAAATCACCACTTCAGTCTACAGTTAGTTCTCACTCCAGTCCGTCCGAAAGACTCCAGCATCATTTTCGACCAATCCCTCAAGCTGCCAGAAAGAGCAACTGCCGTTTATGAACTTCAGGAAGAAAGGAACACTGCACACCCAGATCCATGAAAACCAATTCCAGTATCAAGACGAAATACCCGCTAGTGGAGAAAAGATTTAGTTAATTATCCTTCCCAACAACGTGTATATGCCCCACGCATTCATTTTCAATAGTTATTCCCATTAGAACACGTGTACTTTTCTAGGTGTCCCTTTGTTAGACGAGAACTAAGTTTGCATTTCAAAGGAACAACTGTTCTGCTCTGTTTATTTAGCTCAAGTTACAACACGCGTTTCCCGAGAGATCCAGGAACTGAAATGGTAGTTTTGTAATTTCACCATATAGAAGCAGTCTTTTAACCAAACGAATTGTAACCCGTTGTTCTGCTTGCACGTGTATTTTGAATAGGTTTTTATATTTTTCATGATAATTTAACACCTGTGTTTACTAAGAGCTAAGGTTGTCTCAAGCTAGACATGTGCATAGGATCAAACTAGACGTTGTATAAAATAAAATTAAAATCTTCAGGTCCAAGCTCTCGGCTAAGTACTTATCTCGTGTTTTCGTATCTTCATATTGGATGCTTCTGGAGACTAATCGAAGTGGGTATAACTTTTTTGTTTGTCGTAAGCAGATAAATTAAGCAGATAACGTATGTGCTTCAAATCGTAACACGTTTTTTTAGTTAGTTGAAGATAAGACTTAAAAGCATTATTGTCCGAAGTAGAAGATCCGGAGAACCAAACAGGAACGATGTTAAGAGTAAGAAAATGAGATAAAATATAGGGACAAGAAATATTAGTCACGTCGTCTAGCGTATCCAGAAGAGGGAAAAGCAGAAAGAAACTGATATTGCTGGTAGTATAGGAATCAAACCTTACTGTGTTAAAAGTAGAAAAAAGAAACCTCTTAAAATCATTGCAGTCTTGACATGTTTAATTATCGATACTATACTGGAATTAATGACGTCCCTTGCAAATCCATAGAAAGACCAGGCGTCTCTCAGGGTTCATAAGGACTGAAACGTCAAGTGCTAGTTGCTACGAACTTGAGCTCAAGGGAACGTGACATCTTGGTCTGAATTTGGCATTTCTAGATTGGAAAACTCAGTACATGCCTGATATGAGGGCCTTGGTATTCATTTTTCGTGATAGCAGTTATAACGACAAAGATTGAAAAGTCTTATCTCCAATTTTATCCACGTACTTTTAAGTGCTTTATCATTGTTATTCCCCCGAATTCGATTTCGCCCATGCGTTAATCAATGGCGAAGATGGACATGATTGAATTGATTGACTGATGCTTGGGGACATTTTCCTATGTTCGTTTCACGCAACATGTCAAAAGGGGGCAAATATACATGTCTTACGATAATGCATAAAGCAAGTGTTATCCAAAGGGAAACCTTTTTATGAGTTTAATGTCTTTAATGGGCTGTCTGATTTTGTCACGGAAAAAAAAAAATGTGCAAAATTCTCCGTTCCAACCGGACAGATTCACCGTAAAATCACCGTTCTATAGACTCGCTCGGATGGCAGGTTAATTTATCCCATCATAGTAAATAAATTTCAGCCAAACCAGTAGAGCAGCAGTTTGATATACGCCCACTCTTTTAATCCTTTTTAGACTCCTTTTTTGTTGATCAAGCGTGTGACCGCGTGATAAGAGATATCAAAGGAGACGAAAAGAGTAAAACGACCAGCAGAAGAATGAACTCTGTAATATTCTCGAAGTCAGCGGAGTTTCCTCTTAACCACTGAGTTTAGCGGTTACTTTTCCAGTTTACTCTTTTCTTGCAGAGCCAAAAATATCCTTAAAATGGCCTACGTGCATCTGATGTAGACATATTTTTTAAGGGGTAAAAGTTTCAAATAGGACATCTGTATTTCTGTCCCCCTAACTTTGTTGGCTATACGGTAATAGTGGTGACAGAGTTTTCAAATAACAGGTATATTGCAGCAAGCATATCTTTATATCTATTTTTTCAATAAGTATTTTGTTTTAAAAATTTTCATCAACAAAAAAATCTCTTTCCAGCGGCTTGTTTGGGTAACGACCACGGGCGATGACAACTAACTGTTTGCACAAAAAATCCCGCAACTGTTTGACCAGTTTGAACCTCAAAAAGCAACAACTGACAGCAAAAACATCAACTACCACTACTACTACCTCTACTATAAGTGAAGTAATCTAGAAATAATTTGTTATCCACGTTTCCTGTTTGCGAGCCAAGCGGCTGTGACTACTCTAATTCTTCATCTTAACTTTATCATTCATCTTCACTTTGTCTCAATTTATCGTTTTAATTTTTTTTCTTGCTGTTAGAATCCGGCGGTGTGCACGAAGAACTGCACTCAAGTATAAAGAACCTCTCCTGTGACGAGTAAATCAAAACGGAATTTTTCCCGATCCAAGATCCGGTGATAATGTCAAAAGTTGCTGTGTTATGCAGAATAGGAGATAACTCTAGAAAGACAAAATATTATTCTTTCATATTATATTTTTTCCAAAGTGTGTGCAATATTGAATATCATCACCTGCCGAGTGTGCTCTTTACGTATTGAGCAGAGAACTGAACAGCTGCGGAAGCTAACTGCATTTTGCCGGCTTTTTCGATATACACTGGCGGAGAATTTTCATTAACTTGCCGTTCTTAAAATGTCTCATAGCCATAATAATATGTCAGTGTTATATCTAAATTTCATAGTCAAGTCATTGCTGTCCGTTTGAGTTCAAACTTTTATATGAAATTGTCACTTTTCATATTGCGTTTCGGTCCTGAATTTTTATAATTTTTTTTCCCATCAACTCTCTTCTAAACGTCGTTTAGCGATGGCAGAAGAATAGAAACAGGAAATACGGAAATTTATCAACTTGGGGGCTTTATTTGCCGTGGGATGGGTATAATGCAACTATTATACATGACTGACAGTTTCAACGGCGAACAAATAAGTGAGATAACACCCCCCAAAAAATCAATTGTACACTAATAAACTTATCGTTGTTTTCTAGTCCAATAGAAAACCTTTTCTTTCGACGACTGAGTTACTTTTTGTTTATATATGAGTTGATTCTCTTCACTTCACGAGAGCAACTGAGGCAGTAACTGGCATAGACATCGATTTGCTGGAATTAGAAGATACCACATAAGGACCTGTACCAGGTATATTAACGAAAGTAAGCATTGATTTGCCAGACCAAAAGAATAACAATCCATTTGATCTCGATATGGTTCGATTTATCTGTAAGGTTATGTACCAAATCAGTGATTTGTGGTTAGGGTAACGTTATTTCGTCGTATTTTGTTTAAAGCGGAACTTAAGTTTTTCCTAACGATTCCAGCTTTTGATATTTTGACCTCAATATCGGTGACGCAGGGACAAGTTCCAAAAACTATTATTACATATTTATCAACAAATCGTTTACAGCAGGTGTCCATAAAAAAAAAACTGGAGAATAGGCAAGGCCTTTTCTTGCCAATAACACAACGGCAAAGTAAGAAAGAGGATCATTGGAAACATTTTTTGTCATAAAAATGTTGTTTCGTTTCTGTTACCCTGTCGTCTTGTATTTTATCTTAGCCTGTAAATGCTCAGCCAATCTTTCGAGAGCGAATAGCTTTTGAATAACATAGGCCACCTCTCTAGGAATGACTTGCTCGTGTAAACATTGCTTGCGTGCATGTCAGTCTCTTTTGTTACCACAAAAAACGTCTGTTCAGCAATCGAAAATTTGCTTAGCGAAAGACGCAGGTCTTGTCAAAGTTCACCTTGTTTTGGGTGTCAATACTAGGCAAATACAGCTCTAGTATAATTGAGCGACCTCTTGCTAACACCGAATATCAAACCGAACAAAGTAACTAAAAACCGGGAAACAAAAGGAAACGAATATCTTAAACCAAATTCAAAAACTCAAGGCCAGTAAGGGATGAACTATGTTGATGGTAGAAAATTTTTGAATGAGAGCGATTCAAATGCATAGAAACTGCCAACTGCTTCATCCGGCAACTCAACCCATGCGATAAACATTTACACTATATAAAAAATACGAACTGTTATTGGCAAAATCCATTGTAATCATCTACTGTCAAAGAGATGTTTATTTGCTAGCATACATATCAGTATTTGTCTTTCCTATTAGAAGTTAGATCTTGGAACGATAACGAAGTTAAAATGCGGATGTAATTCAGTTCCGATTTGCTTTTAAAAGTGTAAATTATTCAGGAATATTTCAAAAATAGCAGAAAGAAATGAAAGACTTTAGGAAAGAAAATTCTCTTTTTTATGTAAAAGGAAAATTCTTTTTCATTATGAACATTTTGTAGAAATGAAAAAGCGTATAGATTTGTCGAATGAAAGTTTAATTTTCTCTACAAAAAAGGCATTAGAAAAGCTAAATTAAAAAAAAAATTTTGAAAACTGCTAAAAATATGACATTTAATTGTGCTGACTAAGGTTCTGTTTTCTTCGACATAAACAGATGCTTTTTACATGGTCGGAATAATTAACTAAAAATAATATAGTTCAGCACAGCCTTTACAGTTTAACTAAGAAGAAGTTTAGTTTTCCTTTCCCAAACATAAGAATATTTCAGATCATGTCAGTGTTGAAATTAAGAGATGTATCAAGTAGAAGAACGCCGTGTAATGGAATATTTCGGCGAACAGCAATAATATAGTGCCCTTAATATAGAAAGAAAATTACGTCTTATGCGGACAATGGCCGTGATTATATTCGCTTGAGCTTTATTCATCGAGGAATTATCGAACTTCAGTTCTTAATTAAGGAAATATGTGAGATTTGATGAAAATGATTCCCGAAAAGGAAAAGCAAGATCATAGGAATCAAATCGGTTCCCTGTTACATTTTTATAAATTATCATGCATTTTCAGTCGAAGTTTCAAAACCGAAATTCGTGTGAAATCTTTGCTTCTTGTCACTGGTTCACCGAGTGTAATTAAAGCATTATTTTTCAATCAGCTTCTTTTCAAAAAAGACTAAATTTTGTCTACCGAATTTAATCAGTTGTTGGCAAATAGTCCAGGGAATCTACTTTTACCAAATTGTAAAATCCCTTTGAGCTTTTAAATGATTTAAAATTAAGTTTATGGTGAAAGCGGATGTTTTGGAACTATATCATTTTGAAAAGGCAGAGTAATTACTCGGTCTTCTTTGAACATATCGTTTGTTTCCCTTTTAGCTACAGGCAATCTATTAGCTCTACCTTTCGGCGTCACCAGATCTATTAAATCCTAATAGCGGCCGTTGAGGCTATTGCACACACGCCATGTCTTGGTTGAATTGCACTGAAACCGTTCTTGAGTAAAGGAAGTTTATTAAATTTTGAATATCTTGTAGAGATAATCTGCTGCAGAGTTAGACTCACAGCCCGAAACAGAATCATAATTACCTGCATTTTTCAAGTTTGCTTCGGTTAAGATGAAATCTAAATAATTCTAAGTACCATGAAAAGTCCCCTCAGTCATAGAAATTATCTTTAATATCGCTAAGTTATCATAAAGATAAAGACAGAGACTGAAATAATTCAATTTCGAAGACAAATTTTGAAAAGACTTGAAACCCTCCCTGCAAAGAAACTCCTAATAAAAATAAAAAAACGCGCGTACATCTTGACAGTCACAACAGAACTTAAGAATCTCTTCAATCTCAGTTATCCTTCACTCCTCAAATGACCAAATCTTGCAGATATTCTGCAATCCTGGCGATAAACGTACGTTACTTTAAAATAGTAGTTCACCCCTTCCTCCACCCCGAGTAACGGTTCTTGCAGATATTGCACAGGTTGGGAACCGTGGTGAATCTTGGTAAGCTGCATTTCAAGTGTAAATTACCAGTTACTTGCAAATGCATTAAAAAGGAAGCAAAATAGAGAAGGGAAATGTCTCAAACCCTTTCTAACCAGGATAGTCCGAATTGCAGATGTACAGGCGATATCAAAAATATAAAAGAAACACGTTATTGCGATGTTTTAAACTAACAGACAGTGACGCCTAGGCAGTGCCTTTAAGAAACATTGATCGGCCATTGAAAGGATTAAACCTTAAGTTTTCTTCTCGCTAAGGCAGGATAATTTATTCTCGGTTGGCTTTCAGTGAACGATCATAAACACTAAGATCCTCTTTACTTATGCTTTAACTTGTTGTGAAAGCACTCGTCGCTCAAACGCCGCCAGGGTCTCGAAACGTACTAAACTAGTGTGGGATGTGTTTGGTGTTGGTTTTCTTCCTTTTTACAAAAGTTAGTCCGGTTTCGTCCACTCCTATATGAAAAAAGAGCACTTTCAGACTCGAGTCAGATCTGGAACCGCAAACACGTGAGAGGGGAAACTCCCAGCTTTTCTCTTAGTGTTAGCTAAGTAAGCAAAATCCTAATTCTCTCTGTGCAAGCGTTCACTTTTTCGAAACGGAACCAATACTTTTATGATTAAAATACAAAAAAAAAAAAAAACTTTTATGACGAACGTAGTTGACCTACACTGGTTCTTAAGACTAAGGAAATACCGATCAGGATGACTCCTGTAGACGCAGTTGTTTCCGCGTTTCCTTGATGCGTGGGCCAACTCTAGAGTCACGTATTTCATGAGTTTCATGGGAAAGCAAAACGCTTTTTTTCAAGTTCAAATCTTTAAGGTGTTGAGAATCCCAGGGTTTTTCACGTACTAACCAGTTGATCAGTAGTGTACAGAGAAACTCCTATATTTTACGAAAATCCTCTTTATAAGAACACTGGAAAATGGATACTTCCATGTGACTGAGCGAAATGCTTTCATCATGTGAAGTTAATTTAAAAAAACCTCCTCTCAACAGCTCATTAACTCCGTTTGGTAGGACACTAAAAATGTTTTAGAATTTTTTCCTTTTTAATTTGCCGCGTTTGAAACACCGAGTGAACTGGCTAAATTTCGCTGATTGCACAATAGACTTGAACGAGCGCATTCTTCAGTACGTTTGTGCGTAAGTTACAGGTTAGACATTTTTGAATCATTATAAATTTTATAACGTGATGCTTCGTTCTTTGCATCGATACAACTTGTCTCCCTGGCTTTTACTCTGTTTACTGTGGAGCAACTCAAACACACGATAAGGGTACTTTGGCATCCGGCGTGATGTCCATGTTTCTTTGGTGTCTGGAGTGTATTAACCTAATAACTATTCTAGACTATAAAAGCTGCGCTCACGAGTAGGCATAAGGTTTGCTTTAGCCCGTTTTCAACTACTGGGGTGACGGTAAAATGTAAAGCACCCATCTGCAAAAATTTAATTGAACCAGAAAAAGAATACTCTACCTAACACATGACCAAGTTTCAAAATTGTTCAACAGCATGTGCTGTTTGTCCTACATATATTTTTCTAACAGGTAATTGAGAGATTTTAGAGAACAAAATAAAAGATCTAAATTTAGGCTTACCAAAGTGCTCTTTAATCAACAGGCGATTTCTGTGGCAAATTGGAGACTGTCTCTCCTATTGATAAAAACAGTAAGAGCCATCACCATAATGAATTTTCAGTAGGCGTAGGGACACATTTGTCTCCCTGTAATCAAACTATCCATTATCGACTCTCAAAGTCTCTGATTTGCGAACTTCAAAGGTTTTCTAATTGACAACTTTTACCCTTTGTTTCGATTAACGAAGTATATTATAGATCAGACAACTGTTGTTGAAAGGACTTCGAAAGGACTATTCACAGATAGATTTTACCTACTGAGAAGCCACCACGCCAATCAGCGTTCCGTTGTATTCAAACAAAAGCCTGCTTCAGAAAATAGTTAGCCAAGCTTTCATTTAACTGTCATTACAAAGCTAACAACAAATTCATCGGTCCACAGGAAAGTACTCCCATAGACTCAGATAAATAATTTTCATGCTGGTTCAAACTGAATGGACGTACACTGCACTGGTTTCAAAGTAAACTAGCATCACAGCCAGCGACCACAGAGTGAAATTAGGTTCGTGATACGGTAGACGTTTTTCTTATACCGGATGTTAACTTAATGCCTTTTCAGACTGAAAGGTAATGCTTGCTTAACTGTTACCGGAACGTATGGCGAGTTTCCGCAAATTGAAAATGATCCGTTCCTCGTTCCTGTATGCATCTAAAATACGTCATATCAATCCTCTTTCACTTCCTAGTGTCCTTTTCGGGGAAACTATTTCATGGGGTGTTTAGATCACATGTGAGGTGGTTCTTCAGCATATGCAACCACAAAACACTAAATATTCCGCTTTTTCAAACGTTTTGGCGTCACTAAGCCGCCCATTTCAGCTAATGACGTCATACGCACCGCGCAACAAAATTTTACGAGGAAGAAGACATTCTCCTAGGCCTTATTAAGACGTGCAGCAGTAAGGACTGACCTTTCCACTCTTGCCCAGTACGTACGTGTTTTCAAAAATATCCCTCAGAAAGGAGTTTTCTTTAAGTTTATAAATAGCTAATTCCTTGTAAAACAACTCTTACTCGTTTATAGGTCGGGTGAAAGGTTAGTCTTCAACCATTTTAGTGATGATTGATTGATAGCTGTTAAATAGCTGAAGAGTAGGGGGTTAAATATATAAGATACAACTTTTTAATGCTTACTCTGTTACTTTGCGCTCTGCTTTATACAGCGAGTTACTCAAAGATATAGCAGCCGCCTTGTAAGGTATTTCAGACGAGTGTTCAATCATAGGACGTGTTTATTCAAAGGTAACAACAGTCTGTAATGTGCAGTTTTTAGATCTCAGTATTCTTTTGTCATATTTGTCTTCAAAAATTCTGCATAAATTGACAGGCTTCAAGCACATCAAATAATTAAGATCAACCAGCACTTTCAAAATCAAGAGCTTTTGGTTAGTAACCTGACATTTTTAGAGAATTTCAAATAGAGTTGATCGCATAGAATTTGTACTAATAAAGCACTTGCGAATTTCTCGTACCTATGGCATTTAAGATATGGGTAGAATTCCAGATCATAGCTCAATCAGTCTACACCTAATCAATGCTTCTTTTTACTCTTCTTTACAGGCCTAAAGAATGATCAAATTTCTGGTGTTTGTGCTGCTACTGGTTTACATATATGAAGGTAAGGGCGCTTTTCACGATGATATGCGAGGTTAAGTATATTATTTTGGAAATTACAGACAGGAAATTAGGAAAATCGGGCCTGTGCGTATTTGAGGAGCGCGCGCCGCTGAGAGACAAAGAGAGAAATCAATGTAAGCTGATACAAAACTAAATATAAGAATTAATCGTGAAATTGTTAAAATATTTCAAAATGCGCGTTGAAAGGAAAACCAGACGTTTTGTGGAGTGTCCTCAGTCTTCTTCCGTGGTTTAAAAGCTTTTTGGTTAAGGGATTTTAAACCAATAACAGGGAGAGAGTACTCTCTACACTTGAAACATCTGCTGGTTAGTCTTCGTTTTCATGCGTATTTTGAAAAACGTTCACTTGACTTTCACCAGCTAGAGAAAGGACGGTTACCTAAGCCTTTCCTCCAAGTCGCCCTCACGTTCGTTGGTCCTCTTTCCAGGCTGGGATGAAATTTTGTTCCTTTCGATCAGGATAAGTGCTTATTTAAATTCTCGTTGTTGTTAAAGATGTTGTTAAATACTTTCTATAAGTATGTCCCTGAATGAGGCGGACGATATGGAAAGAAGAGGGCAACAAGCTGTCAGTTTATACTGTAGACCAGAGTCTGAAAACTTACGGTTTTCTAGTAAACAGAGTTAACTGTTCATTGTCCTTTCTTCTTTTTATTTGTGTCAGTAAAGGGAAATACGTTGACAGAGATTATATTATATACTAGCTTATATTCAAAGCTACATCTGTTTCGCATGCTCTTTCATGTTGTGTAAGCCATTGTCGTAAGTTTATTCTTCAGAACTACATGCAACAATAATAATGAAAATTATAACTGGCATCGAAAATTGCAAGAATCCATACTACATCTTTCACGCCTTGTCAGTGTAGGTTTTGCCTTTACTTTCCATTTGCGTAAGTCCTCCTTTTTTACTTTTACATTACTACTATTTACAGTCTTGTGTTTCGCTTTCTTTTTTAGGAGAGACCCTAAGATGCAAATCTTGCTTTAGCCGTGAGAGTTTGAAAGACTGCCTTGAGACAGCAAAATCACGTCCATGCGCAAAAAACGAAGTCCTCTGTATGCTTCATCAAACCGTTACAACCAAAAGAGGCAGGTACTACTTCGAACATTGCGCTACCAAAACGTTCTATAAATTCCGGTGGGAGTCATGCAATAATCCTACGCGAGCCATCGTTAATGACCCAAGACTCGGTAATGTTACATGTAGCATTCATTGCACCGGTGGTGACTGTTCAGACGAAAACATGTCGCTTGTTTCGTTTTTGCGCCGTTAATGTTACAATCATCTGTTTGACAGAACTTACCTATTATTGTATCGAAGATGGCGAAATATTTATCAGCTTTTATCAGCTAACTTCAATTGTATAAACCAGCCGTTATTAGCCAGCAGAATAATAAAAGCCTCGCCTTCAAAGTGCTGTAAGACTGTTTCATTTTGAAAGGCGTAATGGTTCACCCCACATTCGAGTTTTCCATAATACACCTTGCTGCTCCCTTAAATCTTGAACAACCATTACAGCGTTGTCCCAAGCCCCTGTTTCGCAGCAAAGCCAATCACAAAAGCCACTCTGGTGTGAAAATGAATTTTTATTCTTATGCAAATGAACCTAATTATCACAAGAAAGTGAGGGTTTTTAGACCTCGGAAATGACGTTATCCTGGCTATCACAGTCGTCCCCAAAAAATGAAAAGATTTTGCTTACGAATAAAGGGGGGAGGGGAGGGGAGAGGGAGTCGAGGTGGGTTGAGGAGGGCACAAGGTGTACTAAGACAGTGCGAATGTAAACAAAAGCACCGAATCTAGGCTAGCAGTTACAACATACAGTGATGTGTATAAAACTTTCCACCCCAGCTTCCAGATCTCGTTTCGTTACTGCGTGTGCCCACTGGACCGGAATTGAAAGAATTGTGACGTCAGGTTAAAATGGTAGAATGATTTCTGAATACTCAGCATTTCTCTATTTGTATTGTCGAACGGTGGAGGAAGAGCATGGGCTAACGTTTTGTTCCTGCGTGCGATCATGCAGAGGAAAGTCGTCTTTTCCTGCCATATTTGCCAGGCCACCATTTGTTGAGATGCAGATACCATGGCAACAAGACGTAACGACTTCTCCTTTCTATACAAAATAGCCTCGTTCCCAGGGCTCTCTCTCAAGGGAGGAAGAGAGAGAACCCTGGGAACGAGGTTGTACCCGAACTCATTCGCTGTTTGGAAACTCTTACCCACCCTTTGTTATTAGATTCCGCAAAGGAGAAAGGCGAGACCGTTAAGTATCTTTCTACGCGCATTTTTTCATTCCGCTAACAGCCTAAACTATGCTTGGGTAGCGTGGATAAGCCACAAATAAGTGATTTAGGAAAGATGGCAACTGTTCTTAGGCTGCTATCCATCTTCGCTCCTGTGAGGCGGGAAGGGGACCTAGGGAAAGATCCAATGTCGCCCGCCATCTATAACAACCACAGCCGGCATATTAGGTTGTCACTTGGCAACACATAGATTCCTTCTTTGGACTACCACCTCTTTAAGTCATTTCAGAGTATGGTTAAAGTAGAGAGGAGAAAACGCTACCTCACGTCGTCATGGCAGAAAAATTTCTGGATGACAAATAAACCGACAACGTCACTTATATAGGGAATTGGCACTGTTTAAAACTTAACCAATCTTATTCAATTTCATCTTATTTGCGAAATGATGGCGATATTGTCTGGGCTTGGATCAGAAGGGACCGTAAGTTTTAAAAAAGAAAAAGACAAAAATTTTTGTGTTGTGTCCACCTACTCCATAAATTTCTGGTGGCGCGTAAAATTAGGAAGTTTCATGTCGCAGTCGTGAAGTGACGACCAAGAAATGTACAAAAACGTGATGTACGTGCAAAGTTGTTGTTTTGCTAATATAAACCTACTTCCTTTTTGCCGTTCTCGTTGCTGTCGCCGTCGTCGTTGCTTAAGCTCCCTATTGTTCTGATCAAGAAATTTTGCTACCATGGTAACATAACGTCACACTTCGCCTCTCTATGGTCAGAAAGTACGTTCAGAATTATAGCAATTCATGTTTCAAACATTTATTTGCTTGCACACACGTAATAAAGAAATTGCTATGGCAATACTGCAGTAACAATCAATGGCAGCTTCCTAAATTGTATTCATTCCTTTTGTTGACCCCTGACAAATACTTCGCTCACACCATGTAAGCAGTAAGTATTTATCCAGACACATCTACACAATCGAGGAAAACCCTGGACTATGGACGAGGATGGTATAGATTATGAAATTGAAGCAAACGAGCCATATCATTTTGTGCTCGTCTCTGTACCGAGCAACTACTCACAAACATTATTTTGATCGATTCTCAACCCGGTTTATCCAACAAAATAAACCAATAAACCCTTGCATCTGGCAATCATTTGAAAGAAAATAACCTAAATTTACATTTCAAAACACACCTCGTTTTTATAATGAATATTAATAAGGAAATCACACGTTTCTGAAATACATGAAGTTCCGTGGCCCTAAGGACGTATTTCTGACGCCCACGGGCTCCAACTTCATCATCATTTTTATGTTTTGGAGGCTAGCGCTTCTCTTTCAATCTCCAGAAGTTTCTTGACTCCATTGTACATGTCTTGCACACACTGCACCTCAGAGAGTCCCAAACGTCTTCGGTTACTGATGTCATACACTCCGGCATCGTCTCCAGTAGATACGGAATGTTCCCCATGAATTCCACGAGCCTAAAGGGACAAAACAACGCAGAAAACAGAAGTATGAGCTTTCGCTGTTATCAAAAACGCATCGATCGATTCGCGTCCACACTACCGTTTTGATGCATTTTCGACTGTCCATACTTACTACTTACGCTCGATAAAGATAGAATTGCACGTTGTGACGTAATTTGAACCCTATGGGTAGGCTAGAAACACACGCATCTGCGATATTTTCGGTCATCTTTCTCATTTTGTCTTTGGCCGTTTTCGACCGTCCACACCATAGTTAGTAGAGGAGACTGGTTATGAAAGCCGGCAAACATCAAAGTTGAAAACAACGGTTCTGTACTTTATGTTGGAAGTAGACTGCAAAACAGTCCGTATATTTTTGCGTATTCAAGTACGCGCAAGAAGTCAAACGAAAGGTCAAAAAGGATGAAAACAGAGAGCGAGACTGGGAAGAGACGCCACGGGCGTGTGTGGCTTGCGCGCTTGGCGCGCGTAATACTCTTATGCCACACTTTACAGATTTCTTTCCTGATTTTGAGAAAAAAAACCCGACCGTTTTGCAGTCTATGTTGGAAGTTCCCTGACCGTGCACAATCCTTTGTTTTTGTGACTGAATAAATTAACGCAATGTTTCTATTAGTCAGTAAATAATGCTATTGAACATTTTGCACGGTCAGGTCCAAAAAATCTAACAAAAACATATAACAATGAAGTCTTACGGGTTTCCTAACCATTCCACTTTAATAACTATGACCAAACTAATAAGATATGTATGCATTTTCGTTTTGATCCACCTTCGATGCGTTTTCAATGAAAACACTCAGCGTATTAGTGTGGACGGAAGGCCTAAACGCACCGAAATGTACGCGTTTTCAAAACGCATTAGTGTGAACGGGGCCTTCCTCTCAAAACGTTGACTTGGACAAGTTTAAAGGTGTTAATGATAATTGAGTCTGCATGGATACCTGAATATGATATTCGTCGCAGATCTTCTTAAAGTCCGGATGCTCACTAGCATTCGGGATCTTAACGTGCACACTGGCACGCATACCAGTGCCCAGGTTGGTGGGGCAAGAGGACAGATAACCTCGGGATTCATCGTGCTGGAAACCAAGTTGCTTGTCCAACTCATTGACCGCTAAACACAATCTCTTGAACACAGATCCTATATCGCTTCCTGGAAAAGAACGAGTCGGGTAGTTTGCTGCATTAGCAAGTATTCTAAGTGTGAACACGATCGTTGTTGGTCGTAAGCAAAGGAACATTACTTCGGACAGCTCTCTTCTCAGACTTTTAAAAGAAGGAGGGAGGTGGGGGGGGGGGGGGGGTGTAAGCTAGTAAGGACTGGGTCACTGAAGTTTAATAAAGCCAAAAGGGGAAGGCCTAATGAATTTGTACAATAAAGGTGGGTTTCAACTGTGAGCCATGGAGCCATGGAGCCCTGACTGTAAAAAGTGGTGATTTCGAAAGGTCTAATGCTTTATCCACAGTATCAGGTATAGTATGAACAGCAACGGCGCGAGGCAGCACAACACTTCATACACATCAACGTCGTGCTGGCGCGATTGGCCGAGTGGGCTTGGTGCACTAAATTACATGTACAGTTTCCACTCCTGAATATTTACTTGCGTCTCAGTGGGTTCCAGTCCTCGCTCCTACAAAAGGCTGATTTAGCAACAGAACGGGAACGTCAGTTGACGACGGCGCGCGCAAATCAAACAGCTGGCTTGATCAATGGCACAGCGGCAAATTGGGAACTGGAAGTCGAGTTTAGTCCTTACCGCGCGCTTTCCCGTCGTCGAATGACGTTCCCGTTCCGTTGCTAAATCAGCCTATAATTACTTCCGCGACGGTCCGTATAGGTGTTTACACTGCACTGAAGTGTGGCACAAAACCCATCCGATATGTGACGCTCCACTTTAGAGATTGGAGAGGTGCTGCTGCTTCGCAGCTCCTGATACAGAAATCGCGCCGAAATCACCGTTCTGATGTGTGAACAGAAGCCCTATCTGGTATTGTTTTCGTGGCGGCGCTAACGTTATCGGATGAATTTAGGTTTCTGGAAAACTACCCACGTACCACTCCCCTAAGCCAACATTTTGCCCTAGGTGAGCAGTAAGCGATAATGTTTGCTTAGGGGAGGGGTAGGTGGGCAGTTTCCCAGAAAGCTAAATTGATCCAAGTTATCCGGCCAAAGTAGAAACTGAAGAGAGATGGGTTAGCTTAAGATATTTCATCACAAAGGCGAGGGTCAGGAGGTAATAAGTGTTGGTTTTTAACCCCCCTCCCGGTCCCTTTGCAACAGCTACCACGCAGGTTCGGAGGTAAGAAAATGGCGTGTCTTGCTTTAAAGCTAGGTCACAAGGAAATTGTTGTTTCAGGTCACTTCTGTGCCGAAGTTATTATTTAGTTCCTTTACCAATGCAAAACACCGTGCCCCTGAAGAGTTATGAAGAAGATATTAATCAAATTCCATCAGGGAGCAATAACCATTATTTTTTGGGTGATTTTTGCAGGCAAACTATTGAAACTTCAAAGCGTTGACCCAACTTTTTCAATTTTCAATCCATGTCAATCCTTACCATCCGTACTCGTAACAGACGACAGGAGACAGTTAATTTCAATGCCTAAATATAGTCTTGAATAACACAACTGGCGCATCATTTTCGGAATTCAATAGATATGAAGACACGGTATAGCTTTTAAAAAGATAGCAAATAGCGTGACATAGCCCCCGGGAGGTACTCAACAAATGTTTATACGGGGAGGCTCCGCCCCGAGGTCCAACCCCTTACCCTTTCATATACCATTTTTCACGAAAAAGGTACCCCCTTTGTATACCTTCTATTGACAAATGGTACCCCTTTCACATAACTTGTTTAGAACCGTTTTACATGCTGTAAATGCAATGTTTTTTGAATAGGAATCAATCACAAAAATAGAACGTTTTCTCGACTTTATAAAGCCATAAAATTTATCCGTTAGCCCTTTTGGGCCCTTTCACAGATCCAAATGATAGATTTCCCTATCCCGCTTTTATATACTTCAACTAGTGAGATCCCTACCCTTTTAGATAGATAGATAGATAATCTTTATTAGATAGATAATCTTTATTTATCCACGGTACAAAATTCGTCAGCCTTAAAAATGCCTAATACTAATATAATAAAAATATTTAAATAAAAAGCTGCTTTCCACGAATGCCGTGCCTTACAGTTCTTTGAGTAATCGTTTAAATTGCCCAAGGGACTCTGCTTCCCTTACGTTGCAAGGAAGACTGTTCCAGAGAATGGCCCTACTATAGCTGAAGCTGTTTTTGTAATAGTTTGTGCGCGGTAATGGAACATTGAGTTTATTTTCAGAGCCCCTTAGGTTATATGCGTCTTCTTTCTTTCATATGTCTGAAGCCTGAAAAAGATACCCCTTTCGGGCGGAGCCTTCCCGTATAGGCGATCATAGGGAGTACCCCCCGGGGACATAGCCCCATTAAACTAGTCATCCGCTCACACACACCGTCTAAGTAATACCCGGCCTTTTACAGTAATACAATATCACCTTTCTCCATGCTGATAATTCTCAACTGATCTTCCTCGTTTACCCACACTAAGAAGGTTTTGTCAGCATTGTGGTAGATTCCACGTCCTTGCGGCCACATTTTGTTGATACCCGCGGCCTCAAGGAAGCGGTCACCTTTCTTAAAGAGAAAATGGTCCTCGACAAGTTTATTGCGAGTCTCCTCGCTCATCCCAGAGAGGGGATAGTACGTGCCCGCCAGGTCTCCGGTCAGTGACGTCAGAACGCCGACAATCTACGAGAAAACAGCAAAAAGAGGAGAGCATGACTGCGTTTCGTAACACTCAGGGCAAAGAAACTATTTTGGCTATTTCAAGAGATACGCCTTAGGTGCGTGGATTCCAAAGATGAAGAAAATATAGAGGTCGTTAAGAACCACTCTTTTGCATGTTAAAGTTTCATTAGGTCTCATATTAAGTGACATGATGTACAGAAAGAGGCAATCTGAGACTTGTTAAGGAGAGATATTAGGCGCTAGATATTACTATACTGAATAGGCAGGTGGGCAGATACAGCATAATCTTTTATGTTGTTACAGACGGGGCCTCTATTACACTCGGGTACAGTTATTGGACGTGTGCCTTCAACGCACATCCATTGGCTGCTGAAACTGTTTAGATTATCTTTAGAAGAACTAAGGGCCACTTTTGCACACCGTTTTCTCAATGATTCAAGAAGGCTCTCCAAATGCAAAGTTAGAATATCCTGAGTGAGCTACAATATCCTTTAAATACCAATGCATTATACTAGAAAAGAAGGAAGAATCTAGAATTTTCCGGAAATAGTGACTTCTCGTTCATATATCACCACAGGAACGAATAAAAAAAGCAGTATTCCAATACGGCGGCCTTAACTAGAACCTCACGCAAAGTTCATGATAAAAGCATACTGGGTAGTCCCCAGCGCAGGTTTTTTAGGAGGGAGGGGGGGGGGGGAGGCCAGGGCGCAGCGTAACTGGGTGACGAGACAAAAACGGCTGCAGCGAGACTAAACTCTAGAAGGCAATTCTGGATTCAAAACTGGACCAAAATCTTACAATAAAATGATTATCAGTCTTTCTTTTGTTGTTTGTTAACAGGCTAGTCGTTACTGTAAAATTATTAAGCTGTAAAACTCAATGTATAATATAGAGATACCGGGAGGAATGGAAACGAGTAACATATTCCTGAAATGCTGTCAGTCATAGGAAATATTCAGGGTGGTTCACTATGACTCAATCCGGCCTTATTGCCTGGGGACAGGCAGCCAAAACACATCATCCATTTTGCCAAGTTTAGTTTTCATGCTGTTCCACATGTTATCTCTACCAATATTTTGCCTTTACGCTTACTCTGGTTTAAAAATTGCTCTATCTTAATGCATGATGTCTATAACATGATGTCTGACATTTCTGATCTTTTTACCCCCACTAAAGATGTTCATCATTACAACACCGGTTCTTCTACCGTTGGTAATTTCTATATTAACTACTCTCGACTAAATCACTACAAGAACTCTCTTTCCATTATGGGCGCAAAACTTTGGAACAGTATTCCAGATGTTAAGAGACAGCTCCCAAAATATAGATTCAAGAAAAAAAAAATAACTGAATCCTTATTTCAAATCTTTTTAAAGCAGGATTCTTATCTCGATATAGATACGTTAATAAATGAAATGAAGAGAATTTAAACTTTTCTTTTGTTAATAAATGAAATAAAAAGAATTTAAACTTTTCTTGTTTCTATTTACGTGCTTCTGGTTTCGTTAGATGAAAATTAATGTTAATATCATTCATTGATATGAAATCTCTTCGTCAGAACTTTTGGATAGTGCCATTCATTTTTTTCACGATTAAAAAAAATGGAATTTGCTGTAAAAGAGCTAATTATTTTAGTGCTTATCAGTGGCTGTGACTATAACTGTACCTTCTGCTCCACCTCAATTCTCTCCTTATTATTCATACTTGGTGGCAATCCGTGTCCCTTAAGATTACGAGCCACACGAATCCGAGTAGATCGGATGAACTCGCCAGCCTCGTCCAAATTAGGAGCGTCAACCTTCTCTGGATCCATATCCGAAGTGTGTTTATCAGCCAGTTTGTACGGGGCATGGTAATCTTCAATGATTGGATCAAACAATTTTCCAAACAGGGTGTAAGCTTCTTCTTCAGAGGCATAAACGCCATTTGCAGAGTCAAGGTGTACCACACCAGAGTTAATCTGCTCCCAGATGCCACAATCCCTGGCTGTTTTCTTGTCTTTGAGCTCGTTGAAGAGATCTTCAGTGAGGTATTTTTTCAAGCGGGAGGTCACCTCAGGTCCCTTAAGTCCCTCTGGAAACTTTTGCTGTTTCTCGCTGACAAAAAGAATAAATAGAAAGCCGTTAACTCATCACTCCTAAGAAAAAGAGACAGAAAGAGAGAGAGAGAAGGTTAAATTGTAAACCCGTCAATACGTACGCAATGGCGGCTTTTTCAATCTCCAGAAGTTTCTTGACTCCATTGTACATGTCTTGTACACACTGCACCTCAGAGAGTCCCAAACGTCTTCGGTTACTGATGTCAAACACTCCGGCATCTTCTCCAGTAGACTCAGAATGCTCTCCATGAATTCCACGAGGCTTAAAACAACAATAGGAAATATGAGGATAACACAACTTGACACGGGCTATTGGTGTATTTGTAGGGGAAAATTCCGTAGAAGGCGCTCTTTTTAAAGAGGAGTTTTAAGAAAAACTGACTTTCACATCCAAAGCTTAACGATCCTTTCCATCTCCTAACTATACATGGCACGTGATTTTCTACTAAGGACACTTCATTTTGTCTCTTTATTGTCTGTAGTAATAGCAAGTTTTAACCATAATAGTTCACGAATGTGCAGGAACCATTAAACAAGAGATCCCACGAATTCGCTACTTTAGACTGGGGCTGTTACTAGGGACAGGGAAAATAAATAGAATTGTCCAATAGCTGACCGGCGTGTCCCTAGTAACGAAAGGCCCCCCCCCCCAACACCCCCCACCCCACCCACTTAACACAGGATCATACAAAGCTATATCGATTTCTTACCTGAATATGAAATTCATCGCAGATTTTTTTAAAGTCTGGATGCTCACTCGCATGTGGGATCTTCACGTGCACACTGGCACGCATACCAGTGCCCAGGTTGGTGGGGCAGGACGAAAGGTATCCGTGCTGTTTAGTTTCTTGAAAACCCAGCTTTGCGTCGATGGCATTCACTGCATCACAAAGACGCTTAAAAACTGACTGAATATCGCTCCCCATCTCCATACTGATTATCCGCAACTGGTCTTCCTCATTGACCCATACCAAGAAAGTCTTGTTGACGTTGTGGAAGATTCCTCGTCCTTCTGGCCATTCCTTGTTGACACCTGCTGCCTCCAGGAAACGGTCGCCTTTCTTAAATAAGAAGTGATCATTTACCAGTTGTTGTCTTGTTGCCTCGTCCATTCCGCTAAGGGGATAGTACGTACCTTTGAGGTCACCCGTCAATGACTCCAACACGTCCACGATCTTTTTCTCGAGATCGATCCGTTCTTGTTTGGTCATGTTGGGTGTGAGATTGTAACCCTTCAGATTGCGAGCAACGCGAATACGAGTGGATCGAATGAACCGTCCCTGTGGATCCAAATCAGGTGCGTTCACTTTCTCTGGGTTCATGTCCGGGGTGTGGCCATCTACAAGCTTGTAGGGACTGTGGTACTCTTCAATGATGGGGTTAAGTAAGTCCGCGAAAAGAGTGTAACTTTCTTCGTCTCCAGCATAAACTCCGTTTGATGAATCCAAGTTTAGCAATCCAGAATTAATCAGGTCGCCCAGTGTAAAGCCACTTGCGGTTTTTTTGTCTTTCAACGAGTTGTACACGTCTTCAGTGAGATACTTCTTCAGAAGCATTTTGGGGTTGCATTTTGGATCCGAAAGTTCTTTAGGAAGCGGCATTTTGTCTGAGGGACTACAAATACAAAAAAAATAGGCCTGATAATTAGGTAGAGACCTAATAACTGGGAAAGTATTCCTAAAGACGGCCCTACGGCAAACACTAGTCCTTAGATAGCCTTCATGTTCAGAGAAACACTTTCCACGTATTATTTGCAACAAAAAATATGGTCGCCGAAACAACCACTTTACAACTCATTTCAAAACTATTTAGAACGCACAATGTCTTTTATAACCGCTGACACGTTACCAACCCTGTTTAATACCTGTTTTATCCCCAGACGTCTCTTATTATTTGTACTTGGTCAGGAAAGGGTCAGAGGAGACTGATACGGAGCTTAAGCAACAACGACGGCGACGGCTACGAGAAACGTCAAAAAAAAAGGGGAAAAAAAAGGGAATTAAAAAGTGAATTTAAAAAGGCTTCAAACTTTCTTGCACTTATTCCATCTCGTTCAATTTGTCAAATGTTGGCATTTTTGTCTGGAGTTGAATATCGAAGTTCAGGAAAAGAATAGCAAAGTGCGTTCTCCACGAAACGTGAAATTAGGCATTCTCACGGTGTAGTCGTGCAGTGACAACAAAGACATGTACAAACAAGCGTGATGCACGTGCAGATTTGTTGTTTTTCCAATCTAACCCTATTGCATTTTTTGCCGTTCTCGTTGCCGTCGCCCTCGTCGTTGCTTACGCTCCCTAATATATAGAGACGACTAGGGGCCATCTACCCAAGGCATTTGTCAAACAACTTATCATTTCTCTTCCTACAATGCAAATGTTGCACGGACACCAGTTCCCCAAGCATGTGAAAATCCCGCTTTTGATTGGGCAGAAAATATTTTCTGACCAATCAGAAATGGGGAATCCAATAGCTTCTGACACTGGCGCGCTGCGTCTGTTCGTGTGGCAGTTGTTTCCAACGGCCGGTAAAAATAATCATCTCGCAAAATGACGCTTTAAACAGCTCTGGACGGCGAAATACCATGACAAATGAATAAGTCAACATTTGGCTTGAACTTTTATTGAAACATTTAGCTTCAAATCTGTATGTTGGAGTAAATTGTAGTGGTACAAAAGATCGATGCTCTGATTTCAATAACAACAACTGCCACACGAACAGAGGGTAGTTACCCTGTGGTCATGCCTATAAAATTTTGCTCTGACGATTCCACGTCCCAAAGAGTTAGTTGCCCCTAAGACTCCGAGAATGTATGAAAAAAATCTGTTTTCATATCAGGGACTATAGCATTTACCTTAAGCATTTGTAAACAGATAATGACATTACTTTATTTGGCCTGGAAATATGCTCGGAAATTATATAATTTGGTAGAAAAGTGAGTGAAGCTTGAGTGAAGTTTAACCAGGGTTTAACAAAACCACGTTCTAAGTCATTTTCAGGTTGTCCAACGGCGTTTTAATCCAAATACCACTTGTCGTGAACAGTTTCAATAAAGCATACAGTGTAGACAAGCCTCTTCCTTTAAACTTAAACATTACAATCTAACGCCTTTCTCACAGTGAACTTCTGGATGTTAAATCAAAGATATAAAAGGTCGAACGTAAACGAAAGCTTTGTCAAGGATGGAGATAATTGACAATTATTGGACGAGGTTGAACAAAATATCGTGAATTGTTAGTGACCAGCAGATCAGATTTCATTGGTCGAGGGCCCAACACGTGACCTGCAAATAACTGCCTACAAATAATGGTCTGCTCATGCGCAATGTTATCCACCGAGTTCAATAATTGTTTTATCATTCAGTTACCGAGTAAGTTTTTTGATAAATATCTTCGGGATCGCAAGAAGGAGAAAAGCGTGCTTTCATTTGCGCATGAGCAGAATATTATTTGCAGCCAAACCCTGAGCCAAACACAGTTGGATGACGTTGCGCATGAGCAGACCATTATTTGTAGGCAATTATTTGCAGGCCACATGGTGGGACGTGGTGGGCTATAGGCCAATAAAAAGGAAGAAAAAATTGTATCGAATGATAACCTCAGTTATGAAATAGGCTTTCATGTAGTGTTGATTTAATAAATTAGGCACCATATAAAGATAAACTTGACGTTTCAAGCATCCCATGTTCGTGGGGCTGAGGGATGGATAACCAGGTTTACGGTCATCTCGCCACCAACAAAATCCCCACTAATAAGTCTACTCGCCACCACATAATAACTCTGCGATAATCGACACAGCTTACTTACCGAGGATTACTTATCTAAGATTTTTACTTCTTCTTCAAGTCCAAACACAAATCTGTACAGTACAGTACAGTACAGTATCTTTATTAAATCTCCACTACGCGGCTCTTCCGATTTAATTTACAAAATGGAACAAAGAAAGAAGAAGGAGAAAAAGACTAATTTACAAATCTAATTGTTAATAATAAATGAAAAAATAGGAATAAAATTAAATTAAGAAATAGCTACGTTAGTATATAGTATATACTATACACATATATGTATACATATTATTGACTTAAAAATGCTCTAACTATGACATATAAAAACTGTGTTAGTCATGCAATCAGTTACCTAGTTCTCGGTGTGACATAGCTCCAATTTTGCACCGCGCTTAAAGCTAGTGAGCGTTTTACTATTTCTTGTGCTTGCGCTTAGCGAGTTCCAAGTGTTGATAGACCGATAGTGAAAGGAACGTTGTGCACTGGCTGTCCCGTACATAAGAACGTCTAGATTTTCCCTGAATCCGGTATTATAACTATGGATTCCTGTTCTTTTATTGATGTAGCTATTTAGATAGGAGGGCGCAAGTCTGTCGATCTTTTAGAGACTTGTCCTTTCGATGAGTATTAAAATATATAATTCTTGGTGGCGATTTCGCCAGTGGCTAGATGGTTTAATGGCGAAAAAACCGGAAACCAGATAACGGGGTCAGACAGTTTTTTATTTTTAAAATCTCTTTACGGCGATAGTTAAGAAAAACCATATTTGCATATATAACATGTGTGCAAATAATTAAAGTACAAGCTTTGTCGGTAGATTTAAGGCATTCGAAAACCCTTACAACAGACATGTCACGATGTGACGTCGATCGACAAATCAGTCTCTTAGCTTAATGAATTGTCAGTTACACATCGCGTGACCTTAAAATGGCATGTGTTGGACTCTCCAGTCCAGAATTATTGAAACTTGATATGGGATGTAATTGTCATAGTGGCCCATTTCCTTTTTAAAGAAAAAAAAATCTCGCTCTTTTAGCATATTGCTGTCAATTTTCGACCATTTTTCGTCCGAAAACATAATCTGAGACGTAAACTCACGGTAAATGCAACAACAAAATCGGCGAAACCTGCGATCAGGCGTTCTTTTTATCACAGGTTACGGAAAAATATACAAAATCATAACCTAACGGAGCGGAAAGAAGCAAGGAACCGATCACTGATATTTATTCTCGCTGTATTCTGGGGTGGGCGACATCGTACTGCCTTATTGGGCTCACTGTTGTCCACGGTGTGTTCTATAGCACTCCGAGAGTGTGGCAACCTGTTTCAAATTCACAGTTGTTCCACATGCAACCAGGGTATGGTTTAAACTTCTAGTTTCGATCTCTTATTTTAACATAGTTGGTTGATCCAATTTATTTCCAAAAAATTGCAGTTACATCGCTTGACTAATACGTAAATTTTTTCAGTCGATTGAGAATGTATTGATTTTACACGGCGACGATCCAGATGCTTATTGTATCCCTGTACGATGGCTAGATTTTCAGTTGGAACTGAGTGATTTGCGTGAAGGTTATGGTCTGATGGAACTGTCAACAGGCCCTTTCGTATTATGACATTTGCTGAAAATTCTCCCATTTTTCACGGACCTTTATTTTATCAGAAAGAAACCTTTCTGGCGAAAACATTACAATTCTACATCATCCTGTTTAAAATGTAGACACATTCGCCAAAAAAGAGGGAATTAAACAGCCTTAAATCGCAAATAAAGTAGTCATGGTCGATCGAATACAAGCTGATATGTAAAATAACCAGTGGAATTCTGCTTTTTATCCACTCTGGAATTTAAATCTAACTAAGATTCAAATAATCACGACAATCTAACAGGAAAGGCCTACCTTCGAGCACCTCCAAAGTCAACGCCACAGCACTTCGAAAAACAAGAGCACCGACTAGAATTATTCGAGTTCGCCGGTACGGTCACTCACTCGAAAGTATTACGCAATTTGCATATTATAATCCGTCTGCCGCGCGCACGATCCAGCTGATGGCTTTACTATATCAATCAATATTCTGCCATTGGTTGCTTTTACGAATGAGGGAATTAACGACGTGAAATACTAAATAATTCAGTACTTGAAGTTACCCGAGAAATAGGGCCAAAAAGTGGCGACGCGATAATTATTTGCTCAAGTCAGCCGATTTGAGGCATATATCTAGTTGACGTTATTCTTATCTGATATTTTATTGACTTAACAATTAAACCAGTTTTCTCTTTTTTTTTCGGAAAAACGAGAGTAGAAGGAAAATTCCGGTATGTGCGCAGCTTCAGAGGCTGTGAGAACTGATGCTTTTTACATAGTAGAACTCGAAAAACCAACAGCTCAAGATAATCAACGTAATTTACCGGTGTGTCAATAACAAAAGTTTTATCAGCCGAGAGAACTCGACAAGCACTGAACACAGCATTCTGGAAGGTTGAGATGCATTATAACAGCTAGAGCAGCATTTATAATGTCACAAGTTGTTTTTGAATCGGTTTTCTAATTAAATGAAACAAACAACAGTAAAAAGATTTTTTAACACCCAAATATTAAATTTGTATCAAAATACTTCAACAGGAACAATAGAACCTTATATCAAGATGGAAAACTATGAGGTCGTAGACAAGCCATGAACACCGATTTTTTTCCTTTTAATACGACCAGTTTTCTGTACCGCCTTGTTTTATTTGCACGTTGTCACTCCGCTGCTTTATTAAAAACTTTCGCAAGTCACGAAAAATTCAATACCCATTTCAGCCTGCATAAGAAGCGTTTCCAACTAAAGTTTGCAATATACAAAAAAATCAAACAGATTTGGTTACCAAGCTGAAGTTTCCATTACAATAACTCCTTAGCAACAACATCAAGGTTAAAAACATTGACATTGTATAAATCGTCTAAATGTTTCACCAAAATGCACAGGGTGACGGAGTTTTTTTACTTTAATCAACAACGGTTATTACTTAACAATTTACGAACGGCAACTGATATGTGTTTAGGCAAAACGTGATGCCCATAAAAGTAACATGACCACTCAGATTACACAGAAAATTTCTACTTTGCCGTTTCATCGTCTTATTCCAGCTTATGTATCAATTGCAAAATTCCGTGAGGGGTTAATATTGTTTGCTGATTAAAGGTCGGTTCATCATAGACATAACATACCTAATATTTCTTGCAATATACACATGCTTCCTAGACGTTTAAGATTACGACACACATGAGCTCGCGACAAAACGTTTGTAATATTTATGATATTTATCATTCGCGCGTTCGCCAGAAAGTTTTTGCGTTGAAAATTAATAAGGCGACCGAAACCTTTCAAACGGACGTTTCTAAAGTGTGTACCCACTAGGAAGGTACAACAAATGTACAATGGTACAACAACGACCACAAGGATCAGGAACACAAACTTACGGGCTGGTTGGGACTTGTTCGTCTTGTTGTCTCTGTTCGGGGACGACCGCTACTTGCTCCGGAGCTCCTCCTGCCGGTTCGGACGAAGATGACTGAGTTGCAGCGTTCGCAGGAGGCGCCGACTGTTGCTGGTTAGCCTTGGATTTCGACGGAAAAAGTCCCATTACGAGCTCAGAACGACGCCGTGAATTTGCATACGTTTAATAATTCTGCTTCGTGAAAACAATCCCGTAACGCGGTCAACACTCTTTGTGTTTGTGATCCATATTAATAAAGTGTCACAAATTCTTTGTCCTTCGGGGTAATATTAATCAGTTGTATAATAAGCGTCTCGTCAACTTGAAAACAAAAAGGGGCGTAAATTCAAAGGGAAAGGCTTTGAATCCCTTAATGTTTCGCATAAAATTCTATTGCTTTGTGTAGTTAAAAAAAAAATGCGCTGATTTCGGTCTCCACTTTAAAATTACGTGACTTTTGAATTAGACAATTATTAATTAACAATCCTGAATTTGCCGACCATATTGGAAATATAGGCCCGTAATGCGTACTTGAGTCTTGAAGTGTAACGACATGATATTTTAAGGTGCTTTCAAAGAAAAAAAGGAGATGAATAAGGCATCCTATTGAGCTTCTCTTCCCTGTGTATTCTATTGAAGGCAAATAATTAAGTATAACTCTTGACCTTGTGAATGAGTCGCGGCTAACCAGAGCGTGACCATTCAGATTCCCAGGGCGGAGAGATGTAGTTTGTGAATGGAATCTTAAACAGTAATTACAGGTTTATGAACGGTAATGCGTAATAATTTCATTCCATTTTTGTGAAAAAGTAACGAATAACGTGCAATTTGTAGTCATAATACTGACCTAATTCTAAAGCGTGACCTTTCAAGTGAACAAGACCATGCAGTCGATTTCTCTGTTACTTTTCTTGCGTTTTATGGACAAAATAAACGAGAAGACCTTTTACTAAATGAATGTCATGCTCTCACAAAACAGTTACTGGTAATTTCGTTAAAGCACTTTAAACTGCTCTGGTACAAATAGTATTAATAGAACACTAAATCCTGGGGCTGGAAGTTATACGAGCATGAGTGCACTTTTACTGGGTTTTAGTAAATTCAATTGTAAAAACATTGTGATCTAGGTCGAAGAGTAAAATAACTTGATAAGCCATGGCTTCTTCAGCCTGATCTCTTGAAATGAAAAGTTTAGCAACGGCAAACCTTGGCACGAAGGGCAATGTAAACATAATCCGGATATTTTCGCCACTGCTCCTTTGCCGAGAATATATCACGGTAAGGTAATTACCTGCAAAGACAGCTAATTTATTTCCAATCCCCTTTTTTACAAGTCACCTGCCACAGAAAGAGCCACCTCTTTTCGGTTAAGGCCATGTGAAAATTGCAACCATTCTCTGACACGAAAACAGAACGAAAACAACACCGCCTTTCAATGAACTCAGCCGCGTGTCCAGCCGGAAATCTAAGGCGACCCCTAGCCCAGCAAACTGCGATCTCACAGCTTAGTTAAAACAAGAATAACACTGACTGGTTTTCGTTAAAAGTTAATACCCACTAATTACGAGACGCTTACTCTACTTTATCTTAAAGCCTTGACATACCTTACAGTATGAGACTGTACAAAGCTAAGGCAGCTACGCTCTTGAACACCGCACTGCACAGGTATAGCTACTGTAGGTGAGAACGAAAGGCTTGCAATGTTTTTTGACTTGTATGCCCTTATCTGGCTTCCTACGGCTGAGATCTATCTTAATTGTTCTTTGTCCTTTTCGGTATTCTTTAACTCTGTCAATTAGTTTGTAACAGTCCGGTAAGCGTTTTGTACGCAGACTTCATTACTCATTAGGAGCTGTAACTTAGTAACGAAAAATACTGCAAGAGGAGTTGCAACAAGCCGGATTATTCCGACGCCGCCAACAGAAACCAAAATGTAATGATTACACTTATCATGCATGCTATGTTAACTATCCATGCAATTAAAATGCAAAGCAGCGCAGTGTTAAAACAAATGGAGGGCCTCCTTCTACCCCGAAAGCTTGGAGCAATCTACCTTTAGATCTGAGAATCGACAAACCATTTTGTTTTAATTTTGTAACCCATGCCGCGAAAACAGATCAGAGACCTAAACAGCCGAATGGATGAAGATCGAAACTTTACTGACCCTCAATCAATTAGGGACGAGGGTAATTAAAACCCTAAATATAAACCGGGTCGACTACTCCAAACAATACTTCTCAGTTTGATAGTACTTTCTCGTAAGAATTTTTTTTTTATGTCTAGCTGGTTATTCAGTCTTTGGCAGCTTGATAGAAAACTATTTTTAAACACCCTTAGCCCAAATTGAGTCAGGGGCACCCAACGAGAACATAGTTCAAAACCACTTAAACATAGCATTGTTAAACGTATTTTAGTACTGATCTAAACGGTAGATATAGGCATATTTTTATCCCCTAAAAATTTTCATCTGTTAGGATATCCTAGCTGAAAGTCTAGTGATCCGAACTGATTGTAGGGATCAAAACTTACCTTGTCGAAAATTTCTGTCAGAAAAAAGGCTCCCGAAAATCCTAGGTGTTTTTAGGGTAAAAATTCGTTAAAAATGGGCAATTATACCATTTTTCAGATGTTCGAAAATCCTAGGAGAGGCAGGCGAGCAAGAAATTTTACAACAAATGCTCCGAAAATTCTAGATCTCAAATCGTCTTCCGAACAGATATTTTCCGAAAATTGACGTTGGGTGCCCCTGATCGAGTCAGACTGTACATTGAGACTTGGTCTCAGTTCATTAATAAAAAACATTTCATAAACGAGGCAGTCAAACTTGTTTGTGCATTTCTTTACTAAAATGTTTGCTAAGAACCTTTGGGGCCAAAAGACGTTTCTCCCGGAAATGCTTCCCATAAAGAAGAAGCGCAATTTGAGAGCTAAAGGGTGCGGAGCGAGTGACGATTAACAGAGAAAAATCCGAAAAATAGGATATTGCTCACAATCTATTTCCCTATCCGAGTAGCTGCCATAGCTATCAATCACAAGACAAATCATCATCATCATCATGTCATGGCCACCTGACTCCATCGCATGTTCATGCAGCGCACGCGAGAAGAAGCCCAAGAAGATGCGAGCTCTCTGATCTTTTCAGCCCCACACCAGAGTCGCTCTTTAACATTTCATCGAAGGATGCCGCCAAAGTCGTCCTCCAGTCACCGTTACAAAACTGAACGCTTTGGTCGCAAGAAGGGGAACGGTTTTGCATGGTTTGCAGTTACAAGGTTTTACAACTGGTGTATACATCCGTGATAAATTACCAAAAACATATCGGCTGCGTAAATGGAGGAAAGCCAATACAGATCGAGTAAGTAAGTTCCTGTGGCGAGTTTAGATTTTTACTAGTTATGTTTTAGTTACACCCCATTGTAGGAAATATACCTATAAATGCTTCGAATCTGGATACCCTGTCCCCTGCAGGGTTATAGGATGCTGCCTAAAGTCATTACCTCTTTGGGAATTGGTAGGCTCATCCAATAAGCTATGGGCCTAGAACTCTTCATAAGCCCATGTTCACCCAAATACCTTTGCGCCCTTGGGAGTTTGTTTTTAAATGCGTCTACTGTACTCCTTCTCCGATGTTTTTCGAGGGGTGGGAACGGGGGTACACAGGCTAACTGTTAAGTGCCGTGTTATGATTGCTTGGCTTCCATCTCTGGGCTCCCTTATCGTTTTAAATCTCATATCACACTCGAACTATCAGTTCGTGGTTCTCTGTTCCCTGTTCTCATCGGACTGAAGATAATCAACGATATATATTCGGTAGTGTCATCATGAAACAAAATAAGCAAGCAATTACTACTTCGGCAACAAACTCATTATACAAAAAGATCTTCGGAGCCCCAAAGAATCAGTTTAGAGGAGGTTCAAACTGTGCTCTCAAGAAAATTGTTTATTAAAAACCAATTCCCCCCCCAAACCATTTCTTTGCCAACTGGATATAATTTTAGTGACCAAGAATACCTTCGATTGCTTATTGGTTCTTTCGGAAAGAAACAGACACCGCTGCGCCAATCAGTCATGTAAATACATCACGTAGAACAAACTTTGCAGTGAGTTGTAGACGAGTGCTTCTTTACCAAGAGCCTTGAATGGGAATCTAGAACCTGCAATAATTTGGTAAGAATCGACTGAAGTTATCATTTCGCCTTATGTTCGAAAGGGTTTCTCCATGTTTAAAATTGTACCAGTTTTTTCAAAATCGTGAGTCTTGTAAAACGAGAGCGGATCTCCACGAATCTTTTGAAACGGTGGTGCTGGGCCTCAAAATCTAGTTGTTTTTTTTATGTCCTCAGTTGTTTCCGTCTCTAAGTCTTAAACGTTTCACCGCAAAGTGTTCGATACTAAAACAAGGGTTGGATATGATCAAGGGTTTTAGGTTTGGGTGGCTGTTGTAGTATGTAAGACCATGTTAGAGCTGTAACTTCTTATTTAGTGTCACTGTAGAGCCGGTTGGAAGTTTGCCTCCATCATGTCAGTTTCTAATTCTATGGAGTTTTCGACTTAAAATTTGACACATAAGATAAAGGAATAGTCCGATACTAAAAATTCCAGCCGGGTTTGAAGAAAAGAAAAAAACTCCGTTAAAAGTGATTTATTGTTATTTCTCCGCTTTTAAAGTAACTTCGATAAGCAAAAGTGAACTAGCATAACTACGGTTTTTTTTGGCGATCCTTGATTAGTTTCAAGTGTAATCGGTAGAAAACGCTGGAAGAAAATCAACAACGTCTACTTAGTCTTTTAAGAAAAGCTGAAGAATAACTAGGCCATCTGCCTAAAATGCATATCTTGCTGAAAATGAGTAATCACTTGAAAAGGGAAGTTTGCCCATTGATAGAAAAACCAGTGTGTGGTGGTAATTTTCTGTAATAAGTTCTTTTATATCAGGTACGGTCCCAATTGGGATCTTGGATCGACGTACACGAGAGAAGCTTTCTTAGCCTCTCGTAGAAACGTATTTAAAAGGAAGCAAGCAAGGGCAAAAAAAGTAAAAGGCGTAATTATCAAAATCACTTCTTCATTTTTAGAGATCAAGAAAAAGACACTATGAACCTACCAAGGATTTCAACATTTGTGCTTATTTTCTGCCTCAGAAATTTAGGTGAGCGACCGCAATATTTCTGATTATATATGGAGGTGTTTTACATGCATGGCAGCACATTTCTCAAAGATGTACGACAAAAAGACAAATCAGTATTTTTTTGGCTTTTCGCAAATTAAGTTACCTAGTTCCATTTGTATAGCAGAAAAGCAGTTACAGTCCGTTTAAATAAGCTGGATCAACCAGTCTTAATTGCCATAAATATTTTGTTAAATTCCTCTTGAATTTTTTCCAATGGTAGCCAGACTCCACAGAGTCTGCCTAAAAAAACTCGACTGCGCTTGCTATTGCAGCCCGAAGTTTCTACTACAATCATGGATAGAAGTCCTTGGGACAGTAATGCAGTATTCATAATTTTCTGTTTTTTTCTGCGCTCCTTATGAAACAGTGCATCCTTTTAGATATGTTCTTACAGTTCTCCCTCCCTTCACCCCATACAAATTTGAAACTTGGAAAAACTTGTGAAAACGCGCGTCCAACGTTATTCGACCTTGATTGTAACTGCTAGACATGTTCTTAAAGAGAACTCTTAAAAGGAAAAAAAACAAAAATCAAAAACTGTAATTGGGAATGAATTAACTGCATAAAAGTTCGAAGGTTGACTGCAAAATTTATTTTTTTTAAAACTTGTATACCACCAAAGTGACAACACATCTTGGGTAAATTAAGTTTGTCAAAATTTTAAGGCAGATGTAAGATCTCCTTCGTGGCAGCAATTTTCTTTTGATTCGTCCACTAGTAAATTTTAATGAGATTGAGAAGGATCTAATGAACTCGTCCAAGATCTCTTACTACCGGGAGCCCAGACTCACAAGCCTATGGAAGCCAAATTATAAGGATTTGTATGGGAATTTATTGTAAGATCGCTAAAACGGTTAAAATGTACATAAAAAGTGTTAAACCTTTGTTGTCCTCTCACTGTTTCCTGAGCTCTATAAACGCCATTTTAGCAAGTCGTAATGTTTTGTTTTAACATTTTAGAGTGGTTTTCGTTTGAGTGTCGTAAAACCAAAACCAAAGTAATTACTCTGGCCAATCACATAGGACACAGACAATACATTGAACCAATCAAAACTCGAAGTAATTACATGTGGCTGACGCAAATCGCGGGAAAATGCATGCGAGCGCGTCACAATTGGCTTTGGTTTTACTTCTGATTGGATGAAAAGGTGGCGCGAATCTTTTAAGCCAATCGCATCGTGTAGAAAGTGCAAAACCAATTACTTTTCGACACTCAAATGAAAACCGCTCTAACTGCTTTAAGGATCTTACGATAAACTCACATACAAAATCCTTATAAGTTGGTTTCCAGGAGGCTGTTGTAAGTCTGGGCTCCCTGTGCTTTTACTAAACCAAGGCATGGATGAAATTTTTTTCGCAGTCCTTTGCATCCTGACATTTGCGATTATACATAGTTTCAGGAAATGTTGATGCTTTGACTTGGAGGCTTGATTCGTCACTTGGTAAGGAACGAATTTCAAATAAATGCTAAGTAAAGTCTCAATAATAAGTGAAAGTCGCTAAATCTTGAAACAATATTTGTAATTCTCAGTGTGTCATCATCGCCTGGATGTTTTGTAATTGCAGAGTGCCCATCCGATTGCCATTGCTCAAAGGCTTCTAACGACCCCTCCCTCGTGGAAACCGACTGTTCTAAGAGAAACTATTGGCTCCCTCCTGAAGACGTGTCACTAAGCAGCACACATGTGTAAGTACATCAAGTACATCATTCACCGACATTCATTTATACATAAAACCTCTCCCCAACTGCCACCCTGTTGACAGAAAAAAGTGGCCGTTGTAAAGAGGTTTAAACAAGAGTCAATGTATGGACCTTCCGCCAAAAAAGTGACGGTTGCGAAGACTGTGGCGGTTAGTGGAGGTTCGACTGCAGTATAATTCACAATGTTTTCCAGCCACTGATAATGGCATGGGAAAAATAATAAAATATAACGATAACGTTACACAAAAAGATTGCCACAAAGAAAGATAAATTAAGATAAAAGTTGACTGCAAAAAAGCATACAAATATACGCAAAAGAGACGGAAAGTACAGATATATTAACGTCTGTGCTGGGCTAACTGAAAATGGAAGAGGCTAAAACGTTCCATTCTTTGAAAGTTCTCAGGAAGTTGTATTTTATAAATTCTCATGTGCACTGTTACTGACCAATATTATAAAAAAAAAGAACGCTAACACGCGTAGAGCCTACTGTATTCGGGAATATCAACCCGGCAGTTTTCTGTCAATAATGTCAAAATCACCCTCTTGTTTCTTTTTAGTTTACATGGTAAATTATACTATGATTCGTTGGTCACTGTAGGAATTTTGCGGATAACAATATTATGACCATAAACCGGCAGTACATGGTGGAGATGAAAAAAGTAAAAAACCTGTAAGCAAAAATTTAATTTGCTTTTATGTGAGTAATTCTACCTGCTCATTCTACTTACATTTTCTGTCAATTATCCGTAAACGTGACTCATTTCGTCTGACAACGTCTTCTAAAATTCTTCAACGGTAGCTAGATATAAGACAATCGGAAATGGAGATATCTTTTGAGCAATAAACAATCGCAGATAAGGTGTTTCAATTGATTGTTACATAAGTTCTCCTCATTAGTAGCATAAGAAATGCCTCAGAAGGTGATGTTACACGAGACGATTCGCAAACGGGATTTATAGCGCAACACAGCGTTGCAACATTGTTGCGACATTGTTTCGAATCGTTATAACATTGTTACAGCATTGCAACGCTGTGTTGCGCTAAAAAGTGTCGTTGCGAATCGTCCCGTGTAACATCACCCTTAGAGAATAGAACGGAGAATTTGGTCTTCCTAAGTGGCAGACATCAAGTGAACATCGTTTCAACCTTCAAGTGAGCTCCTGGAGCAACGTTTATATAAAATCTTTACTAACACTTTTAACGGTTGTCTCTGTACAGGAATTTGGCAAGGAACAATATCGCCAATCTTGAGAAAGGCCTGTTTAGCGATTTAAAAGATTTGGAAGTTTTGTAAGTAGAAACAACAGATCATGATAAAAAGCCCTGTCGTATTAACAACATGGCAGGCCTTGCTAATGCAAAGGAGGTTCTTGAATCCGAAGACCTTACATCGTTTGTCGATGCGCGGGCGCGTGGGGTGTGTTTTCATGGTGGCCATTTGAATTTTGCCGCAGGCAATCGGATAATTCGAAAATTTCGACTGCTCTAGACCCGCCAGCAATCCCATTTCCAGACCCCGCACCATCTGACCGCAAACTTTGAAAATGGCCGCCAAATAAAACCCACTCCGCGCATCGACAAAAAATGTCATGTGAGAGCCCTCTATAGCTAAGTAAGTTCTTAAAAAGCACGGCTGGATAGTCAACCACCCTCCCAGATCGCCTGGATTTCCCTCACCATAATAGGGAGCCCTTCCACATTTCAAGGGACAAGCCTTGGGGACGAAGTTGATGTGTGCCCTGGAGATTGTCCTTCATATAATCTAGACATCTAGGTTGTGAGCGTACAAAGCGAACAAGTGGTTTTTGAACCCTTCTTGTCTGAATTTTGGTAAAGATTTTAACCTTTTGAGTCTGAAGTATGGTAAGCTAGAAAGTTTGAGATGGATTTGTTTTTGTTTTGTTTTTTGTTTGCTTGTTTTTCATTTTCTCTCGAGAACATTGGTTTAGAAAATGTGATCTGAAATATTGGTAGGACGTCAAAACAAGAGCCAGACCGCCCCCCGCCCCCCCGGTCGAATTTTCCAGGAGTATTACCAGAGACATCGTCAGCTTTTAGGTTGTTCATTTGCGATTTCTAATTTCTATTTTGTCAAGGGATTTGTCAGGAAACGAAATCAGCTTGATCTCAGAGGGAATTCTGAACGGATTGCGGAAGCTGTCAACGCTGTAAGATGTGAACGTTCTTATTTATAAAACAGGTAGAAGATTCCGAGAACTGTCAGCTCGCCCGCCTGCATCTATTCTTATTTCCATATTTTCAGGTACTTACATGAAAACAAGATTTCAAGTCTTGAAGGCGGGAGTTTCCGAGACCTGCCAGGATTGAAACATCTGTAAGTATAACGTAAAATAATAAACTTTTCTTGGAGAGAGAATAATGTGAATAATGAAAAGCGGATTTAAGACAGACTGACTGGGCGACGGCTTTTACTCAGGCTCCTGTCGCGCTTCCTGTCCGTAGTGATCTCAACTTAAAGAGACGAACTGGACGAAGAAACACTGCAAAGGCTCATGGGGTAATTTATTGATACTACGCGTCCATTCGCTCTGTGGCTCAGTGAAGTGCACTGCGGACTGACTTGGTTTCTGTATCGCAAATGTTCTCATTGTAAGATATGAGAGCTCTAACAGCTTTGATTCTAAGCGTGAATGTGTCTTATGCCTGAATAAGAAACCGCAAGACGTGCCCGCCATTTCCGCAAACTATGAAATAAGGGGTTTTTTTAACGTCTAACTGAAAAACAATGCGTGATATCACACATCTCAGGAGTCTATGCCCTGCCATGTAGGGTCGTCCCCTTTATGACTTTACTTGAGGTCTCGCTAGATTCAAATACCATCTTCAATCCCTGTTTTGGCTACGCTTAGCCGACTTGTCAAATATGTTTTGAGAGGACAAATAGAATTGCCCATGCGCAACTCATTAGAACGATGTGACAGTGTGACAGCAAATGTGACAGACGCCTAACGTTTGTAACCAGGCGTCCCACTCTACTTTTTCAGGTGGTTGTTCATCAACAGAATTTGGGATCTTCCTTACGATGTCTTCCACGGACTAGCGCAGCTGAAAGTCTTGTGTGTATCACATAATTAACCTATATGGTTGTTGTTTTGTCTTCTGACGTCGTTTTACCTTATAACGAAAAAGAAACACAAATATTTACGCCCAAGGTGCACCACATAGTATGTGGTCTTATATTTAATAAACCTAAAGAAAGAAAGTTAGTGAGCAACAATGTTCCGGACATTTCTTCACCCTAGGTCTTGCCAACAAGGCCGAAAATTGATGTGACTGTATTTTCATATTCTTAATATATTCTAGAGAGCATAATCAACGGTCTGAAAATGTTTCCGTTTATTTTATTGCATGAGAGGCAGTCGCACATTGAAGGTCAGATTCTGCAGTACATGAAGCTAGAGGTTTTTTACTGGTGGACAGTTATGTTAAGTCTGTTATCTATAGATCTCAAAGGAAAAAAATCGCAAAAGACTAACTCTTACACACGTTCTTACAAAATTATTCCTTCCATTTAGGTCGCTTAGCATGAACAAGCTAACCCAGCTGAACGACCATCTGTTGAGGGACACAAACAACTTGGAGTACATGTAAGAAATTTTTATGACCAAAAAATGAAACGCCAGCGTCCTCTAAAAATGCACCCTTGTTTTTGAAATAAACAATCAATGCCGCTAAGCCCAGTTAGCTCAATTGGATTGGCACCCGGTCTGCTGTGCGGGAGACGGCTGGTTCGAACCCCCACCAGACTCTGAGATAAGGAGGGGGGCCCGGTCTCCAAAAAAATTTTTTGGCCCTTCAAGCCTCAGTTTGGTCTAAACATAAGGGGGAACCGGAAGGCGGGCTCCTTCCCTAGACTTGCCACTGAACAATCTGGCAAATTTCTTTAAACAGTGTTGTGAATTCTCCCTAAAAAGCCCTGAGGGAAGTGGATAATACGGTACATGTAATTACAAACGGCACACCTACCAGGGCTTTGGTATAAAGGACCAAACAAAACAGTTGCTCCTAAAGGAAAGATTCAGAATACCATCATCCGTCGGCCACATCAATTGCATTCATGTTGCACCATGTGTTAGTGTTTTATAAACCAATATTCATTTCTATCTTTCCTCAATTGCAGATTTTTCCAGCACAACGAAATCAAATTGATTCCTGACTATTTCTTCAGAAATGCGACGAGTCTGAAACATGTGTTAGAAACATATTTTTATATTGATAAGTATTTTTTTCTCCATTACGTTTTTATTTAATTCTATTTATCTCTTAGAAGCACTTTTGCTGAATGTTTGTCGTATGAATTTCTGGACTGGTTATAGCTTTTTTTCTTACAGATTCCTAAACAACAATAACCTTTCCATGATTGGACCAGAAACCTTCAAGGGCGCCTCAAGTCTAGAAACGCTGTAAGAAAATGAACTATCATTATCTAGCTCTCTCTCAGAAATATTGAATCAGCAAAATATATCCAGAGAAATATTGTTAGACTACCGTAACTGCGTTCTTGCCTTGCCTTTGGACAAACTTGCTTGGGAACGTTAAGGTGATGTTTCACGGGACGATTCGCAACGACGATTTTGAGTGCACATTTCTTTTACCGAGCCTAAAAAATTACCATCTTTCATTCTTTAACCACACTGTGCGACATCGACATTGCTGATCCTAGCAGTATGCAGGAGGAGTGTCAAATATGAACCTAATACATCGCCTCGCTCTCCATGAGTTTTCCGTAAGCTTCCGTAGCTCAAGTGGATATAGCGCCCTCCAGGTCTTTGGGACGTTATAGGTTCGAATCTTGTCGGAGACTCAGATTGTTTCTTTGTCTTTGTTTTCTCGTGGCAAGCTGATCATTTTATTTTCACATAGCGTTACAATGTTGGAACAAAGTTGGAACTGTTCGAAACAATGTCGCAACAATCTTGCAAAGCTTTGTTGCTCTAAAAATCGTTGTTTCGAATCGTCTCGCGCAGTATCACCTTTAAGCAGTAGTTAAGTTAAGAAAGTTACGTTGGTGTCCTGACAGCGAAGGGAAAAAATGTTCATATAGCACTGACTGACGCCGGAAAAGGGAGAAATTTAAAAGGAGAAGGAAAAGGAAAAGGCAGGGGAATCCCCATCTCTTTCCACAGTTTCCCCCTGGGGGGACTCCCACATTAAAGTGGGGTTGCCCTCCGTCTCGCTTTAGAGTGTACTGTAGATTGCAGATTTTGGTCTCAGTGGCGGAGGGCCATTCAGGTATAGCTTAGTACTGTGCATAGAGAAATTTAAATAAATGCCCTGCCACTGACCACACAAAAATCTCCCTCAGGGGTCTGTTTAAGCTTGAGTAACACCAACATTGGTCTCCCTTAGAGCTTTACCGGGGACTGTTGGGACCTTAAGATACATCGTTTCTGCCTACGATTACGGCTAGGCCGACATGTCTGCCACACATGCAGCTATATAGAAGGCAACCATGATTTTCCAGATGTGGTAATGCCATCATTGCCCGCTAACCGTTTCTATTGGGTGAGAGGCAATCTACTCCTACTTCCGGCTACACGGATACGGGTAAAATTTTCCCATAACCGTTCAAAGACACAGTGTATTTGAATGTCTCTAAATATAGGAACTGTTGACGTCTAGTATAGTTGCCTAAAACAAATACTAAGTCAAGAGAAGATCCCGTTGAGATACCTATGATAAATCCGTCAACATAACCTAACTTCAAATATTCCTATAAGCTAAAAATAGACGAATATAAGCTACTTAAACCAAAGCACCAAGGATATATAACCCCACTCTTACCCGTAAATGGACTTGGGTAACATCTCCTTCCACCCCTGCCCCCTCTCGGCTTTGCTTCCAATTAGATAAATGTTCGGGTTGTTTAAGGCAGACTTAATACATGCAGCTTAACTTATATTCTATCCCGGCCTTCTCTCCCAAAGAATTCTTTCCAACAATTTTGAACTGGCAGATATGCAGAGTGATACATTTACCTACAATGAGTTCGGAAACCTGTCCTTTATGTAAGTAATCCTTTTGCTTGGATAGAAATTAACTTGTTTGATCAAACAGTTTGCCTGCTTTTCACGGAGAGCAGATTGCCGTTCCATCAGTTGATAACCACTGTAGAATCAGACGTTTCTTAATTGTTAGTTTAGCCTCTTTGAAAATTACTTGCTCATCAATCATTTTGTTCGTCAAAAAGAGAGGAGGCTTTATCCTCTCTTGCTGTACCTTGTTCCACGCTCTCACTGAGATAGTATGGATGACGCGTAAATGAAAGGCAAGTGAAAATATGATCCCATGATCTAGGAAATAGGGGCCGCGACTCTAGCTGTCAGTTAGTTAGTTAACTGCTCTGTCACTTAGCCAGGTAGGTCCTTTGTCATCGCGCCAGTCACTGAGTACGTCAGTCGGTCCGTCTGTCACTTTCAGCTAGCCTAGTGGTCCATCAGCACATCGTTAGTTTGCTAGTGGTTCACCGTTAGTCAGCAACAAAGCCTTCATTTAGCACGACTGTACTTAAGTCAGTCAGTAGTTTAGTCGAACCCTCAGCACCAACAGTGATGATCAATCAATCAATCAATATGGCAACCGGAAAAATTAATGTACGACAATTTCTCTGCTTCTTTCATTTCCACCATTTTCTTTAATTTTTAAGCAAATTGTCAACCCCTCATCTAAGCGGTAGAGGACGCCTTGAGGTGCAAATCTATTTTATCATTGTCCTGAAAGGATGTTTGTTTCTGTTTTCCATCAACAATCATATTTTTCAAGTTTGAAGAAGCTCGACTAATTGTTCAATTAACTTGGGTGATCTACTGCAACAAACTAATGCGAGTCTGATCTCCCGCTCAGATTGTCATGGCATGTACTCCATTTTATGTCCTAATTTCAATTTCTTTTTTTATCTTTCAGCTATATTTTGCAAACAGCTCTTGTAAGAATCAAGGTGAACAGTTTCAAGCAACACAGAAAAGTCGGAGTGGTTATGTAAGTTAGAACGTTTTTCAACAGAAATCAAATGTGTTCGTTGCAAATTGTTCGGACCTAAAGACGTGAAAAAAGGTAAAAAGTGAAAGATACCGGCATTTGTGGTTTAGTTTTATACTCTAAACTTTAAACATTCATCATAACCATCGTTTGTAATTCTGAACCTTGCGGTTATCTCGGCAGTGCTCCCACCGATAGCATATTCCCATTCGAGGTCCCTGAAGACAATCGTTTACGGGAAGGACTGGCACGCAGTGGATTCACATGTAACCTTACTTCATGTACTCCCTGTCCATTTGGAACATACCAAAGAAGGCTTCACAATGGGTCTTATTCTTGCATCGAGTGTCCAGCAGGTAACAAAGGGAAAAAAGTTAAAAAGAGTTGAGAAAACTGTTGTAATTTGTAATTTTGGATTAGTTTTAACAGAGTCTTCAAAACATGTTGCTGTTTTTCCTGATCAAAATTCTGCGAAAGTACGAAGAAAAAGAACCAAAACTAAAATTCAGTTAGGAGAAAAAAAAGCGACAACGTCTTTTTCTACAATTGTTTGGAGTTCTTCTAAAATGATACTTCTGTATTCGCACAAAAAGGCGGTTTTTCAGTATAAGTTATACAATGGTTCGCTTTGTCTTTGCTTTAGCTTATAATTAACCCAACTATACTGCAAACGGGAATGATGAGTACGACAACAAAGGAATGAGGAGTACGACAGTGTTGACTGTGTAAATTGCCTAGGTATATTCCCCCTAGCTTTATAGATATGGACCCTATGCTTGATAATGTCTTTTAATATGCCTGATGATACCCTTGAGTTTTTACTCGTAGGGGGATTCTACCAGAATACTGTTGGCCATTACGGACCTTTGGCGGGACAAACGGGATGCCTGCCTTGTCCCAAAGGTACCTTTGTGGAGCTTGACAAGTTCCCCGGAAAGCATCAGTATGCTTGCCGAGTGTGCCCTGGAGGTGTGTTATCTGATGTGCATGCTTTTTAAAACTGTGTAGAAACGTTGTCACTCGATGACTCGCTATGGTGAGTTAAGATTTTAAGGCAAAGTATTGTAGTTCGGAAAAACAGTTGAAGCAGCAAACACAAGAAAAAATAGCTTTCGTAACAGGCCTCTAACAAGTCAGCAAAAACGGTCTAAGTGAGGATTTCGAAGGCATAGCCGTGGAAAAGGGTGGTGTGGTGGTGAGGAACGTGCTGAAACCAATTGAATGGTCATTTTAAAATTTGTAGAGGAGACTCATGTTTACTGTACATAAATCTGCAGAATTAGTTTAAAAAGCAGCCAGATCGGCTCGTTCGAATTGTTTGTTTAAAATTTGTAGAACAGACGCATACTTAAATGAGGCTGTAGAATTAATCCAAATGGCTGGCAGGCACCCAGTTTTTTGTTCCCAGTTTCCCACAATGACATTCTCAAAAATGTGAGTGAGATACTGCATACAAAATTGTTTCTACTAGTTCAACGGGAAAAAAGGTTGAAACCCGTCTGAGTTTAAAACAAAGTTGCCTTTACACAGGATCCAAGACCGACGAGTGGGCAAGCTACCGGGGCTGCTTCTGTATTGACGCGTTCTACCGACGAGGCCGATTTACAAGGTGCGAGGCGTGTCCCAAGGACGTTCGCGGCTATCTTTGCAATGAGACCATTCTGGTCAAAGAAGGCTATTGGTGGACATTCGGAGATTACAATGAGAGCTGGGAATATCAACGATTTGTTGACGCTTTAATGACCCCTGATGAGAAGTTCAACCACGCAGATGTTAACTTTACGGGCGTATTTCCCAAGCCCTATCCTTGCCCTAAGGCAGCTTCATGTTTAGGACTCCTCAACTCTGTCCGAAAACCTTGCAAGACAGGCTACGGAGGACCTCTCTGCGAGGTAAGAGTTACATAAAATATATGCCTTTTGCCAAGGCTCAAGCGCAACTCTATACTTGAAACAAGGGTATGCGCTGTAACACTAAAGGATTGTTGCACAAGCCAATAGCAGTATCCATACAGAACTATCAGATACGGATGCAGATGCATTAGAACTTTCATGTGCGACCACCTTTAGTAAGCGACGCTTCACACGTAACTTAGCGAACACCTATTTCATTGCGACTGACCATCTGTCAAAGACCTCGAGTTGGTACCTGTCTTGATAACTTTTCATTATTTACGGTAAGTGGCAAACTGTACAAATAGTGTACAACTGTAATATAAATGCGACGATGAATTTCAAGACCGATGAATGTATAAGATTGATGTTTCTTTCTGATGACACTGACAAAAGCAACTCGGAGGAAAAAATCCGTGTTGGCCAACGGGAGTCGAACCTATGACCCTCTAGTTACTTGTCCAGATGCTCTACCACTAAGCTACAGGAGACTTGCGGGTGCTAAAGCCACTAAACTAGGTTCATGTGACAAACATCCTGCATACTTTTAGGACTTGGATGTCGACAGGTGCATATACACAATGCCAATTATTTCAAAATTTTGTGGAAAATACAGTTTTATGTGCTATTTTCAGCCCTAGGAAAACTTTTTCTTTCTATTCAGGTATGCGTTAAAGGATATTACAAGTCCATGTCACGATGCACAAAGTGCCCCACTCTACCCTGGTTGATAACACAGATGGTGTTCATTGTCTGCGCTATTTTCCTTCTGATCTTTATTCTTTTGCGAGACGAGAGCAAGACCAAAGGCCAAGGACGTACGTTGTCCGATGTAGTGCTGGCGCGCTTAAAAATTGTCGTTGGTTTTTATCAGGTATATTTTAATTTCTTATCGTTCAGTTTAAAATGATTTATTTCTTTAAGCTTAACTAGGATTTTTCTTCACCAGAACATTCGCGAGGCCGGATTGGTCGAGATTGTTTTTATCTCTTTCCCTTCTAGACCAAATTATGGCGAGATTATTTGTCCCTCTAAATCTTAAATCTGTACCTCTTTGAGTGAATGTGTGTATGGTACTATTTATTTCACAGCATTAAGCACAACGATACCTTGAATTTTTCATAGATATTTTATTTTTACGTTGGCCAGCATTAGGAGTGAATGAGTCCAAAGGCTGCCACTTATCACCTCGATCCCCTAATTGGTACGTTTATTGGATTTTTACACTGTAAAAATCATGTGATTAAAATGGAGTGGTGAAGGTATTTGCCCCATGGATAATCATCATCATCATGATTATTCTTATTATCATTATTGCAATATTTATAGTCGTTCAAACGCTCAATAATACTGTTTCTTGTTCTCGTGTTTTTATTTTCAGGTTACAGCTGGGACATTGGACGCCTTTTCCTATGTTCAATGGCCGGAAGCTCTTCTCCAACTCAGTAACTATGCCAAATTCGTTCAGCTGAATCTGGTTCAGATCGCTCCCATCCACTGCTTCAAAGAAAGTCTGAAAATGAACGCCTATTTCGGTCTTGTAGCAACTGTGGCATTGAATGCAGGAGTCATTATACTGGCATTTATGTACTATCAGTTCCGGAAAATCATGATAAGGTATGACCATGGCTGACCCTTGTTCAAACCATAAGAATTGATCAAAAACTGTTTGGGAACTTAACGTGCATATATTGACTGTGCATGACGTTTCTTCATCAATGAAAAATAGACACTACAATAATTTGTTTCTTATATCAGAGTTCACGACGACAATGGTAACGGCTGAAAATCATAATGATGATTATTATAGGTGATTATTATTATTATAGGTGTGATAACAATATTGAAAGCTAGTGAAGACCGTAGTCATGTTCATGATGGGAAATGGTTTTCTGATGATAAAATAATTCTCCGGACGATGACAGTAATTTTACCTGTAAATTAAGGTTTTTCGGAGTAATATTTTTAACTTTCATTTTCTGTTGCTCACTGAGGCTCAACAACGACACGTCGCCTGAGGAGAAGGCTCGAGCAATTTTTTTGAGTAAAGTGCGCTGTTATCGCAGCGCCTTCCTGGTCATGTTTATTACGTTTCCAGAAGTCAGTTCAAGGATTCTTCGGATGCTCCCCCCTGCATGTCACAAAATCTGCCAGGTATGAATATTGGTAGTTCCAATCACTTGTCAGAGGGCAATCACGCGTTTGGGCTCACAAAAGCATCTTTATTACACAAAGCTTACGGTAAATAGGACGATGGTAACTTCGAGGAACTGTGCACTGTTATAAACTTTATTAATCGGAGTAAGCAATGCCTCCCAACTGCATGCCTTTAGTAGCTTATGGATAGTAGCTTATGTGGTTTAAAACAATAGAACAGTCACAGGTTGAAAGTGGTTGCGGTCGTTTAAAGTCGTTTACGAAGAGTTTAATTGTAGTATTTTCGCTGGGAAAATTTCGGTGTTTTGGATAGGTGGTCCCTTATGAGAGGATTTTGCACATGGAGGCTCGACTGTGGCAAAAGTTACCTTGTTAAGTTAAAAGAGACGCTTTTCTGTAAGCATTAACTAATACACTGTTATTGAACCCCAGGATATAGATATGAAAAACTGTACCTACTACCTCACGATGGATTACAGCTTAAAGTGCTTCGATAAGACTTACAACAAATACGTGACTGCAGCCTATGTGGGTTCTATTTACCCAGTGCTCTTTCCTCTGTTCATTGTGATGGTGCTGTATTTCCTCTACTATCGCCGTCATATCAAAAACAGCGTCCTCAACCCACAACCAAAGCGGTTTGAGATTGTAGAAGGCATGCGCTTTATCTATGAGAACTACAACGAGCGCTGCTGGTACTGGGAAATAGTGGAGACGATCAGAAAGTTGATTCTTACTTCCTGCTTATCGTTAATCGGCGCTGAAGGACGAACCTACATTGGAATAGCGGCAATGGCTTCTGGGTTTTATGCCGTCGCGCATGCACAGGCTCGTCCAATCCCCGACAAGTTTGAGCATTTGTTGCAACTGTCATCGCTGGTGGCAACTTTTTTCAATCTGAGTGTGGGCGTCCTGTTACGAATTCCTTCTGAAATGGTCAACTACTCAATCGAAAAGGACAAAGATTCTGTTGGAGTTACTGTGCTGCTGGTAACAGCCAATGTCATGGTGATAGGGCTGGTAGTGAGTGAGTACTAACATGTTATTATATACAAAAATTATTTACAATATTAACAGCTTATTATACAATTACATCTCTGAGCCTTTTTTGTTTTTATCTTTTTCGCACGCCTGTTAAAATTTGTTGAGACTTTTTTTTTAGAATTTTGTTGAAAATCAATCTTGTTCCCCGTCTCCCTCCCTAAACCACCAAACACTCCTTGAGGTTCGTTAAGAACTTTGAGTTTAAGATTTAAGATACTTGGTCGTATTTTAAGGCACTTATGGACACGATTTTGCAGAACTTCTAGTTTAAGGATACAAATGAAAGCAATCATTATCATGATTCTTCTACCACAAGCGAGGTTAAACATCATTTTTTCGTCATATCAATATGACACAAATGAATCAAGCAGCCGAATAAATACACAAAAAAAAATTTCCAAGTCTTTCATGAAGTTATGAACATTCTTTCCAAGTTGGGTGTATGATCTATTCTTCTCGACATCGGCTCCTGTTCTCGATAATTGAAAGAGATAAAAAAAAAAAAAAACATTCAAAATATTTCTTCGTTTCATAACCAGCAGGCGCGGACCAAAGTTCGGAAACTTCTTAGCTTATAACATCAATGACGTCAGTCAAACAAACGTCAATGATTATGTAGTGCAAATTATACCATCATTGACTTCACGCGAGAGCGAGGCGGTAGCTTAGTAGATTTAAGATGAGTGCCAAAATCAAGGAAATGGTGAGGAGCTCACGGCTATATACGAATGCGGTATAAGTGACTGGCAAAAATACGCCAGAATAATATTCGATGGATGTCAACTTCCGTTTACACTCTGGGACTGCCAAAAAAGAAAATGCAAATGCTTTGAAAAAGTCCAACGTGGAGGTAAGGAGGTTAAGAACTTGGAAATATAATAAATAAGACATGCAAAAAAAATGTTAAATGCGGACGTAGTATGATATAAAGAATTTTGCAGATCAAGAAGGGTGTTCACCTCCGAAGCACATAATTGTTCACGTCTTACGAAAGCCGAATTTAGTAATTCAGTCACTTAGATTGTTCAGAAATTAATAAATTTAACTGTTTAGAAAATCTCTCAATGTAATTTTTCTCTCTACATTTCTCAGTCCGTTACCTCTATACGTTGAGTTGGAGTCTGTACAATGTCTACAAGAACCCACAATGCAACTGGGAGTGCTGTGTCGGTGTTATCCTGTTGGCTCAAAACACCCGAGGAGCAAATGTCACTGAGGCGATAGGTGATCAAAATATGGAAAGGAATCGGGTCGAAGGAGAAGATGTTGAGGTTTGTTTTATAATAACTTATATTCAATTTTGTTTATCAGGCATGAAAGTAGGTTGAACGGCCCGCTGGAGGCCTTAGCTCCCGCGGGTTTATAATTTCATGCAACAAATCGCTGCAAAGGACCCAACAACCAGACGGAGTTAGAAAATAAAGCCTTAGTGTGCAGATACTTAACGTTTCAAAATTTAAAATTAACAGGTTCGCACTATAGGAGACTCAGTTGATGACGGAGAAATTACAGAACTGGGAGAGGAAAATGCAGGAGCAAATGACATACTGGCAGAAGAAGGGCAGAAAGAAAACGCCGACGTCCATGCACGTGATATCTTAGGTGAATATCAAATATCAGGGGCGGTAAGGAGAACGAGGAGGAGAACACATCAGTTCTTCAAGAATGACCTTAAATGTGCTGAAACACTTGTCAAAGATACTGAATCTTCGGTAAAAACCAAGGAAAGCCTCCAAGCCTTTAGCGTCTCGTCAGAAACTGCGACACAAGATCCGAGTGTCGATGTTGAGGTGATGATCAAAGAAATCCTTGGAGAGAACATGGTCGAGATTCATGGTCTGAATAGAAAAAAAAGGAGTGAGAAGAAACCAAACGTCTTTGCGCACGTAGATGCAGATCTGGGGAGGTCTAACCAAGCTGAGAAAGCTATTAATGATAGTGAAGAAACTGGATTTTAAAGTAACTGAGTCTTTTAAAGTAACTTCATTGGTGGCTGTTTCATCCAAATTTTTGTAGATCGTAATTTCGTTGAAAGCTTTAGCCAGTTTTGGTGAATAACATTGCCATTGTAGCTTCTAAAAATATTGGGTCCGTAAACATAACTTTGCCACTTTGCTGATTGTCATGCATTTCTGCACTTGACGTTTCACTCGTACCTAAAGTTTCGTGGTTATTAGGTTTGAAGATTAAGGTTAACCCTCGGACGTACAAGGGTGGGAGGGGGATGCTAACCTCTTCTGAGGTTTTTCTGATTTTCTGACTAGACGATTAAACACTAGCACCTGACGTTTTTAAAGGTAAAGCTTGTGGATAAAATGAAGCAAAGTACTTATTTATGTGATATTTTACATGTCAAGCACAAAAAATTACCATTTCTGGCAGTTTTTACGTGATTTCTAATTCTTGGTAAAACCCAAGATGGCGGCGAAGATGGCGACCATGTTTGGTAAGGTCACAGGCCTCTAGCAGCGCGACCACCTATAAAATATACGTCAGGCTTTTCACTGAAGGTAAAATCTTTCCGAAACACTGCAACACGTCAAAAAATCTAGGCAGGTTCCCCCCCCCCCTCCCCCCTTGAAGCACGGTGACTTTGCGTGTACGTCCTTGGGTTAATGCGAATTTGTATGGAGTGTTTTTAAATCCTCTTACCTTTTCAAGTGTTGAAAGTTTTTCAACATGGTGTCGTTTATTAAAAATTTTTAGTTAGGTTGAAGTGCTGTGCAGTTAGTAGTTGAGCTGGAGTCGTTAAGTCAGTGATGCGGTAGTAGAAAGCATATGAGCTGCTGTGAAGAATAAAAAACACCAAGATGTAAATTCAGATACCTGGTACCTCTACGCGAAGTGACTGGTGAGTTGCTCGAGCACCCCCACAATACTCTACCATACAACTGCGTAAATTAGTGGCACCCGGGGCACCCAACGACCATCTGAATGATTCTAAATTCACCAGCCGAACTGCCTCAAATAGTTTTTTTCTCTGCTTTAGAAGCTTGCTTGGTTAATTTGGAACTGTCCTAATAGGCAAGAGAACTTTGTCCTTGCAAAAGTTTTAAGGTTGTTTTTTTTTTTGTCCCATCCGAAACTGATCAGTATACTACCATTCTGAGTAGAAGACTCAACAGGACGTATCGTTTTGTCTCTATACCGAAATTTCCAGTAAATAGTTTTTAATTATAATCGAAATATCTTGGAAATGGAAATGTGAAAACACAACTCTCGAAAATTGTAGAAAAGCTGACTGCAGAAAAATCTGAATATCGATTTATAAGATAATACAAAAAGTTTAGCCTCTCTCGAGCTTTAGAAATCTCTGGGCAATATTTGCTCCTTCGTAAAGTTCTTTTACCGAAAAAAGTCGTTGGGTGCCGTTAGTAAATAGTTGTAGGGCTCTTTTGTTCACACTGACATTGCCAAACGTTGGTAGTACTTATATGATGTTAGCAGTGTTTTCAGTTAACGGTTTGCAACCACGTGACAAGGCGGCTATCAACACAATTTTTCTCACAGACTGCATGAAAGAGAGTTTAGTTCACCGCGGAGGGAAAAGATTTTTTTCTTGTCAACCGGTACGGCCGCCGTGAAGTCAGAGGAAAACCAGCGTAAAAGTTGAGCGAGGTTCAGCATTTGTTTACTCGCGATCTTTTATACATTGCCTCTATTTTATTTACGCGCGTACGCAAAAATCACGGGACAGTGGAAATCCTCCCTCAGTCACTGACGTCCGGAATAGCTGTTTCAAAGAAGATGTAAATTCATGTTCGTAACGGAAACGGAATTTGCTGCAAACACTCATTTAATCTTTGATAATTCCTCAAAAGCCCTAAAATGACAATGACTACACACACACAAAAAAGAAACAACGACTTATATTAAGTAATAAATCATCAAAACAAGGCACCTTGTTCTACCTGCAGTCGTCCAACGTTCTTAGCTCTTAGGAAGCTGATTTCTGTGAAACGTGCGAACTAGAATAGAAGTAATCTCAAATAAATAGCTTCAGTGATTCTATCATTCTAGTTAGGCGTAAATTATTATGCAAATTATGCAAATAATTATACTGAATAAAAGCAACAGTTTCAATCGGCAGCAGACCAGGGGGAAACTCTTAACAACTATAAGAGAAATCTGACAGATAAGCCTGTTTTTGGTGGACGCTAATTTTTCGTTTAAATGAAAAAAGACAAATATGAATATCTTCTAGCTGCGATTAAAAGCTGTTGCTTTTCTAAGTTTATATTACACATTAACCACTTTTTTAAAGTTAGACTAGTTAACTATTCCACATAACTGATATATCACAGATGTGAAAAAAGGTTGGGAAAGGGAGAGGAGTGTGGAAGATTTTTTCCTCACCTCTCATAATGTAGAAGATATACTACCTTGTATTATAGGAGGAGTTGCTATAAAAGAAATATAATCCATCCAACTTTGAATCAGCATAAAATACACAAAAATAGAGATTTACAATGAGACGATTTCAGCCAAGTCCACCGACATTTTAAAACGTAAACTAAATTTTCTAGATGTTGATTGGCCAACACGCTAACAAAGACAGTATTTGTTGTCACCTTGACCTGTGATGAGCCAGTCAACGGAAGGTGGCCCTGGATGTCTTCATTGCACTGTGAATGCTTAAAGACAAGATTCATTGTATATCCTTGGGACTCTCTAGCTTTTTCTTTGTAAAGAACGATACTTTTGTTCATGGACTTTACTTTAAAAATTAGCTGCAAATGTGCAGCATACTTGAATGTAAAAAGAAGGCTATTTGGTAGCTTAAAATAGCAGTTGTATACTAGACAGACAAAATATACAGACGAACTTCCATAAAGCAACCACTCCCGGGGAAGGGGAAAGTGCCATCTTAATAGATGTCCAGTTCACGTTACTGACGACTTTGTCCACCAGAACCCCGGTAACTGGCGGCTTACTAGCAGTTGCCACTTAATAGAGTTTCGACTATATTTCGGTTTTTTTATTCGACTTAATACTAAGACATTCTACAATTATATATACTGACGTTGATGCTTGCAGGTGTTAAACAAGGTACATGTGTTTGTTAATAGCCAATTCAACTGTCATTCAGCATAAAATTCACAAAAATAGAGTAAAAAGTGTTTTTCTAATAACCTTTTGAAATTTACAACAATGAACCTATTTCAGCCGAGGCCACCGACACTTTAAAACGTAGCAAAACTTTCTTGATGTTGATTGGCGAACACGCTAACAAAGTCAGTCTTTGTTGTCACTGTGACCTGGATTAGCCAGACAGTAGAGGGTGGCCCGGCTGGATGTCTTCATTGCACTAGATGTACTAAGACATTCTAGGTTAATAAACATCAAAGTTGATGCTAGTATAGCGGGTGTTAAACAAGGCACTTGTGCATCTTAATAGCCAGCGAAAAACAGCCATCTCCCCTCACTCCTCACTCCTCGTTTCGCAGGAGAGGCGTCTGAGCCTCAGCGACAGAACTACCATACTAATGACGTAAATAAATGTTTACATATTTAATCCTGTAGTGATAGGGTTTCAAGTGAAAAGTTGTTCGATTTTATCAGTTTCTCCTGGTCGATTAATATAAAGTTTTGTGTTCTTCTGCGAACGAGCTTCAGAAAAACTCTTATGCTTCCTCTAAAGAAGAATCAATATTCAACGAATATTGACTAGTTTGTGGAAGATTAATCGCGTTTACATTTTGACCTTTGTGGCCTTTTGTCTTTTGTCTGTCGTTCGTGAACAATAGTATAAACAATATAACTTCTACGCGTCGACCAATCTGGGCTCCTGACTAGATTTCGGACAGATTTTATGTCATCAGTATGGAATTTCTGTTACTGAGGCAAAACGTCCCTAGTGGCGAGGAGTGAGGAGACACGGCTGTATTTACAGGCTGGCCTCCTAACAACTACGAAAAAAGTAAAAACAGACTAAGGCTCTATGTTTTTTTTTTCTTTTCAATTATATAACAGTAAAATACACTAATCAAAAAAATAAAGCCAGCTTTTTCCATGTAAGGAATAAGAAACCTATTATTTTAAGTCCTGGACAGAAAAAATTTTCCATGGTAAACCTCCTTTGAAATAACTGCTGTGATGGGCAACCCATGGTTGGTAAAATTTTAAGAAATATGACTTTGAACTGAATGTTAATGTTTTGCATTTCCTTCCAAATTGGTTTTGCCTTTTTCACAATAGCATGATGAGAAAAATGAATAATATGAAATAAGGCGACTGCACTAAAAGGAGCGTCTATGACTTTGTATCTTCACAGTTAATCGTACAGTGAATACATATTAGTGTAAGCCTTCCAAATTGATCATAAACGTTGTAAATTTTGCAATAGGCACACTTACAAATTCAACCTTGGGCAGCCAGAGCACCATAAATACCGTAAAAAAGTACGGTGCGCTTGACAGTGTAAGAGCAAAAAACAAGGTTTTCACAAGATACAAGCAATTTCCCCTTAAAAATATGGTTATTCGCAGTAAGAAAAACGTTTTCAACTAATAACCTAAAACTCCGAAACTTGGTGAAAGGTCTGTCGCTTGTTAAAGTACAGTTACTTCTGTTAATCGGCCTCCATGTTAATGTCATCATTCTCATTCTCATCCTCATCCTTTTTTGTCCATGCCCTGTTGAAAGCAACTGCCACCTTCTTGTGACTGCGGACGACTCGTATTACTTGATAACCAATCACGCCGCTGACATTTAAAGTGTGAATAAATGATTTGGGACTGCCCTATGTCCCTTAATAAAAGGAATCGAGTTTGCTTATATCATTAACTTGAAGTTCTTCGTCACTGAAAAGCACCTCATCAGGAAAGTAATTCTCCCTTGAAGGCTGGGGCGTTATGCAGAACCACTTGGTATAGTATCGTTGCTCACTGCGCAGATAATCAGCTTTTGGATACTTGCTCATGTAGTCATAGCGTTTGCTTGATTCATGGGCGAGGGAAACGCCCACAATGTGATTTAAAGTGTCGTCAAAGATACGCTTTCTGCATTCAGCAACAAACTGGCATTCATAATCTATCAATTTCTCTTCTTTACCGGGATCACCGCCACAGGCTTTTGCTGCCTCAGCAAATGGCGAATGCAAAAGGCCAGGATTTCTTTGCAGGTGAGAAAAAGAGCCGTCATCAACGAGGAATTTGTTGGCTCTACGCTTTATCTGTTTGGCCCATTGTTCCCAATCACTGGTTGCATCTTCGAAAAGGTCAGCCCTTTCACCTTCTTTACGATCTCTCACTGTCTTGTCCAGGCAGGTTTGAAACACTCGCTGTCCAAACGGAATACCTCTGGTGATTGAGCAATTGTACCACCTGCGACTGTTTCCACCAAACTGATACATTAAGGTGGCTCGACTGGATTTCTTTGGGGGAATACCTCCCAAGTTTGAGCATTAACTACATCGCCATGAGTAAAGATATGTACCTGCCATAATTGCCTCAATTATGGCAAAGTTTGAACAAATTATATGAGAGCGTTTTCGAAATATTTTGAAACGAAGTTTTAAGCATCATAAAAACAGTGAAATAGCATGCTATCCACACAATTAGCTAAATTTTTAAGAAAATGATAAGCTCTGGAAACGCGGCTTCATCTCATAGTGGTTTGAGTCCATTGAAAACTGCGTACGAAAAAAGAGGAGTATTGCTCCGGGCGATCGCGAGTAAGAAGAATTTTAGTAACTTGCATTCAGCTGCTTTTGTTACAGTTTTTGCACGTAATTTGGTCCATGCTAACAAATTTCGCATTTTTCAAAAAACCGATCGATAAATTTTTTTTATAAATTTGACAATCCCAAGATCAATCGTCTATAAATATACCCTGCAAGTTTTAAGAACACTGAAAACAGAGAAGGCTTTTAAATGGGGACTCAGATATAACCAATTTTCCCCCCAGATTTTGTGTTTGCAAGTGAGCGTCCTTATTATGCACTGGCATTGTTTCCAAGTTTCATATGCACGTGCACATTTAGCAAAAAGATACAATTTGCATCACAAAGAGCCTCGGTTAAATCTCCCGAATATGCCGGGTAAAGAAATTAGTGATATATTATAACATCACAGAAACTCTTTGTAAGAGTTTCTGTGATGCTATAACCAACCCGAGTAAGATAACTAAGTATTGCATCCTACGCGATGAGCCGTGACGTTCACCGTCTCGGCTGTCACTGCTATCTGTAACACAAGCCAATTATTAGCATATTCCGGATATTTCTTCCCAAAGTAATCGAGAGTTCTTTTTGATGCAGATTTATTTCTTTTTGCCAAATGTGCACGTGCATATAAAACTTGGAAACAATGCCAGTGAATAATGAGGACGCTCACTTGCAAACAAAATATTTCAAAAACGCTCTCGTAGAATTTGTTCAAACTTTGACATAATTGAGGCAATTATGGCAGGTACAAACTCCCTTAAGCGATTTCTTAAAAAAAAACTCTTGGTACAGAGAAACACAAAGATAAATAAAAAACGTAATGGCGTCGTTACGTTGCTATGGCGACTCCGATTGCAATAAAAGCCAGATCATAAGAAATTTTCATCTTTATATAATAAAGTTGTGTTAATCTTTTTCCCATATCTTTACTCATGGCGATGTAGTTAATGCTTAAACTTCGGAGGTATCCCCCCAAAAAAATCCAGTCGAGCCACCTTAACTGAATGTCGTCGTCAATGGTCCAGTAAAGGGAAAATCTGAAACATTCTGCAAGGCTTCTAATAATAACCATGGTGACACCAATACCGCGCCCTCTTTGTGGCAATACAACGTATAGAAGGTTTACGTTGTTTGTAGGTGGCTGCTGCATTCTATCAATAGTGGCTTTAAAGGTTTCTAAGTGATGTTGCTACAAAACAAAAAAAATATTTAATAAAAATGAAGAAATGATCGTCGCAGTGAACGCAATTTTGAAGAAGCCTGAAAAATATTTCTAAAAAATATATATATATATTTCCAAAAATATTTAAGACAGAACTACTGTTTTCTTCTCTCATCTCTTCATCAAGAACCTCATTGTCTTTTTCCTCTAAGCCGTCATTCATACGCTGACCTTTACTCCATGGGTCTTCCTCAAGAAAGTAGTTTCCTAGGATTTCTGGGGTTGGGCCAGGCCTTACTGATGGGATGAATATCGGTGCCAGGCTCTGTGAAGGATCTTTGAAATTTGCACGTATTTCATCAAGTTTGTCAGACACCTTGGTAAAGATAGGAACTTCCAAACAGTACCTTTCTTGGTCACTCTTCCTCAAACGAATTACGTGGTCAGAAGAGAAAGGTTGTTTTATGATTCTACAGGTTACACTGGACTTCTGATAACCAAGCAAACTTTTTCGAGCCAACACCAAAAGTTTTCCTACTTCTGCATCCTGCTGGTCCAGGAGGAAATCATCTTCAAGTTGGATATCAAAATGATCCTTATCACAAAGGACATTAATCAACACCTTTGCCCATAGCAGGAGATTCTCCATTTCGCGAGGTGTGGTTAAAGCTCTAACACCTTTGCTCCAATTCAACATTGTCGTAAGTTTTCGGGTGGCATCAGTGGCCGCCTTGCGACCAGGCTTACGAAGAAGATCTTTCACTTTTTCAACGATTCTCTCATGACTAGAATCAATCGGCGTTATGCTTTTTTGGTCTTCATCTACCATTTTCTCCGGCAGTGAGTTACGTTTCCGAATGTCCATGAAAGATTGAGGGTTTATCTCATGAATGGCTTCGTGGCAAAACTGGATCACCTTTTGAAGCTTCTTTACCAGTAACTCTAAAAGAGAACGTCCATTAGAATCATCTTTCAAAGACCGCACAGCAAGCAAATCTTTTAGATCTTGTTTAAGAAGTTGGCAAAATGTGAAATGTGATTCCCTCTTGTGTTTTCTGTCACCAGTTTCTTTCTCGAGAGACTCGTAAGTGCGTTCCAGAAGAATATAGATAAAATCCCTAGAGAGATTTTTATTTTCTTCATTACTAGCTTTTGACCAAGCACTCTTGTTTTTTCGAGTAACTGACCTTCGATCTTTTCCCTCGTCTAGAACACCAATCAGGTAAGCTGATGCACTGGTAGCACAAAATTTCTGGACTCGGCTCTAGCACAAAATCTCAACAACTCCTAAGAGATCTGACAGGTTGGCATTCCTTAAGGTGTTTATCAGACGGTTAGTGTAGGTCTCAATTGTTCTTTTTAGCAAATTTAAAAGAAAAGCCAAAGTTTCATTTGAATAATTGAAGCGCTCGTATAAGAAGCCAAACAGGTCGCCAATGTTTTCATAATGTAAAGGGAGGTCCGTTTGAGTTAAGAAAGATGCGAAGCAGCCAAGAGAGCAGGGAAGATCGCTTATTTTGTGTTAGATAAACTGGTTATCAGAGACAGACCTAATGTCGAGAACAGCTAAGTTATTTATTTCTTACTGCTATTTTTCCCCTTGCTTTTTTTTTTGTTTTTGTTTTTCAAATTTTGTTTTCCCCCACATTGAAAATGTCTGTCTTTCCGGAATTTTCATTTCCCTTTAACGACCTTGATGACGCCGACTTCAACCTAGCAATTTATGAAATGCAAAATGGTCCTGTTCGCTATGATGCTGATAGATTGGCTAGTTTCAATACTTTACTCCACAATATTAGAACAAATCTAGCTCGTTCATTTGACCTTGACCCTGACACCAACCTCAGGGATTTATTTAGCGATGACTGTGAATATTTTATTGAAGATCAATTTAATAACATGCTATCTATTGAAGATTCGCGTATTTGTGACAGCTTTTCTCTACTGCATCTAAACATTCGTAGCCTACAATGTAATGCTAGCAAATTAACGGATCTTTTGTCTAACGTAAATTTAAAATTCTCTTTGATTGGTATTTCCGAAACTTGGCTAAATGATTCGTCTTCGTCAGTCGACATCGACGGTTACAGTTTTGTTCATAAAAGTAGGGAAAATAGATCCGGTGGTGGAGTTGGTCTGTATGTTTCTAGCAATTTGAATTTTAAATTTCGTTGCGATCTTGATTTTTCGTTGCCAAACGTCGTAGAATCTTTGTTTATTGAAATTGTTAAGCCCCAGGGAAAGAACATTGTTACTGGTGTGATTTACAGGCCGCCAAACCAAAACGTTAATGAATTTTTAACAATGACCAATGAGCTATTGAGTAAGATTTCGAAAGAAAATAAGGTATGTTATTTAATGGGTGACTTTAACTTAAATCTAATGAACCACCAAAGTCATTCCGTTACTGGTGAATTTTTAGATGCGCTATATTCAAATATGTTCTTTCCATTGATTACGCGCCCTACAAGAATAACTTGTCATTCGGCAACTTTAATTGACAACATTTTCGTCAACCAATTTTTCGATAGATCTAGGAGTGGACTATTTTTCACTGACATTTCTGACCACCTGCCTATATTTTCTATTCATTTCGACACCTCAATCTCAGCATCTAATGAAACTGTTTTTGTTCGAGATGTAAATCAAGTCAACACGACTAAGTTTCTATCGCATTTGGAGAGAATTGACTGGTCTCAGTATGCCATTCTTGATGATCGAAATAATGCCTATAACAGCTTTTTCAAACAATACTCTACGGCATATGACTCATGTTTTCCTTTAAAAAAAAAACTAAGGTGAGTAATTACCGTTTGAGTAAGCCTTGGTTATCGAAAGGACTTCTGAAGTCGATAAGAACGAAAAATAAGTTATATAGACAGTATCTCATTAATCAATCTTCGCATTATGAAACTCGTTATAAAAATTACAAAAACAAATTGAATCACTCATTAAGAATTGCGAAACGTATATATTACGAAAAGAAAATCGATGCTTCTAAATCAAATGCTAAAGCTACATGGAGAGTTTTAAACGAAATTATTAAGACAAAAAAGAAAGCGTTTAAAATCAATTCCATCTTTAAAGTTGACAACCAAGAAATTACGGATCCAGTGGACATCGCTAATAGATTCTGTAGTTATTTTTTAGTATCGGACCTAATCTAGCCAAAGAAATTCACTCGTCTGTCTCTCACCGCAGTTTTCTCTCTGGTCACTTTTGTCAATCGGTGTTTTTTGTTCCAGTGACTCCAAATGAGCTATCGGAAATTTCCAATGCTTTTCGACCAGGTAAGGCAGCTGGTCATGATAGAATTCCCATTTCCATCATAAAACAGTCAATTCAAATTATAGCCGATCCTTTAGCTCATATAATCAATTTATCTATCACTCATGGCATTGTTCCCGACCAAATGAAAATTGCTCGCGTGATTCCACTCTTTAAAGCCGGTGATCGTTCACTCTTTACGAACTATAGACCGATCTCGATTCTCCCTAGATTTTCTAAGTTTCTTGAAAAGGTTGTTTATAACCGTCTCTATAATTATTTAAGTAAACTAGAAATTCTATGTGATAATCAATTTGGCTTCAGGAAAAATCATTCAACTTCATTAGTATTGATTGACCTATATGAAAAAATCTCCCTTGCTCTTGATCGCAATGAACATGCTGTTGGCGTTTTCCTTGATCTTTCTAAGGCCTTTGATACCGTCGATCATAATATTCTGCTTGACAAACTCGAACACTATGGTATACGTGGCGTGGCTCTGGACTGGGTTAGAAGCTACCTCTCCAACAGGTTGCAATTCGTTCAATTTAACGGTCAATGCTCCTCTCCTCAAACTATCTGCTGTGGTGTCCCCCAGGGATCCATTTTGGGCCCCTTGTTTTTCTTGCTCTATATTAATGATTTAAATAACGTATCGACTCTCGTCGAGCTGATTTTATTCGCTGATGATACTAATTTATTTATGTCCCATAAAGATCATGTCTACCTGGCAGCCTCACTCAATTCCGAACTTAATAAATTATCCACTTGGTTTAAGGCAAACAAACTCTCCTTAAACCTGAAGAAAACAAACTTTATGTTATTTAAGCCTAGACAGAAAAGGTATCATTTTCCAATGCAAATATGCATAAATGAACAGAGAATCGAACAGGTTAAGGAAACGGTCTTCCTCGGTGTAGTCCTTGATGAACATCTGTCTTGGAAACCGCACATTTCTCAAGTAGCTCGTAAAATCTCGAAATCAATAGGTGTCATTAATAGAGCAAGATTTTTTCTACCTAAGCCGTGTCTAAAAACTCTTTATTATTGTTTACTTTATCCTTATCTTCATTATTGTATTATTGTTTGGGGATCTACGTACAAAACCAATCTTCGCCGTCTTGTCTCTTTGCAAAAGCGAGTTATCAGAATTATTTCTAAATCAACTTTCGATTCTCATTCAGACCCTATTTTCAAAGAATTAGGGCTACTAAAACTTTCCGATATTAGACAACTAGAATTGGGTAAACTTATGTTTTCTCTTAACCATTCTCTTTTGCCTTCAAAGTTCAACAATTATTTTTCTTTAAACAAACAAGTCCATAGCTATGCCACAAGACACGCGAACGTTTTTCACCTTCCCTTTTGTAGAACAAACCTTCGTAAATTTTGTGTCAGTTTCCAAGGACCTACTTATTATAACTCTATAGAAAATGATATTAAAGAATCTAATTCTCTCCACTTATTCAAAACGAAATTGAAAAAAAAATTATATATGAATTATTAGCTACAAATCTTGTAGTAAATAGTTATATTTCTTCGCATGTCTGATATTATTTTTATACTTATTGTTACATGTACCTTACCTTATATTTTTGTCAACTCAGTCTATGTAATTAGTTAATTTATACTTACCTTCATTGTATTTTACTTTCGATCCTGGCCTCACTGTTACTGTTTACTTTATTTTTACTCTGAGGGAGTCCAATGTCTATAAGCCTCTTGGTTTCTTTTTGGGCTTCCTCGCCACTTTCATTTGCTTTTGTGTGACTGTCTTGTTTTATCGTTATTTGTATTTTGTGGTAAATCAAATAAAGTTACAAAAGTTATTAACTATATTAAAGGCACAACGTTGAAGTCAACCAATGTTCATTGAAGTCAACTACACATCCATTTTTAGGGTAGTCACGCTCCTCCACGAGGAGTACTATATTTTTAACAACCGAATAAATTGATGCTTAGAATGCAAGTCTATATAAAATGCAAAATGAAAAATGATAAACTCCCCTTTTGTGTCTTTGATAACTCTTGCAATTTTTTCTGCAGTTTCATTTGTCATGTCATCAAAAGACTTCAGTGGAAACAGCGACTGCGGCCTTTTCACTATCCGTCCAAGGTCCTTGAAATTGGTTTCCCAGCCAACTAGCACAATTACAACTTTGATGTTTCTGGAGCACACTTCTTCAGATATTGAGGAAAGGATTCCTTGGTCATCCTTACTTCTTTCTGCCCTAGATAACTGTTTGCCAGCAGTTATCACAATAAGCTAATTTTGCATTGGTTTTACCATTAAGTGTTTGGCTGCCTCTTTTAATGCTAAATCCATCCATCTGAATTCACTTTCGGCTTATGGCAGGACAGATACAACCGATGTATTTGGATCTAATTCTATTGTATCAGCCTTTTCACCATACACAACTAGAGCTGGTTTTGAATGCTCTGAAGGGAGGTTCCAATAACTGGAAAAGTTTAGCTCCTTTTCAAAGTTTGCTGACACGGGTTATGAGAAGTATAGCGCAAAGGCCTCTTTGAAGTCGAATTATGAGCCTGGAAGATGCACATCAAACAGTGTCTGACAACCGTGCCCATTTACTGCATTTAGGTTCAACCACAATCGGCGACAAAATTGTTGAGACATTGTGCTCATAGGGTAACTTCAGAGAACAGAAGAATCCGCACCCCTCCTCGGTCCCCTCCATTGGAGGTGGGGTGTTTGTTGTTTTCTATAGGTAGCTCGAACATTGGCACAACATTGCATGGAAGGGATGGGGGAGGAAAAGCTATATTTCCTCCTTTAAATGTCAGTAAAACGTAAAAAGTCCAGTTTAGGGCGAGGTGTCTCAACTCATTTTGTAGCCGATTGTAGCAATAAATTGTCGTCTACAGTCTTATCCGTAAGAAGTTTTTAAACGCCAGTTGTAGGCCCAGGAAAATTATCTTCAACTTACACTAAGACTTGAAATATCTATGTATATGCGACAACCCCTGACCTTTACCACTGTTTTAACCTTGGGGGGCAAAAGATTGGTTTTATATTTTGGCTACAGGAGAAACGTTAACCACGTTTTTGGGAACTAGGACTCGTCAAAACGTTTAGTGGGTTGAAACAATTAGTACTACACAATTTTAAGCCTCAGGTAGAATTGAATCAGAAAAATAAGAAACACGTTATGCATTGAGAACAAAGCAGAAGGCCCGACGACAAGATCAACGATATATATCGACACTATGGGAAGGTATACGTAAGGCAGAAAGATGCAGATGTAGACCTCCAAAGAACTAACCAGTGGCTAACGAGCAGAAAACTAAATAAAGAGGAAACCGGGGGGCTTATTATTCCTACAGAGGATCAAAACTTTACAACAAGGTTATACCATAGCAATATCATCAAAGATGTCATCATCCATATGCAGAATGTGTGGCAAGTTTGGTGAATCTGTCGATAGCATCACATTTTTCTGCCCAGAACAAGCCAAGACTGGATATATTCACAGGCACGATGACGCCGCGTTATATATCGATTGGAAGGTGTGCCAGAACTATAACATCATGACAGATGACAATTGCAACGACTAATGCAGAAAACGAACACGAAACGATTTTGTGGAATTTGCTAATTCACACTAATAGCGGAGTTCTTCCAGCGGAGCACCATGAGGAAATAAATTTGGTGACCTAGCATTCGCGAAATTTTGGTAGTCACGTGACCGTGCGTCCACCGGCCGCCCCCCGACCGCCGGTCTGTCCGTCCACACCACATGCACACAAATATAAAATAACTCAAACAACAGGTATAGCAACCCAATGCAAGCTGAAAGTTTTATTTGGAAGGAAATCGCATGGCCACCCGTGCTTTTGGAGAGAAAAAAACAACAGCAAAGTCTAGTCTTTTTTCGACGTTATTTTTTATGTTTACACTCACGTAGATAACAGAGAAAGGGCTAGAACGAGCGATTAAAAATAAAGGAGACGAAATTCGTTGGAAAAAAAAACATGAAAATTTCATAGCGGCGGCAGGAACACGGGAAACAAAAGTTTTGGCAAGCACATACGACAATTCCTCAATACGTTGTAGTCGTGCAAAATAACGGCAAAGAAATGCACAAAAAAAATGTACTGCACGTGCAAATTTGTTTTTGATACTTAGATCTCTTAATCTTGATGCCATTCACACTGCCCTCGATCCCTGTTTAGCATTACACGAGTTAATTTGTTTTGTTTATAAGTAGTATTAACCACAGCTTCGCTTTTAGTCCTGGCTAAGTCTATATATTTTACATAGCTAGCGGCTAATAGACCAGATAACATAATCAGATATACACTCATAAATTTATGCCAGATTATAGATATGGCAGTCCCATCGGGCAGAAATACATCCGTCAAGGTAGTCAAGAAACTCTTTTACGCATAAAGACGAAGAGTCTGAAATAGCCAGAATGTGGAAAATAGAAACACTTCGAGACAATACCAGTAGTTGTTGGTGTGCGCGTGAAAAAGGCCTGGAAATTAATTAAAAGTACTTGCAATTGACAGAATTCCAGGCACAGGCAGCAATCAAAGAGCTCCAAAACATACTCTTCTGCCTGGGAACAAACCATTAAGAGAACTCTTTGGTACCCATTATCCATGGTTTGGACACGGTGCTTCAGGGATTAAACAAGCAAGCCAAGGAATGCTAATAACAATTAACAATGTTAATAATAATACTTGAATCAGTGGAAATAACAATCGAGGGCGCGACTTCGAGGAGGTCGGACGCGCATCGGTTTTGGTTCGCAGCTAACCTTATTAAGTTCCTCATGTCAGTGAAAACACTAAGGGAAGAGAATGATGATCTTAAATCGAAGTCTCAGATATACATTCCTACAACACCAGATCAGCAACTACCAACAAATTTTATGTTATGTCTTCTCGTCTTGAACAACTAAAGAATTCATTTTCCCGATTTGGGATGCGGCCATGGAATGCTTTACCTCAAAAAATTGAAAAGTCTGCCAGTCGAAACTTATTTAAGAAACAAATACATGAAACACTTATTAATATTTTCTAAAAAATAAATAAATAAATAATGATTTGGAGGGTAGCAAGACTGTAGCACATCCATAAAGTAGTTCTTCGTCTACTTGATTCCTGGTCGAATTGGAATTTGGAAATTTTGCTTTTTGAGGACAGGGAAAAACCGGAGTACCGGGAGAAAAACCTCTCGGAGCAAAGGAGAGAACCAACAACAAACTCAACCCACATACGGCGTCGACGCCGGGATTTGAACCCGGGCCACATTGGTGGGGGGCGAGCGCTCTCACCACTGAGCCATCCCTTGTTCCCCAGACAAACAAGAGAGTTTGTACCTTACACCATCTTCAATTCTTGAAATAATTAAAAACTTGTAAAACTGTAGCAATCCTGTAACTACGACCAGTATAATGAAATCTGTTTCTTTCTCTCTTTTCTCTGTGTAGTAATTTTGTTTTTGCTATTATTATTTGCATTTTTTCTTTCATTGCTGCTATCATTATTTTAATTTACTATTTATTGTAATCTTTAACTGCTGCTTATTTGAAATCCTTGTAAGTGAATATGTATAGCGCTAAAAATCCTAGTTGTAATAAGCCTAACTTAATCATACCAACCTGCCTCGACTAGTTTTAACTATTTGTGGGTAGGTACTATTCAAATTGTAATTTTATATCTGTTTCTTAATACAGTGTGTTGTTGTTAACAATGTAACTGAGAACCTAAACGAAATCGGGCAACAGCGGAGAGTATTAACGCAAATTCACAACCGATTAGATCAGGGTTAGATTAATATATGCGCTAAGCAAGATGTTAGGAAAGCAACAAGCACTTGCAATTGCTTGAATCAAGATCATAAATGAAACAAATAATCTGATCTACGCAGTGTCAGTCCAGACCGGGTGGCGGAGAAATTGTGCCAGTTTGAAGATTAAGGGGTAAAGAAAGCAAATATAAGACCTGCCAGTGTTGTATCGAATTCAAGATTACAGACCTTAGAAATGATTTGATCATGCCGAGAGAGAGTTTAAGAATAGGATATATACAAGCATATGCAGGAAAACTCAAACAGTGTTCACAGCTTAAAAACTGTGAAAGCAACTGAAACCATCTATTCCATATACAGTCTGGACCACAAGTGAAAAGAAAAATGTCAGTATAGTCAAGAAGTCATGGACTGAACTAAGGCAAAATAGCGAAATCAATAATGGTAATGCGTGGTTAATCGAGGTCCTAATAATCAATGTATTCGATAGCTTAGTGTATAACTTTATCTGGAACTTGTAAGAAGACCTGCAATATAAGAAGAGGAATTCATTCACCAATTTTTCGTTGGCTTGGTCTTCCATAGTGTCTGATCTTCTGCGCTTATAAGGAGTTTCATCTTCATGGGGAGTAAGGGCTCAAAAAAAAAAAAACGGTGATAAGAAGGACGTTTAAAGGGAGCAACTTCAAGATCCTTTATTTGGTGAAAAATGTTATTACAACAATTAACAGAGTAGAACGTATTGTCTTTATTCAGACATGTTCATATTTGAGGAGTTAAGAGTTGTATGACCTTTGGCATCTTGCAGTTCAAAAGAGTTGTCTGATAAAAAGCGTCCATGTTGTGGGGGTATTCTTACGTTTAACTGTAAAATTGGTCATTTGCGGCTTGATTGACAGCCTCCCAAGCCACATTACAATTTACGTGATTAAGTAACTTGGTAGGTTAATAACGCCTTAAGAATGACCACGGTAAGGTGATTTTATCCAGGTTTGGTCGGTGCTGTCTAGGTAGATAGCAATAGGAGGTCCAGACAACGTGTTACTAAAGGAGGAGTTTGTCTGGAAATTTGTTTAAGGTTAGCGGAGCATCAGGAGAGGGAGAGGCCCATCTTTCATGCTTTCGTCACAGGTTGCAGAGAAGTTATGTTTAAGCTATACTGTCACACTTGTTCCACTCGCGTTGCAAATTCCCGACAAAATTATAAAGGGATGAAACTAGGGATCCAATATAGATAGCAATTAAAATGTTTTAGATGGCCAACGGTAGTGAGTGAGTACTTAAAGGGACAGTGTCCCGATTATGCGCACGCGCGAGCGTCATCTGGTTTCTTTTCTTAAAAAGACGATAGAACTGTCATATTGACGCAACGAGATTTCCTTAAAGATCGCACCGCCGACGGAGATTTGTTTTTTACATTCTACATTCTCAAGTAAATTTTTTAGACTTTCGAAGAAGTCCTCAGTCTTATTTCGTAAAATTTGGTTTGCGGCACGAAGACTTATCGCGATTTTGTCGCTAGCTCGGTCGCCTCGCGACCCGAAAAACTCGTTCCGCTCGCTTTTAAAACAGCTTTTCTGCTGTGAAACTCGTGTCAGAGGTCAATTTGTGGCCAATCCAAGTCCAGTAATATTTGTTGACGTTCTAGTCTCAAACGTTCGAAAGATAAAAATAAAAATTCAACCTCAACGCGAGGAGGCATCGCAAAGGTTAGTCAAACATAATTATGATTTCATTGCACTCGTTTCTCAAAACATGTAGTGCCTGTTTGTTTGATTTTATAGGCCGTAGCGAGGTTTGTTTAATTTTTATAACGCGTCGTTGCTAAACACTGTGCTTCACGAAGCTTACTTCCATAAGATCTCCTCAGCCACATCCATGCCTCAATGGTTTCTTTTTACATAGTGTTTATTGTTGCTCTTGCGGTTCCATTTCTGCGTATTCCTTTCACATTTATCTGAGCTTGTATGAAAGCTGGCGGGAGAAATAAGCCTTCAACTGGCATTAAAGAGATTCCCTTCTCTTGGTCCTCCAGCCAATGGCAATGAAAGTAACGCCAAAAAAATCCCAGTTTCGCCCAAATCGAAACCTGGCGGGAAAACTATATCATCTGTAATTCTGAGAAGTTTTAGTATGGTATCGAACTCGGCCAAGCGCGATGCAAACGGATTTTTCAAGGTTCTCTTACTCTCCTCGCATCTATTGAATTCGTGACATCCTATCAGACAATCAAAGTTTGGTACGTGCGCACTAACGGGATACTGTTCCTTTAAGGCTATTATTCATGTTATTCATATTTAAGAAATGGATTCCATGTTGCTGTACGTCGTTCAGTAATAGATCAAAGATGACGTCAAAATGTGGTAAAAACAAAAAAGTGGCACACGAGCTTAAGGCGAGTGTATCACCTATGTTTTTACCACATGTTGACGTCTTCTGTGATCTATTAGGGAACAGACCCTGGAGCAGACCCACGGCAAAACTGCTTGTCTCTAGCGATAACACACGATGGTCTCCTGTTGTGAAGAATTCTTTCAGTTTTAGGCATTCTCATTTTTTGTCATGGACTCTTTGTGTCTCTGTTTCTCCATTTTTCTTTTTTGTAAAAACATATAGCTCGCGTAAACTTTTTGCAATGCTTTTACTTGCATCTGCATAATCCGAAGTTATCTCACAAACATTTTAAAAACCGCGCGCCATGTTGAACAAAACAAAGAAAACAAGTTTCCCATGACGTCATCCATGTATCCTTACTCTAATAGATCACGGGCAACGACCAATCACAGCGCGCGTAACATTCAAATCGTTGTATAAATGTTTAGTATTAACAGCTTATTGTAATCATTATCCTTTTTATGTCTTTTTTGTTTTATTTTTTTGTCGCACTTATGTTAAAAGTTGTTGAGCAATTTCGTTACTGATCCTCTTCGATTAAATACTAGCGAGTCATTCAGTTGTGGTTTGTTCAGAATTTTAAGTTTAAGATCTAAGACACTTGCTCATATTTTAAGGCACTTGTGATTATGATGTTACACAACTTGTAGAAGGAGACAAATGAAAACAATGATTTCCCTACCACTGGGACGTTTAACATCATTTTTACAACAAACGGCACAGTTGACCCTACGACACATATGAATTAGGGAACCTAACGAATTTCAAACAAAACTCAAGGAAATTGAGAGGAGTTCATGGCTATGTGGAGACAAATGATAAGAAAATACGCCAAAATATTTCTCGATGTATGTCGATGGATTTTTGAAGAATAAAAGCATTTTTTCACACTTTGGAACTACCGCACAAGGTCCACAAGGGCAAACAGTTTAAAGGTCGAGAAGGGTGTTCCCTTTGATGTACAAAGTTGTTCATATCGTACGAAATCCGAATTCAATAATTCAAACTCTTCAGAAATTACTGAATTAAGTTTAACTGTTCGTTAAGTCTCTCAATGTAAGGTTTCTCTTTTCATTTCTTAGTACGTTATCTCCATACATTGAGTTGGAGTCTGTACAATGTCTACAAGAACCCAAATGCAACTGGGAGTGCGGTGTCAGTGTTATCCTGTTGGCTCACAACACCAGAGCAAATGTCACTGAGGAGATAGGTGATCAAAGTATGGAAAGGAATCAGGTCGAGGGATACGAAGTTGAGGTTTGTTTTGTAATAACTTATATTCAGTTTTGTTCGTTAAGCATGAAAATAGATTGCACGGCCAGCTGGAAAGCCTCAGCCTGATAATTTCATGCAATAAATTAACTGCAGGAAAAGACCCAACCAGACGGTGCAAAAAAGGCCCTGCTATACAAATACTAGCCGTTTTATAATTAAATTACCAGGTTCACACAATAGGAGGTTCAGTTGATGACGGAGTAAAGTACAGATCAACGAGTGGAAGATGCTGGAGCGGATGACATTTTTGGGAGACGAAACACAGAAAGAAACGCCTGAAGTCTATGGGCGTGATATCTCAGGTGCATCTCAAAACTCTGGGACAGTTGGGAGACGAAGGAGAACACAGTCATTTATTTCCCCAAGGATGACCCAAAATGTGCTGAAACACATATCAAAGAGATTGAATCTTCGGTGGGAAGCCCCCAAGCCTTTGGCATCTTGTCAGAAATCCCGACTCGAGAACTGGGTGTTGATGTTGAGATGATGATCAAGGAAATTCTTGGAGAAAACATGGTCGAGACTCATGGCCTGAATAGAAACAAAATTTTGAGCAAGAAGAAGTTAAGGTGTTAAAAGAGCAAACGGAGATGGAGATTACTGATAGTCCACAAAATATTCTACCATCCAACTGCGTGAATGAATTGTAGCGCTGATTGGTTCACATTGATCAATCCCAAACTTTGGTAATACGGTACTACTATTACATTCTAGTACTAGTACTACTAGTACATTCTATTCTTCGTTTGTAACCACGTGAAAAGGAGGCCATAATGGCTGACAACATTACAGATTTGTATCTGTGACAGTTTGAAATCTTAAGATATGATCGTCTCAGTTTTAATAGCAATAGGCCATTTTACAGTTATGGATGGAAGCGAGGCTGAGGGTGAGCTTGTTTTGATACAAACCTTCCTGCATTATTATGTAAATCAAGTTATTCTTATGCTTACTAGTATTTTTCAAGAACAATTTCCACAACAAAGCAAAGAAGGTTTGTATCAAAACAAGGTCACCCTCACCCTCGCTTCCATCCATAGCTGTAAAATGGCCTATTGCAAAGTTTTCCAAACTGACCGGAAATAAAAATTCGGAGCTTCAACATAACGGGATTCGATCTATAGGCCTTTACGCTAGCGCTGCAGTGCTCTAACAACTGAGTTATCGAGACCCATTCATTGGGAGAAGGCTAAGCACTACCAATCTCTTTTTCATGAAAATCCCATGAAAATATGTTGAAAAACCCATGAACCCCTTTTCATGGCCATGAAAACGGCGATTCCAGATTTCATGTTGCTAAACTAAGTCATGAAATTTCCATGAAATTCTTTACCAGTTATTTTCATGAACCATGAAAAGTTTACAAAACCATAAATATGGATTTTCATGGGTCATGAAAGTCACATATATTTTAGACCGATACATTTCATGACCCCTGAAAAGGCAGTTACAGCCTAGCATGTATTTCATGGGTGATGAAAGTTCAAATGGCCCATGAAATTCCCATGAAGGCACAATTAAAAACCCATGAAAGTGTCCAACTCACACTAGCACAAAAGTAGACATTAATACCTTAGAGAAATGTTGCACACATTTACTAATTCGTAATAGCTCTTGTCAGATCTGTTTAAACTTAGGTCAGTAAAGTTCATGATGACAAATACTGATGCCAAAAAAATTTGGGTGATTAAAAACAGTAACCTGTTAGTCCAAAGAAATAGCTTCATAGACTCCTGTTCGAAAAAATTTATTATACTGTTTGTTTCAATCTCTTGTAACTTCAAGTTGCACTTTATGATTCAACACCATTTTAACTCCTTAGAGTTAGGAAGGTAATGCTCTGGTTCTCTGAGGACTGAAGGTCTTGTTGTTCATATTCTCTGTCATCATATGAAATTGTAAAAAATATGGGAACTGTCCACGTTGCCTCACTGTCCTTCCATACTTGTCTTATTCTATTTTCAGGCTTAACGAACGACAAATAAAAATAGGGAAACTGACTTCAGTCCAGACAAATTACCTTTGGGCCTGTTCACTTCTACTGCGGTTATTCCCCTATTTTAATACTAGTAATAGACTGCAGGTATTCAGTGCATGTAAACCATCGGAAAAAAAGCTTTTGATCCACAAGTGTGTTAAGCAACTGGGATATTCAAAGTGTCTCCTCGTACCTGACCTAGTCCAAACAATGTCTACAACATGTCTTTCGCTGAAGCTTTGTAAGTAAGGCCATCGTTTCTTGCACAAAAACGATGCGAATTTTCTCCCTTCCTACTGACACCTCAAAAGCTTTAGATTATTTCATTCAGCTCTTAAAACCATTGCTTTTTAGACTCACTAAACTCGATCACCTAACGGATTACCCGCCATGTTTGATGTTTGAGCTGACTAGTTACCAGTCTCCCACGGAGTGACTCCCGTCGTCACGTGCACCTTTTGAACCAATAGAAAAGCGAAAAATGAAGTCCCGTTGGGTCAGTTCAAATTCACGCGGACTTACGAGCAAGAGTTCATGTATTTTGCACCCAAATCGACGTAGTTTTATAGGCGGATCGTTGATTTGTTTTGTTGTCCACATGAAGCTTGCTTCCAATCAAGTTGGAGAACTATAAGTCAGCTGGGTTGTGGATGGTAAAGGCATGTTCCTGGTGATTGTGTTTTCGTTGTTACATGGGTCATCCGAAGATTTTAGTTAAATCTTGCCTATATGAGCAGGAAACTTTAAGGAGTGACGCAATGAAATACCATTCATTGGCCCCATCTTTTTGTTTACTGCAGACATAATTGTAGTCTTTGTTGAAAATGGTCGATGGAATCCTAGTCTATTGAATACTGATAATATTCTGGCAGACACCGACTTGTTAGGGTTGTGAAGACTTTAAATGAATGTTTAAAGACGAAGTAATTAATTAAATATCTTCAAACGCCACGTCTACTACAAGTACAAGCATCTGAGTTTTCAGCTCACTTATTTCCAATCAAGAACTGAAGTAAACGAGCGGTTTTTCACACAACCATAATGCTAGGATTTTGGTAACCTCTCTTCATAGGAGGAAACAATAACTTTTAACTTTTTGAGGAAAAGTAAAAAATGAATCTCAAACATATCTTCTTCTCTACACCATCAGTTCAGAAGGATGGAACAACCTATTCTTTGAACTCAAAAATGAACATATTTTAAGCCAACAATATTTACAATATACAAGGAGAAATATAAGGCCTAGTTATTATATAATAACAGCACTTAAGGTAATTTTAATACATCGCTGCTTACAAAATATTAGGGTGATTTCACGTAACAATTAATGTCAAATAGTTACAAGTGGACGAAAGAATATAATGGAATCAGTGTATAGACATAGATGCACGTAATTTTTTTATTCGTGTTGTTTAATGTTACTATTTTTACGTGAGGGTATAGTAGTGCGTAGAAGCCTACTATCTATTTCACAGTTTAAGCATAAAATCACTCTAAAGCTGTGTTATGTTATAAAATTGAGTTAAAGCTATTATTGGGAAAACCAATAATAACCCTTTAAACCCTAAGAGTGATCAGCATTAAATTTCTCCTTGTAATATCAATTCTTTGTAAAACAGAGTGGTGATGAGAATTACAGACATGATCACACAAGATGATTTTGCTCAATATTATTTTATCCACTTTTCCCCACTACTTCTGTAGGAAATGAAAAGGGGTAACAAAATTAATGAGAATTCAGATTTCGATGTTAGGGTTTAAAGTGATGAAAGTTATGAAACATTTAAACAAATGATGATTATGTCATTTGATTTTAGCATGGCAGTGAATCAAAATATTACTGAAAAAGAAGCTTAAGTCTATAGATTTATTTTAAATTCATATCATTTTGTGATTTTCATGCTCTTGTAACTAAAGGACTGAAATGACTTACTGTATCTATCACCTTAGTGGGTAGAATACAATTATTATAAAAGCAGATTGATGTCCAGTTGTTTTGGTTGTAAACTGTATACCTAAAACATACTCTAAATAAGATAGAAAGCACATTGAGAAAGATCAAGGTAAGCATAGTTTTTGAAATGATTGACTTTCAGTGGGGTTTTAATGCCATTTTCATGGTACCATTTAGCCATTAATTTACCCCATGAAAATGTTAGAGGACAAGGTAAAAAATACATTTCGTGGGCCATAAAAATACTCTGAAAAGGTCAGAAAACTTACAAAAGTACTCTGAGAATCTTCATGGCCCATTAAAAATTCGCCGTTAAGGGGATAATCATGACCCATGAGTTTTCCATCCCATTAAATTGCCATGAATTTACGCACCATGAAAAATCTGGATATGTTTCATGGCCTTTTCCTGAACACCATGAAAATCCCTTAACAAGTCAAATTCATGAGTCATTAAAAAAAGTCATGGCTTTTTTATGTGTTTTTCATGCATTTATTATAATCTAGACTGTTTCATGGGCCATTAATTGTGAATTTTTCAAAGTATTTTAATGTTATTTTCATAGGATGAACCCATGAAAACACCCTTAGTTTTGGCCATGAAAATCTGATAAGGCATGAAAATCTTGTGAATTTCCCCTGAATAAATTCACAAGATTTTCATGGGTTTTTGTTTAGTAGTGAAGGCTGCCATGATGCCTGACAGCTAGTGTAAACAAGTAACAAGCCAAAATTGGGCACCTAAAAATACTAAAATTACTACTACTACTTCTACTGCTGCTACTGCTGCTACTAATACCTAATACATATATGTTATTCACTGGCTCGGACACAGTTTCTCCCAATACGGACCTCCCAGGTCTTGGGTACCGCCCGGCCGCGGACCGACCTAGACCGGTGAATAACATTTTCATCTTTTTTCTACTGAGATTTAAAAGTTTCAGGAAAATTTAAACTCAGCCTCCAACCTATGTGTGTTGAAGTAGGACCAGTTCGTGTTGATGAAGCGCGCGATCGATTGCAAACCAAAACAACATTACAACATGATTTTTTGCTCGGTAATTTATACTGTCATAAAGAAAGAGTTTTGTTTCTTGGTAGACAATTCATAATCTGAGTGTCAAACAAGGATAAAAGAATTGACGAGGTTGATACTAAAGGCCGCAGGGAAAAAATACAGCAAGGATTTTCTTCGACTGAATTAAATTACTATAATATCATAGGTGACGAATTACCCCTTAATTTTGGTTCGAAATTTCAGCGATAATTTGTAATTTCACATGTGAAATTACAAAATTGCCATGGCAACCTTCCGTACGTCTCAGTGTCAAGATGGCGACGAAGTTTTAAAATGCCATGAATGAAGATGCCAGGGCATATAAAGACGCTTTAGAAAACCTGAACACACCAAAGAGCACATCAAGAAAGATTCTAACAGGAAGTTTGTCGAAAAATTCTAAACTTGAGTCAAATTTGAGCTCTAAACGTTGGAGAGAGTGGAGTTCTCGATCGATACTGGGGATCCAGGATAAAAATGTCAAAAATCCAAGATTGCTATCGTAAGTCGTCACCCATGATATAAATAGGTAATCAAAGGGTATACTCGTGAAATTAGGGAATAATTTCACGTGCGTTTTGTCCAAATCCTAATAATTTCCCTCGCCTAAAGGCTCCGGAAATTATAAGGATTTGGACAAAACGCGCGTGAAATTATTCCCTAATTTCACTGGTCACCATTTGATTACACATACTAATTCGATCGAGGGGGATGAAATGGTATGAAATGGTATGAAATGCGCATGTGTATCAGCTGACTATGTGCCTTTAAGCTTCGCGTTATGTTCGCGTTATGTTGTCCAAACGATCTACTTAAGTGATTTTGCATTAACGCGAAATATTAAATTACACCCGCGCGCAAAGAAGCGATGCTGTGGTTCCCAAACACACATGTATTATTTAACAATTATTCCATGAGGGCGCGTTGGATATGAGATGATAGATAGCCAACGAGGCGCGTAGCGCCGAGTTGGCTATAATCATCTCATATCTAACAAGCGCGAGTGGAATAATTATTTTATTAAAAACGCCCACAAAATCTGGTTGAATCTCCCCGACTAGAACAAACCGGAAAAGACAAGGGACTTCCGCTATTCACATGTCACACGTCTATCAAAACTGCGAACGGACTTGCCTGGACTGCATGAATGAAAAATCAAAACATTGTAGCGATGAACATTAGTTTTTAAAAAACTCATCGGGATTCTAGGATTTTACACAGCAGAACAGCTAAAAAACCTGGCAGATAATGTGAAGGAAAAGAATTTTTAAGTGACAGCCGTCGAAATTAGTGTGATTTTGGATTTTCGGTGCTGTTATAAAAGTAAGAACAACCGAGAAAAAGTATTACCTCGGTCGCTTGTTATGAAGTTGTTTGAAGCCACAAGCTGGTTTTGCTGAACGAGAAAAGAAGCTATACTGCCGCCTCGATTGCTCTAGTGAATGGCTGCATAGCCTGTATTTGTAGCTGGTTACTTGTGATTTATATTCTTGATGTCGGATAAACAAGCCGCAGTTATCTATCGGCGAGTGAGTCGATCGGCGAATGGCTTCGCGATCATGAAGAAACAACACCTGTCTTCTTTCGTAGCTGGTCAAGGTACTTTAGTTCCATGTGTTTTCATGTGTTTTTCGACAAACTTTCAAACAAGCTCTTGTGGCTTTTTTGTTTGTTTTTGTCTTTTTTCTTTCGAGGAAATTGCATTTCTAGTATTCTAAGAAATGAATTAAAACAATTTGTTTCGGGCGCCGTTCTATCCTTTATCCTTCGCCAAAAAACATCTCAGCTAGCTTCCAATTTTAAACTGACGCGTACACCGACCATATATGGAAAGCATGGTATAATAGCTCATATACCATAACGGCTAAGCCAATCAAAATGCTAGAATTGCATTATATCTAATGATTCAGTTTTTAATAATAACGAATATGCGCAGAAACTATTTTTTGTGGCGTATTCCTAAAGTTGAATCAAATTTGCCGTCATTAAACTCTGAACCGAAACAAAAGTACCAAAAGAAGCTAATGTTTATTCCAAGTTCAAATAGGGGTACAAGGTAACGTTCATTAAAACCTACATGCCGAAAACTAGTTAACACATTTTCTTATCAATTCTTAGTACACTATTAATCGTGGTATTTCAAGTCAACTACAAAGATTTTGCTATATATTTTTTAACGTTGTGACTATTAATTAGCCATTTAACGTAAACAACCTGCCTCACTACTTTAAAAAGCAAGATTCGATAAAGGACCTTTCTAAAACTGCGAAGTCTGTAGGCAGTTGTCTTAATCAGAATGTAACATAACTTCAATTCAATTATTACGTATATTCAGTAACAGAATTAACAACAGAATCAGCCTTCACTAAATTCATTGTAAAAACTAATAACAGAAGTAAGGTTAGTGAGGTTGCTTTTGATATAAGATAGAGAATATCAGCTGGTCCCCATTTTGCCTTGAATGTATAAGCTTGTACTGAGATCATAGGTTCAATTTATATCGAACTAATATAACAAACTGTTCATGACGAAATAACAACAGTTTTACCTCACTTAACCCATTACTACTGTAAATAGACACAGGAATGATCACGCACAAAACGTTTAAAACTGAGTAAATTATAGACATAAAGCGTATAAATTATAACCAGACAGTTCCAATTTCACTGCATTTATAGCAAATCTCAGTAAGCGAGACCCCTGTCAGAATACATGGAGTAAGACGGGTTCAGTGGAACTAAGTCCGACTTTAAAAAGAGCTCATTTTATAGTTGTAGCGACAATGAGTTTCTGAACGTAGATCCCACTGAAACCCATCTCCTTGTTTTCCGCGCCGCAACGTTGTTTAACTATTGCTAGAGGATTGTCTTTAATACAAAAAATAGGTAAGGAGATGCTTTTAGAGGCACTTTAACGTGCAACGAACTTAGCCGGGGCCATACGAACACTAATCGACCAAACACAGGTCATGTTCACAACAAAACTATTTAAAAAGGGGACAACTATTTCAGGGTCGCTAAATTTGCCCAGCCCTAATGTCTTAACACCGCTTCTATGGAGGCCTATAGTGTCGACTAGAAGACTTTTGTCTACAGAGAATGATGTACTGCTCATAATCAAAACATCTGGAGGTCATCTGTTCTTCTTAAATGCCAAAAGCTAAGTTAGACTTAGATAAAAAACCAGCCATAGAAATTTTAGTCCTAAACATAAAGACAGTTACTTCTCTTAATTTTTTTTTTCAAATTACATTAAAACTAGCAATATAAAAACGTCAGGTCGTTATTTCATCGAAATAACTACTTTTAAATCACAAACCTAAGCTTTTTATCCTAATTTTCTTTACAGAAGAAAGATAGTTAAAAAAAGTGACTACAATAAAACTATCTTTTTCAAAAAAAGCACAATTTTTTAATGATATAATTAAGATGTTACATTTACTTTAACGAAGACATTTTTAATAAGCTTAAAAGCCTAGGAAATAAAATTGAAAGACAACCTTCGAAGTCATCGTTCCAGATTACATAGCTTACGTTCTTTAAATCCAAAAGATTTTTGATTTGGCCACTTGAGGCTGGTAAAGCGCAAAAAAGGACGTAAGACTTAAACAGGTCAATCAAATTTTTTAATTTTTCCCCACGTAAGTCACAAAACAAGCTAATATCTTTAAAAAGATGAAACCCCGTCTGCATGAAGAAAAATGTTTCATCTACGCGAGACTTTCATGCACCCACTTGCAATTAAATTGAATACTAACTGAAATTAAGTTTCTAACATTAAATATGGTACAATTTACAAAATAAACGTTTCTTAAAGAAACAGCAATTCAATGCACTGGTTTTGGACTTAACGAATTTAGAACCTCAAGAAATGACGAGAACTGAAAGTAAAGAGATGCAAACGCAAAATATCATTAAAGCTTATTTTTCTTAGTCATGAACAAAAGGGAAAACAACCGATGAGACAAACGTCAAAGGTTTCCGTCTCCAGGTATGGACAGCCAACCAACTGGTAATTGCAAAAGGCGCACTTCCGCAAACTTTTGCAACCTATCAATTAAACGTACCTAAACGTGCAAAAACGTGCAGTAGTCGTTGTCTACGAATAGTCGCCAAGCTAACGTCTTCGCCCACACCCTCCTCGGTAGATGTGTTCAGTCACCTAAATATGCTAGAGGTATATACCTTGTCAAAAGCGTTCCTTACAGTTTCTTGTCCTTGTACACAATTCGAATCACTCGATAGCCAACTACACCGCTGAAAAGGAGCGCACGACGAAACGAATCTTCGCTTTCTTTAGTGCCCCAGTAGGGGTCATTACACTTGTCTTCTTCGTCTATTTGCAATTCTTCGTCGAGAAAAATCACCTCGTCACTGACGAAGTTCTTTCCTTTCAGAGCATATCCATTGTTCAAAACCACTTGGGACTGCTGATCAGAAAGCATGTAGTCCGCCTTGGGATACCTGCTCATCAAGTCAGATTTTTTGCTCGTTAAATGCGCAAGGGAGACGCCTGATATGTGGTTGATGGTGTCTTCAAATAGCCAGTCTCTGCATGTATTAACAAATTCATCTTCATATGCCTTTAATTTGATTTCTTTGTCGGGATCACCATCGCAGATCTCTGAAATGTTAGCAAAAGGAGAATGCAAAAGGTCTGGATTCTTTAGCATTTCAGAAAAACACTTGTCCTCTAAGATAAGTTGACGAGCATCTCGCCTTGGCTGTTTAGCCCAACTTTCCCACCTTTCTGTAGCATGATCAAAAAGGTCATCTCTTTTACTTCTCTGGAGATCCTTTTTAATGGTCTTCTCCAAGCAACTTTGAAACACCCGTTGTCCAAAAAGAAGCCCCCAGGTAATCGGACATCTGTGCCACTTAAGGTCGTCTTCAACATAATGATACATGAACTTGACATTATCATTAAGTGTCCAGTACAGTGAAAACTTGAAACACTCTGCTAAGCTTTTGATAATGGACCTGGTTACGCCAATTCCTCGTCCATTTTGGGGCAAAACAACGTAAGTCAATCTAACGTCGTTTTCTTTTGGACACCGGCGATTGTTAACGATGGATTTCAAAGCTTTGATGTAATCTGGCTCCACGACAAGAAAAACGTTTATTTTTAAAACACTGCCTTGATTGGAATCCCTTTTTGTTTCTTCAATTTCTTCGTGTATTAGGGAGGCTTTACTCCAGGGATCTTCTTCAAGAAAAACGTTTCCAGGAATATTCGGGAGATGACCGGTCCGGATTATCGGAACAAATATCGGTGCCAGTTGTTGTTTACGATCTTTAAATTCCGAAGATATGGTCTTAAGCTTACTGGACATACTAGGAGAGACCAAGGCTTGAAGACATTTTTCTGGAGCATTCAGCACCAAATGAATTTCGTCTTCAGGAGGGGACTTACCTTCAACAATTGTAACTTTGCAGTTAATAGATAAATTCTGGTGAGCAAATAGACGTCTCCGTGCAAGATTCAAGAGACTTTCATTTCCTTTATTTCGAGGGTCAAGGACTGTTGCGGAAGGTAGTTGAATATCAAAATGACTCTTGTCGCTGAGTACATTAAGAAGAGCCAATAACCACGACTTTTTATCAAAATTACCCTCCAATCTCGGAAGGTTTAAGTAGCCTTGTTTAAACCCTAGTTGTTTTCCCATTTTCTTGATGACATCTTCCATATTCATTTTGTCAGGATTATGTATCACTTCGTTTGCGATTCGTTTCAATTCGTTGACGATTTTTTCATAGCCAGGCTGTGGTATTTTGTCGTCTTCTTTGGCATTTGTCATTTCATCGGGCAGAGATGGGACAGCATGAACATCTAAGTTAGGATGTGGGTTAATCTCTCGAATATTGGCTTCGCAAAACGCAATTACTTTGGGCAATTTTTCTTTCAAAGATTGCAAACAACCTGCCCTGTAAGCATCTTCTAAGGAACTTGCAGCAAGCAGTTTCTCGACATCTTTTTCAAGTCCCTTCGACAACTCAAAATGGGAGGTTCTGCCCTCTAACTTCTCACGAGTTTTCTCAAGGGACTTCATGGCACGATTTAAAAGAAGATGTAGATATTCTCTGACTAACTCCTCCTTTTCTTCGACACTAGCATCTTTCCAACGTAACTTTTCATCATTATTCAATGTGATCTGGCTCTTCTTGTTGTTCAAAAAATGAAGCACGTATGCAGGTGCGAAGTTTGCACAATACCGCTTTACTTTAGTGATGCACAGCCTTTCAGTTAACTGCAAGATGTCGTCAGGAACATCTTCCATTTCTTCTAAGTGTGAATTAAGGAAAGAATTAATCTGGCCTTGAATGTAAGTTTTCAGTGAATTTTTCAGCACTTTCACAAGAAAATTCTGTGTTCCTGGGGAAAGCAGAAAGTCTCTGTAAAGGAATTCATGCAAAATCTTAACATTCGATGACAGTGGAAGACGCGCGTTATCTACAAAGGACGCAATGAGCTCATTTTCTTCATTTTCATACTGTGTAGATCGCATAGTAAAACTTACTTTTCCTCGCTCGGCCCAATCAGGCTTCCACTTCTTTTTCGTTTTAGAAAGGCTATCCAAAATTCGTTTTTTGAGCATTTTGGCAGCCCAGAGGACGTTTTGTAAGAATGGATGGATCATTTGCTTGATCTTCACACTGCACAAGTGCTGATTGACTATGTTCTTCAATTCTGAGAGAAAAGCAGTATTTTTGGCATGAAAATAAATGCATTCACTCTCCGTGGACATCTTCTCCAACAGGTCTTCGCTATTAAGCTTCGGAAGATTTTCTCTTGCCACTTTGTAAACTTTATCACCATTCCTGATAATTGAACGAAAGGAAGACCATGCTTTGTCGAGATTTCGCTTCTTCTCCTCGTACAGGCGATCAAACGCATGTAAAGGTGGAGGAGACGGATTTTCATCATTAAATATGTGGACAAGTTTTGGTCGGGATACAAACTCAAACGGTTGGTTTCTTCTTGAAAACACCTCTGCAATGTCTTTTTTTGAAACAGGTCTTCCCCGCCTACCACTCTCAAAAAAAAGCACAACGTCAGCTTTGCTTAGGATCCTACTTATAGCAGCATCACCGGTGTCATCACCAAGCCCAGGAACATCAACCAATTCCACATCAACTTCCAAATCAAGGTGAAGGTCTTCCCTTGACATCCTCGCATGTTCATCCTTCAGTTTGGTGAACACTGGAAACGGTCCTAGAAGCTCTATGAAACTTGTACTAGTCAAGGTGTCTTTCTTTTGAAACCTCATAAGTAGAGTCTCATTGACATTTGCCAAGGTATCTTGATCCAGTTCCTCTTCAGAAAACCATGAATCAGGATTGGGATCTGCTTCCTGCTTGTAAAATAATACCTGTACTTTTCTAGCATATTTGATGTAAATTGGGATGGGTGTTTGGCTGTCTTTGAGTGCGGAAGGAAGGGGTCCATTTTTAACGCTGACATTATCATTTAAACCCAAATTTAAGAGAGAGTTGAGAAAAAAACTTTTACCCACCCCAAGTGGCCCAAAAACAGCAAGTGTGATGCAAACTCTACAATCTGTTACAAGTGTACTTTGGAAGGTGTCAATACTTTCTCTGATTAGCATCTTAATTTTATTTTGGTGGTTAGGCCTTTGTTGGTTTTCGTAAAGCTCATACCATGCTCCTTCAACAATGTCAGAGCAAAGACTACTAGCCTCCCATAGGCTTACGTCTTGAGGAATGTCAGAGAATTCGTCAACTTTGTTCTTCACATAACTTTCTAGATCTACAAGAATACAAGAAAAGAAACCGTAAAGTTCTGCTCCAATTATTAGATTGTTCCATGAAGTGAAATATTGTTTAAAATAAAAAAGGGAACCAAGCACTAGTTTACGAAGGAAGTCAAGATGACATTAATTTATTTTTAAATGTAATCACAAGTAGTTATGGAAACGGGTATTGCGGCGAGTTCTACTTTTCTTAAAAATTCAACCGATAAATTTTTGGGAAAAAAAAGTAAGATTCCCATATATGCTTCCAATTTCAAAATAGAGTATCTTTTCATAAGAGGCTTAAATAAGTATTTTAAGTGTTTTAGAAAAATAATGTATTCCTTTGATGATGGTTTATTTAAAAGTAACACTTCTAATACAATTAAGAAATATATGAAAAGATTTCTCAGATCACAAGAAAAAGGTAAGTTTAATAATATTAATAATTTTATTATTCCAAGTTATGATATTGATATCATTCGTGATATCTTATTCATTAATGATTGGATTGAAAAATATAAAATAAATTGTAGATGTTTACTTAGTGATGATAGTGATGATAGTGATGATTATGATCATGATTATTATTATGGTGAATTTTCTGCGTCTTTAGTTGATGTTAGTTTATTTCCTGGTTTTAAAGAATTTCATAATATTTTTAAAAAGATTTTTGATCAATTAAGCTATATTCGTTACGATTGTGAAAGTGATAGTGAAATTGAAAGTGATAGTGAAATTGAAAGTGTTAGTGAAATTGAAAGTGATAGTGAATGAGTAAAATATTTTTAAACTTATAACATATCATGTTACAAGTTTTTTATAAAAGAATTAGGATTAGTATAATAATACATATAAATGGATGCTATATTCAAAGGATTAGAAGACATTGGATATGAATTTGAGGTTGAGGTTGGTTGGAAAGATAAATCCAGAAAAAAAGAAATACTTGAAGCAATTAAAAAATTAAAAAAAAGTGGTGATGAAAGTAAACTATTATATGCAGAAAATTTATATAGATATTACTCTATTTTTGATAATTTACATTGTCTTTTGAAATCACATCCAATACTTATTGTGTGGTTCCAGAAAATATCCATACCCCCCCCACGGATGGTTAATGGAAATTCCTAGGGGGTGGGGGGGCTGAAGGGTAGAATTTTCCGAGGGGTACAGGGGGTGCCCACGAGAATAATTTTCCACAGGGTTGTAAAAGACGCGATCGATCATACGAGACGTACTTAAGTATATGTGGATTATTTTGATTTGTAGCACAACAAAAATTAGAAGTAGATGCCCTTTCGAGAAAAAAAACTTCAAGATGTTTGTCTCAAACGTCGATCGTCTTCTTTGCTGGGAGTTCGCTATCATCTCCGCTCTAACGATTTGTCCACACGCTCTAACGATTTGTTCTAACGCTCTAACGGATTGCTCTTACGATCTAACGGTTGATTCTAAACAGCTAACGGTCGGTCCGTCCAACGTTTGACTTTGACGAAGTCTTTAAATAAATATCGTCCTTCGGGCAAATCGATCGCAATTCTCAACAGGTTACTTCTCCGGGAATAAATTCTAGCGCATCGATTAATAATAATTTCTTTATGTCGAACATGTATCTAGATTGTGGACTCGACTGCAGATAGTCTGACAAAAACTTACGCTAATCGAGAACAAACGTCGTCTAACTCGGCGATATATTTCTCGAGCTTTGTGTAAACAACTTTATGCAAATTTCTGTTGACATTCAGTGAGCTCGTCGCGACAAAGCGTTGCGTGACGACCCAAATGAGACCTTTGCTGTTTTTTATTATTGACTTCTAATAGAGTACCGTTGAAGGCAAGCTGTTTGTCCAACAGACCTTTCGCCAAATCAACTTTTGCCCGAAAATAATAACGATCTGTTCCTTCTTTGTGGAGAAGACTTTCGATCACGTGCTAGGCAACGAAATAGATCATGTTTCACTGATGTTCATTTCTGAACATGAATCGATGCAAATATGGGACGCAAAATGAATGTTTGCATATTTTGTTCTTTTATAACCCAAATAGGATTTTTTGTAATTCCTGAGATTTGTTTAACTGCAAGTGTAATTCATTCAAAGTTAAACTTAATTACAAACATCGAGATATCGACTTTGTGGTGACCTTAGGACCCGAGGCCGAACAAACGATATAAAACTTTGTTGTAAGTTAGTTTTCTAGTAGATCCGTTTTGAAATTCGAATTTCTTCACATAGTTTAATGTTAAATCAATAGTTAACTTTGAAGTTATGCTGTAAATGTTGCATTTGAGATGAAACTGTCTTAGACAAGACGTGTACATAGTGAAACTTAATTACAGTACCAGACATCAACTTTGTCTAACTTTGTCTGTAGGTAGATTCGTTTTGAAATTTGAAAATGTTCACATAGTTTTATTTCAATGAATAATTCAAATTTAAAGTTATGTTTTAAATGTTTTCTTGAGATGACATAAACTTATTAATCTCTGTTCTGCTTCGCGCGTTTCGCTGGAAGGACTAATGAAAAAAGAGAGACCGCTCATAGTCTATCAAGCGTGCTCTACCTACGTAAGAAATACATATTGTCTTGTAAAAGATTACAAATAGGTCAAAGACTATAAAAAAATGTGTCTGAACATGAGAACAGTTAATTTTAAGCAGTACACGGTCGATTATCTCTAAATATGGCAAATTAAGACCATGAAAAGGAAAATAGGAAATTCCTGGGGGGTGGGGGGGGTTATACATGACCCCTCTGGAACGGAAATTCCGAGAGGGTGGGGGGGTCTAATCGGAAGAACCATCCGTGGGGGGGGTATGGATATTTTCTGGAACCACACATTGAAAAAGAAGATAAATATCATTGTGAAGATTTTTATAATTATCTAAATGATGATGTTATTGATTCTTCAAAGAGGATTATTACTGGTATTATTAGTGCTGTTGCAAATGATGAACCATTAGATTCTTTTTATAAATATTTAATGTATCCTGATTTGTATCGTGAAGAGTATGAAAAAGATAATTATATAGAAGAATTAATATAATCAACTAATAAAAATGGAATCAAGATCAAGAGAAACTACTCCTACGAAAGAGGATTTGGATTTTATAGTTGATGATGGTTATCAACATGATAAGGATCCAGATTACATTCCACCTCAAAGATACATTCTTGAAGGACCAGATTTTAAGAGATTAATCAGAAATGCTAAAAAGCTTGGTGCTGAATCACTTGATTATTCAACTCGTAAAAATAACAAATACATGGCTACACTTCCAGGTGGAAAGAAAGTTCATTTTGGGTCACCTAAATATCCAGACTTCACTATTCACAAAGATAAAGAGAGAAGAGATAAATATCTGTCTCGTGCTAGTAAGATTAAAAATAAAAATGGAGAATTTACTTATACTAATCCAGAATCATCAAACTTCTGGTCAGTTAATTTACTTTGGCCTAAAAAATAAAATTGAATTGTTATTTAAAGATTAACTAAATATTAATAAAATGCAGTTGTCAAGTTACGAAAATATTACCCAGGAAAGTATTATCTTTAATGAATCCAAAGAGTACAAAGTAAAAGATAGTAAGATTAAATACAAACGTATTCCAATTGAAGTCAAATACCCAAATGGAAAGAAAGGAACACTTGTAGTTGAATCTCCAGTTCTTTTTAGTTTTGGTGTTAATGAAAAGAAAAATCAAGAAACAGGTAAATTGGTTGGTTATAGTATTCCAGTATGTCTTTGGTCTAAAGATAGTGAACCTAATAATAAAGAAAAAGCATTTTTTGATGTTATTAATAATGTAACAACTCTATCTCAGAAACATTTAGAGAATGAATATGGCCCAGATCTAGCATCATCTCTATCTTTACCATTTTACTATAAACAAATAGAATATACAGATAAGAAAGGAAAAAAGAAAACAAAAAAAGATGAATTATCAGCGCCAGTTCTTTACGCAAAACTTATTTACTCAGAAAAATCAAAGAAAATTTTATCTTTGTTTAAGGGAAAGGGAGGTCGCGATTTAAATCCTTTTAAATTTATCAATCAGTACTGTAATGTTAAATTAGCATTAATAATTGAAGGAATCTTCATAAGTAAAACTGTGACATCTTTACAAATAAAAGTACATGAATGTTATGTTAAACCATTAAAACCTAGAGAATCTTTACTAGCAATTGAAGAGGAAGAGAGTGATAGTGAGAGCGAGAGTGATAGTGAGAGCGAGAGTGAGGGTGATTATACAAAAGATGGTCTTGAATCATTAATTGTAAAAGATAATGATGAAGAGTAATAAGAGGATTTTATTTTTAATACAATATTTGTATTAAAAATCAACCAAATCCTTTGAACTAACCCATGAGTTAAATTTATCAGGATAACCACTCCATTTTACTAATGCCATTTTTTTCTTATTATCTCTTCTGATTATTTTTTCTATTCTAAATGTTTGTTGTTTTGCTTTTTGTAATTCTTGCTCATAAAAAGAACCCTTAATCTCTTCTCCCATCAAATCAACAATGTTATATGTAATAGGTTTTGTTGGTAAAACTTTATCAATTACAAATATCTCTTCTGTCCAGTTTGGTGTGTAACCTTTATCAAATACTCGCCTCTTATATTTTGAAATTCTAACATTATCACCAATTGCAAACTTTGGATTGTGAGGTTTTAAGTAAATCAAATCGCCATACAAATTAGACCAAACTTTACTTTCATTCTTCTTTTTACTTGCTTCAACAGGAGTCATTTTTATACTAGAATGTCTAGTATTATTATAATCATTAACTAGTTTATGTAAATTATGATAGTAAACAGTGTTGTTATTCACAGTAAACATTTTCCACATTCTGTTTTTCATTGTTTTATTCCATCTCTCAACAACACTTGATTTCTCTTCATTTTCAGTGTGATATAGTTTAATTCCTTTACTTTTAAGAAAATCTTTGAAATGTTTGCTTATAAATTCGGAACCTTTATCAGTCCATAACATTTTAGGTTTACGTTTACTTTTGAATATGTCATCAAATGCTTTACTAACAGTTTCAGTTTTTTTATCTTTCAATCCTCTTATCCATCCATACTTGCTAAACACATCAATAACCATCAGAAGATATTTAATCCCTTTGTTCCACTTACTAAACTTTTGCATTTCTACCAAATCAGCAGACCAGATATCATCAATTCCGTTTGAGATTACTGATCTCTTTTGAAAGTTTCTTGTGATTGGTTTGTGAAGTTCGTTGGCTAATTGTTGAGACCAATCACTACTCAACGCCGTTTCACTTTTAAACCAAGACCAAGTTTTTGTTTAGTATTAATTAAAAATCTAGCAGTTGAACCCCACTTTGGCATTTCACCATATGGAATATTATCTAATGATTTTACCATCTCTTTATCACAATCACCTTTGTTTTTTCCCATGTCATAACAAATGTCGTGATAAGCTGCTATTTCATCAACTTTGTTATAAGGTTTGACTTTCCATTCTATTACCTTTCCAGTTTCAGGATCATAGCTTAATTGTTTATCAAGAGGATTGTATGGACCCATATATTTGTATGAACCTGGTGTCCATCCTGCTTTTGGTTTTGGAAGTTTTCCAATTACTTTATATATATCAATTCCTTTTCCATCTAATTCTGGTATATCAGTTTTATACTTTTTATTTGGTCTAACTTTTGTTGACAGTTGATCCATTGCTGTTCCAACAGAATCTTGAATAAATGGGGTGAGTTTATTTATCCCATAATTTACAGCTTTTTTTTGAACGTTTTTATTTCTCATTAACTCACTTGCTCCATATTTACCCATTTCAACTGCTTTCTTACCCATCCAAGGTATACCATAATGTACAAATCCATCAACTGCTGTACCAACAACAGTATCAAAGACGCCCGCCCCTTCAGACGGGCTTACTAGTTTTTTGTCTTCTTTTTTGTTTTTCTTTTTCCACTTCCAGTTTGAGAAGCTGTTCCAGTTTTAACGTATCTAACTTTTTTATTACCACAAACTGCACATCTACAAAAGAATTGAGTTCTACCTCTTTTATCTTTTTGGTAACCACTTGGCTCTGTACAAGGAGTTACTCTTTTATCTACAATACAATATGATTCTTTCATTTAATATATGCTTAGATAAAATATGTCTACTAGATCTAATTTTCTTAAAAGTGAACTTCAAAAGATATACGATAACTTAAACATGAGTTATGAATATGCTGATTTTTCTAGATTGGAAAATGATACTAGATTTATAAAGATATTTGAGTTGCTTATGGAAATAAGTGAGAAATCAAATACTCTTAACAAAGTTGTAAAAGGTAATTATCTGTTTATATAATAAATGGAGACTAAATTCTTTTCTGAGATTGAGAAAAATATTGATGTTAAATCAATCAAGGATTTTGAAAAAGAAGTTCGTACAAAAATATATAATGAGTTGGAGTCTCTTAGAAAGAAAAATGATGATCTTTCCAGAGTGTTAATGGTTAGTGAATGTGAGATGTGGAAAAAAATTAGAAATGAGGATTATTCATGGCTGAAGTTAAATAGTGATAAAAAGAAGAAACTTTATCGCCTTATTGACATTTACTCAAATTTTGATGAAATAGTCGATAGTGTTAAAGATCTAAATAAAAAAGTTGAGAAGGTTAAGAAGCTAAAGAATACACCAGTGGATAGTGAATAAATTTACAATAATTACAGACAAATATAATATTTAATAAATATTATATTTTTTCTACAAAGTAGGTTTTTATCCTCCAAAGTAAGCTTTTATAAAATCACTATTGTCATCATCAAAATGAGGATTATGTATTACATCTAGAATACTATTTCCACGTTGTCTCTCTAACAAATAGTATAAACACCAATATCCACAAAGTACAGTATTGCGATTTTGTATTTCATCCATTGAGTACACTATACGTTTTCCAGAAGTATTAAAATATTCTAATGCTTCATTTGGCATTATCAATCCAAATGGATCAAAATATTCAACTACATTGTCTATATTTCTATAACAAACCCAGTGTGTTCCAGGACCTGTAATATCATCTAGATTAATTATTCCACATTCTTTTCTTATCTTTTTTGGTAGTCCATCACGACTATATATTCCTCTAAAATGTTTAATACCAAGTCTTTTTATCCATTCCATTAGGTCAAAGTTGGAAAGTGGTTTAATTATAAAATGGAGCCTAGAATGGGAATTGAGTTGAATGGACTGTTTTTTCCTAGAAGTATTCCTTTTCCCTTGGATTTGGGCTTTTTTTTTTTAACTCCCATTCCTATTGGGTTTTCCCAACTACCAATAAAGGGTGGTGGTGCGTGATAAGGATAACCCTCACCATATGTTGATTGGGGAGGAGGAGGAGGTGGAACGTAAACATTTGCTGAATTAGATGTTCCACGTCTATCAACTTGTAGTCCCCCACCAAACATTTTTGATACTAAACTTATTGCCATTGGAATTCCAATAGAAGCAAGAGTACCAAGAAATCCTCCTTCTATTTGTTTACGAGTTGGTTTAATAACCAGTCGACCACCTGTTTTATAAGCTTTGTTAATTTGGTTTATTTGTGATTTAGTAAATTCTCTTACAAGAGGTGGTAACATTGGAAAAAACTGTTGGGGTATTGTGATTCCTTTTCCAAAAATTTTATTCAATCCAATTTCTCCGAGTGCAGTGGCAGCACCGGTTGCTAATGCAGGAGCAACTTTTGAAACTCCTTTAATTGCGTATGGTAGTACTTTTGCTCCAAGAGAAGCAAGTGATGAAAATAAATTCCCTCCATGTTTTACAGAACGTCTAATTTGTGTTTTACTTATCTTTATATCCGATCCTGTGCCATTTGCAATAGATTTTTTTATTTTAGCAATTTGTCTTTGGGTAAGCATTAACTCATCAGAACCTCTAAGTTGTCCATGTTTTAACCGAAGAGTTAGTGGTGATTTATTTAATATTGCAGAAGCCAATTTTGACTTTTGTCCATCTGTAAGTTTTACTCCGTATTCAATATAAGTTGTCATTTTTATTATAATATTTATATTATTTTGTTTTTGTGGTTTACTGGTGGTTTACTGGTGTGATTTTTTTCAACCAATCAAATGATTACACATAATTCTTAAACGTTTGTATAACATTGTGTGTAAAAATAACAGACGCCATAAAATTTTGTGTAATCATACCACAAACTCTTAAATTTTGTGAAGGTAAATCTTAAGAACTGAACATTATTTAATTATGCTCGAAGCAATAGTTTTCCATCTTGCTGTGATATTTCTGCTACTCTTTCATGTAAGACTAATGCGTAAATATTATAATCAGCGTTTGGATTAGCAGATAATTCGTAATGAAATGCTAATTTTGTAACACCATCTTTGATATCCATTTTTTGTTTTGTTAGGTCAAAATAAACAAAAGGAAATAAAGATTTAAAATTACTTATATTTAGTAATGTTCCACCTTGATAATCATTATTTGCGTATACATATGACATTACATTTCTAAAAACTCTTGACATATCTGTAGAAGGTTTAAAGTGAATATCAGGGTATTCGTTTCCATTTGCAACTTCCAGGTAACATCTTGATATATTAGCATTATTTGGTAGATTAAAAGTGTCGTATAAAAATGGATTTGCTGTTTGTGCATCAATTCTTGCTGTATCAATTCCAAAAATAAATACATGGCGTGGCTTTGAAATAGCATTTGTAATTCTAAAATGCCCTGTCTGTTGCTGTGTATTATTTGATCGCTCTACTACTTCATTCAAATATGTCCATTTGTAAGGTTTAAGATAATTTTCCATGTACAACTTTTGTCCTTCTGAATTAAACGTAAGTTTTGGAATAAAAAGTTGTAGTCTTGTTATAATAACTCTACAATCATCAGCACCTTGAAAAATTAAATTTGCATCTTTTTCAATTTCGATATTTAGCTCAATTTTTGTATTTGGAAGTAATTTGTCTTCCAATGCTTCAAAGAAAGAATATCTATTAAGAGGAATTTCACAGTTTACTGTGGCTGATACACCTAATAGTAATTTTCTTTTATGAAAACCTTTATTATAAGTTGCTTGAGCAGGTCTTTCCTCTGCAGCTGTTGATGTATCAAGAAAATAAAATTCGTTTGTAGCTACACTCTCAGCATATGAAGGATTATACTCAAGAAGATTTTTAATATTTACAACATGATTTGCGTAGTTACAACTATAAACTTCTCGTCCATTTGCTAGAATACTTAATTTTTCTATAAATGAGTTACTACCATTTACAATTCCGTTATGGTCAGCAACAGCAATGTTTGCTCCATCTGCTAGCTTATTTACTTTAAAATCCATTGATAGTCTGGCGTTATACCAATCAAAAGGAGTAGTTTCTCCTGTATTATCAGCAACAAATCTAAGACCTGTTTTAGTTTGGTGAGCGTTATTTGCTGGGGCGGTATCTAGAGTCTGTTCCAGGTCAAATACAACATCTTCATATCTATCTAAATATTTTGGATTTCTAAAAGACTTCATTTTATTTTAATAATTATATAATTTTTCTCTTACGTGTTGAACCTCCACTAAGAAGGTTATTCAACGTTTGATCTATCTCTTGTTGAGATATTGTTTCAACATTTTTATTAAAAGTAACTTTTTTTGCAGGTTTTGCTTTTTCTTTTGATAACATTTGCACTATTTTATCACCAGCCTTTTTACCAACATGTTCACCAGTTTTTGTTGCAGCTGCTGTTACCACTTTTTGAGCACCCTTTTTAGCAGCTGATTTGACTGTTTTTCCAAATAATTTTGGACCAAATGATTTAAACACATCCATCACTCCTTCTCCATAAATATGTTGTCTTTTATATCTACCCAATTCAGGGTCAAGTTTCATTTTAAACTCTGATTGTCTCATCATTTTATTTTAATAGTTATATAACTACGAAGTATTACATCGAGTGGAGTATCAAAGTCATAAACCAATCTATACCATTAAAATTTACTGGTCTTCCAAGTGAGTCTGTCACATAGATTCTCATTTCATCAATGTGAAATGAAGAGACATCACAATACAATGGCCTTTTAGGTTCAAATGTAAATGGAAAACTTCTTGTGAGATTGTCTGTTGGTATTACAGCAATGGTATTTGTATTTATTCCATTTACAATGCTATTAGTTATTGCGGTTGTGTTTATATTTAGTACATCAATCGAATTTGTTATATTTGGTAATTTTGTTCCATACTCTGTTTTTGTAATAAGTTTCTTTTCAAATCCAATAAGGTCTCCAAATTCTGTTCCTCTCAGATCAAGTTGATAATCACCATCAAGTGATACTAACACTCGATAAGTAGATAGTATAAAAGTTAGATTGATTGAATAAGTCTTTTTTCCACTTGAGTCTGTTGAGTGGTGAGACTTTTGAGACATGTATTGATGAATGTAATCATTAATATCTGAGTAAGAATACATCCCATCTGTAAAAGTAATTGTTTGTCAGTTGGTTCCATCATGAGTGTATTTGATTTTATTGTTTCCATAATCACTTCTAATATTATACCAAGAGTAAGTCATGGACAACCGATCAAGAGCAAGTTGGTGTTTTTTATCAGGGTCAAGTTTTAAAGATGGATTAAACTTTATAGTAAAATCACCAGGTCTGCTTGTACCTCTTTTTTCCCTATTTATTGAGGAAATATGAATAGCTCGTTCTTCCATTTATTTAATATTTATATAATTTTTTAGTAGATTGTTAAGTTGTTTTTTTGAGATCACTTTCATTTGGTTGAGAAGATGTGCTATTTGAGAAAACTCTTGCATTACCCCATTATTACCAGCTAGAATTGATCCACCGAGTAATTCAAGTCTTTTTAGGAGATTATTAGGGTTGTTAAAGTAAATAACTTCTCCTAACTTATATTTAAGCGATCTTAAGTAATCTTTAATAATATTTTTATATTTCATTAGTGTACCTTTTTGTATTTTTTTAATTTCAGTTTCAGTTTCATATATTGGAGATGGATTTTTAGCTTTCTTTCTACCACTAATTTCTCCAGTTAATTGTTTTATATCACCTTTTAATTCTTCTAAAGTTAGTTCTAAATCTTTAGGATTAATTTCAAAAAAATCAATTGGTCTTGGGTATTTAAATTCTTTTAATATACTTAGATCATTCCCATCAAAGTTTTTTTCTAAATTTAAATAACTATCTTTTTTAGAACTATCCCATCCTGTTTCATTGTCATAATCACCTAATTCTGGTAATTCTCTCATATCAACTAATCGGTTGAACTGTTCAAAACCTTGAGTAAGAGCAAGTTGATTAGCTTTAAGTTGTGCTATAGTTGCGTTTTGCTGCTCATCAATACTTTTTTTAATGCTATCTTGAGATTTAATAAGTGGTTTAAATGTCTCTTTAAAACCTTCCCGAACATCTTGTTTTTGCCATTTTGTTATTTTTATTACATCTCTAACCTGTCGAGTCAAAGCATCAGCTTCAATTTTATTTCTTGCAAGTTTTTTGTATTCTTCAATATCCATTTATCTATTCATTAGATAAATGGAAATACCAAACTATGATAGTGGTGATAACCCAGATAAAAAATATAAACAGTTATTTCCTTACATGCCAAAAGAAACATTTCGGATGTTAATATGTGGAAACAGTGGAAGTGGTAAAACTAATCTATTGTACCATATGCTAATTAAACCACTATTATACTACGATGAGATTTATCTTTATGCGCGTAATCTAGAACAGGATAAGTATCAAAAGCTAATTCAAAAAATGAGGGAGTTGAGTAGTAAACTAGGATATGAAATACTTCATGTGAGTAATGATGAAATAACACCAGTGACAGAAATGGATTACGAAGACAATCAAAAACTTGTGATATTCGATGACTATGTTTGTGATAAAAACCAGAGACAACTTATTGATTATTTCATTCAAGGACGACATAAGAATTGCTCGGTTGTGTACCTCAGTCAGTCGTTTTATAAAACACCAAAGGACATTCGGTTGAATTGTTCTCATTACTGTTTATACGAATTTCCATCATCTAGGGAAGCCAACAGAATATCATCTGAGTTGGGAGTTAGTAAAGAAGATTACCACTCAGCAACTAAAAAACCGTATTCATTTCTATATGTTGATAAACCAAGAAAACGTATTGCAAAAAACTTTACTGGTAATCTAACCTAAATAATAAAAATGGGAATATTTAACGAACAATCTCTTGATCATCCCTTTGCTAAAGGAATTCAAGGTGCTCCAGGAGTTGGATTTAATCTCACTTCAAGTGGGGATTATGATATGATAAATAAAAAACTAAGAAATGTAGGAGCACCTAGTGATAATAATGATGCTGCTACAAAAAAGTATGTTGATGATAATTCCAGTGGGTCACTCAAAACATCACGACTAACAGTTGATTCAAACATTGACATGAAAGATACATACCGTATTAAAAATCTTATCACACCACTGGATTCTAAAGATCCAGCAACAAAATATTACGTAGACAACACATTTCTTGACAGAGATGGATCTTACCCAATGAAAGGAAATCTAAATATGGACAACAATCGAATATTTAATCTACCAGCTCCAAATGGTAGTAATCAACCAACACCATTAGCTTTCACAGATTTGAAGTATCTTCACGTTAATGGAACAAATAAAATGACTAATAATATAAACATGGATAATAAAAAAATAATTAACCTTAGAACACCAACATCAGACACTGATGCGACAAACAAAAAGTATGTGGATGATGTAATACCTAATACTAATTCTTTTTTTAAAACAGATGGAACAAATAAGATGACTGGAAGTATAGATATGAATAACAACAGAATATTAAATATTCCAATGCCAACTGGTAATAATCAACCAACAACATTAATTTATTCAAATTCAAATTATCTTAGAATTAATGGAAGAATACCAATGTTTGGAGACCTGAATATGAATTCAAATAAAATAAAAAATGTTAAACCACCAACAAATAGCTCTGACGTTGCAACAAAAAAATATGTGGATGATAATGCTGGAAGTCCAGATTTAAGTGATTACTTGGAAAAAGATGGTACAGTCACTATGACTGGTAATCTTAATCTTGGTAATAATAAAATAGTTAACCTCAGTGACCCCACCACAGATCAAGAAGCTGCTAATCGCGGATGGGTTCGTAAACAAATAGATCGCCTTGATCATCATTCTGGAGATGGAACAAGTGGTGTGTTTATTATAACAGATCCAGCTGCGCCAACGACTTTATATCTACAATATATCTCAGGTTCATCATTTGATGATTTTGTTTTTACAACATCAAAACCTGGTCAACCTCTTGTAGGGTGGAAACCAACTGCTAACACATACATTAACAAAATAGAATTTCAATTTGGTTCGCGAAATATAAACGTTGACTTTTTGTGGTTTATTCCTAGAGATGACTCTCATTCCAATTCTAATTTTTGGGTAAGTGGAAATCGCACTGGCACTTGGTCATTAAATATACACAAGTCTTGGAATTATAATATGTCAGGAGTAAAACTAAGAACCCATAACAATTCAAATCACACAGCTATCACTTGTAGGCTATTCACTGATCTACCAAAAGCAATAACCAAACCACTTAAGAGAATAGAAATCAACACACCTAAAATTGTATTAAGTGGTGTTGTAAAAGCTGATGTCAACCTTGGTGGTAATAAAATAAAGAATCTGGGTGTACCAACCCAAGACAATGAAGCAGTAAACAAAGTTTATGTTGACAATCTAGTTCATCATACTGCAGTTCAACCAAGTCATTATAAAGATGAGTTTGCTTATCTCATGTCAAGTGGGTCTCAATGGACTGATGAAATAGATGGAGGAGTTAGTTTTGTTATAAGAAGTATAGGAAACTTAACTCCTTCTAAAGGTAATTTTCATGACTATAACCACAAAGTAATTTTCATGAGTATAATAAAAAATTCTCAAGGTAAATATATTTATAAGATGGGAATTAATTTTTTTAGACTAGCTGCAAATACTGATTACACGTTGTGTTTAGAAATACTTAATACAGATTATAATCTTTGGAATAATACTCGAATAAGTGTTGACAAAGGAACTTCAACAGGATTGTCAATTGGAAATGTAGGTGTAAAAAAACTATCCCATAGATATACTGATTCAACAGGGAAAACACAAACTATGTACTACCACAGAATAATAGTTAATTTCCGAAAGTTGTTATCTGGGAATAAGTTCTTTCTTCACATTTTGGTTGATATTCTTCGTGGTGGATATAACTTACCTATATACCCAAAACAGTTTTTAGGGGTTTATATAATTACATATGGTATTATGGGTACATTTAGTAATATCGATCCAGATAAAGTTTACGACTATCACACCGCATTTGATATTAAACCAACAGAAGTAGTGTACAACGTTGATATAAATGCAAATAATAAAAAAATATTAAATATTAATCTAGATAGAAACAGTAACAATAGTGCTGCAACAGTTAAAATGGTAAAAGAAATTCAACCTTTTACTACGAATAATTTTTACCGAAATTATTTTGAAGAATTTTATGATTTTACTAATGCCTCTAATTACAAAGTAAATCCTAGCTCATCTGGTATTGTTTTTAACTATTTATCTTCTAGTAGTGGTAATACTTTAAGAGATATTAGTATACCTAATAAAACAATAGATAATATAAGAAAAGAAGGTCTAAATATTAATGGTTACGATATAAGCTTTTCTCCTACTGATGGTATTACTAAATATACTTTTTGTATTGTTTTTTATCATTGGAGAAATAGAACATTTTCTATACATAAAAAAAATCCAAATATTAATTCCAATTTAATATCTTTATTTTATTCTAATATAAGTAATAAATTAATATTATCAATTCTTAACGCAATAAAAAGTTTTAGCTTACCAAGTAGTTTTAATGGAAAAAAAATTGTTTTATGGTTGGCAGAAGATTCTACCCAAAATATTACAAAAGCTAAAATAAGTAACTACAACTATTTATTAAGTATAAATTCATTTAATAAAAACGATAAACAAAAGTTTACTTTTACAACTCAAGATGGAGTTTTATGTAGAATAATGTTTTCTACAAACTTTTATGACACCGACTCTGAACAATATCACAAAGTAATGCTTCAAGAAAAGTTAGATGGATCTTATGTAATATAAATATAAATGAAAAGAAATAGTATTAAAAGAAAGAGTATTTTTGAATTTAATCATATTGATAAATCTTTATCAGAAGAACAATACCAAACTATTACAGATCTTTATAAACATTACCATAAGAAACATTGGTGCTATAAGAAATGTTATAAAAGTTATAAATTTTTAGATAATTTTTTTTCTATTTCTAGTTTATCTCTTATTGCTGTTGGAACTATTACAGGAGGGCTGACACTCAATCCTATTATTCTTGGAATAATCAACGGTGCAGGAATAATAGTGGGTGGAATTACAAAAAAGAAGGATTTTAAAAATAAGATAGAAACATCTAAGTTAGCTTATACTACTTATGAGAAAGTATTAGTAGAACTACGATCAGCGCTCAGAGGAGATGAGTGGAATAAACAAGAATTTATAGATCGTATTAAAATATTAGATGAAATGATAATTGATCAGTGCCCATCAAGTGTTGATAACTTTGCAGAGAAGTATAAAAATAAATTTAATATATAATCCATCTTCCCTGGACCTGACCACCCGTTTCGGTGGGGCAGCTCAAATTAAATTTTCGATATTAATGTAAATATCGAAATTAGATGTTTTTCTCAATCCTATGAATAACTTGGTAATGATTATTTAGTGTTTTTTTTACTACAAAATGCTTTTGGACAATATTTACAAGGAATACGAACACCAGCCATATACTTATGTATATTTTTGCTGATCTTATCATAATCATTACTTAGAATAAATGCGTAATCGTTATTTCGATACTTATCTTTCATTTTTATTTGAGATTCTGATACACAGTAATTGTTAGTTGGTGATTTGAATTCAATACAGAGACCTTTATATTCAATGTGGTAATCTAGTATCATTAGATCTGGTTGACCTCGTTGATAACCTTTCTTATAGGAATCTAATCTTTTTTCACCTGTATCTTGATTCTCTCCCAGACCGGCTACCAATAAAGAATCTGGGTAATATTTTCTAATTAGTTCAACAACTTTGTAGTGAAGGTCTGTCTCATTTTCTATCTTAAACATTTTATTATTAGGGTTGTCAAACATTTTATAAAATCCATATTTTCTTATAGATGGAAGAACTTGTGAGGTAATCCAATGTTTGAACTTCTTAGCTGTTTCTAATTTAGAGGATAACAAAAGGGAGTAGAAACCAGATTCATTAATATAAGTACACATACTACCACTTGGAGCCACCGTCCCCGTTTTGTGGACGGTGGTATGATAAGTACACATACTACCACTTGGAGCCACCGTCCCCGTTTTGTGGACGGTGGTATGATAAGTACACATACTACCACTTGGAGCCACCGTCCCCGTTTTGTGGACGGTGGTATGATAAGTAAATAATTGTTTTTTATCCTCTTTATCAACATGACGTGATAATGCATCTCTTGTTTTACTATAGCCAAGTATCTCAGCTACATCTTTACCAACAAACCAAACATTTTGCTGTTTGTCAATATAAGAATTTAACTCAATTCCTAAATCTTTATTAGCAAACTTCTTCTCCAACATATTCGCCATTTATTAATTTATTTAAATCTTTAAACAAATAATTAATTTTTTTTATCTAACCAATAGATAAAAATGGCATCACAAGTTTCCATCGGAAGACAAATGAACGAAGATTTAAAAGTTTTTAGTAATGAAAAACTCATGAAAATAATAAGAGATATGATGTATGATCATTCTACTTTATATCTTAAAGTTGATGTAAAATTAGAAGAAGATCCATGTATTGATGATGATTTTACACATGTATTACATTACAACTTTAATATTATAGGATATGAAAGAGCAGACTGTGGTCCACTAGAAACTAGAAATATTTCATTTAGTTATCACAATTTAGATAACCCCGATACCAAATTTTACGACAGCAAAGGTGGATCTTATTTTTTTGATGACCCTCAAATAATGAATAGTCACTCTGATACTTATAAAAAGTTGTTATTAAAAAAATATGCATTACTTTCTTTTATTTATGAATACAGACATAACTTAAAATTTAGTAAGAAGTCATCAGATAAGATTTTGGATCAACTAAAAAATGTAGAATCACACCTATTTTTTAAATTTTTTAAAAATGTAAGTGAGGAAATAAATGAGCCTAAAAATAAGGATTTTAAGGAATTTTTTTTATATAGTTTTTTGGGTAAATCTATAAATAGTATAGAATATAGCTCTTATTACACTACATGGCATTATGATTTGTCTAAAGAAGTTAAAGTAGAACCAGAAAAAGAACCTAAATCAGAAGTAGAAATAAATAAAGAATTAGATTCAGAATTAAAAAAATTATTGTTAAAACCAGAAATATATAAAGATATAGATTCAAAATTAGAAGCATTAGGTTTAAATCTATAGTCCTTATAATATATCACAAATTTAATATAATTGTTTAATAAATGATAAACACTATTGTTAATTATGTTAATTTTTACTACTCTACATATAAAAAAAATTTAGATTTTTCAGAAAATACTATAAAGACAGCATTGATATATAGATATTTATACGAAAATACTTTTAAAAAAAATATTCCACTTGAAAATATAATATATATACTAAATAATATACCTATTAAAACTAATAGTCGAATACTTAATAATCATTTAATATTTTATAAAGCTTTTAAATCTTTTTACGATCGTTATAAACTTGGAAGAGGTTGTGTATATGTATTTGATTTTCCAATTCGTAGTGAAGTAATCGGATATCTCACTGGTATTTTATATTGGATATTTCATAAAGGTTTAGATTAAATTTTATATTATCTTAATATAAAATTATTATAGGAGATTATTATAACTTTTCCACCACCTATCATAAATATCTAAAGTTTGAGGACTAATTTTAACTTCAATATTTTTATAATTTTCACACCCCATTTTCTCCAAAATTTTTTTTATTACATAATTGATATTTATCATTCTCTTTCTTAAATATTGCTTGTTTATTATTTCAATATTGTAATTATCTATTTTTAATAGTCTGTTGTAAAGTTCATTTTTTTGTTCATCAGTAAGATTTATTAATTTAGAAATATTTTAAACTTTTTTATCATAATAATAATTCCTATGATAAATACTCTTTTTTCGATAGTATAATCTATCAAAATCTTTTATATCAAATTGACCTAAAACATGACCATTAAGTGTTCCACATTCATTACACATATTTTGACCTAAATATGATGAAAAAGATTCTGTATTTGAACAACCTTTACATATATGGGAACCTATGGTTCCCTCTATGACCCTCTCCCTCTCTACTTTATAATTATGTAGTATATCTAAATATTTTTTTATTTCTTCCTCTGTGTAGGACATTTATTATTTTAAGTGTATTTATTTTTTTAAATTTTTTTATCTTAATGCTAAAGTATGAATATTATCATCTAAGACCTGTCTTTTATCATCTTGATTACTTAGAGCTACTTTGTTAACCTCTTTAGAATATATATCATGATTTTCACTTCTTATAATTTTCATAGATCTCATTTCTTTCTCACCAGTAAACAAACATTTAACATAGTCATCAAAATCTAATTTCTTTTTTATTACATTTTTCTTTATTCCTTTACACTTCTTTAATTCTTTTTCATCCTCAATTTTAAAACTATAAAGTTTGGGTCTCAATCCAACAAAATGTGTTATCTGTTTTCCAGCTACTTCATCTTTAAACATACCAATCACTTTTTTGTTAATACCCGTTGGTATTCCAGATTTATGATTAGGATTGTAATCAGATGTGTCAAACTTTGTAAGTATATCAGGGGATATATCTTTATAAAAATCTTTTGTTTTAATTTCATACATTAGACTGTCTGTATCTGTAAACAATAACTCAGATTTTTTTCCATATTTCTTTTTAATGTAGTTATAATGAAAATCAAACATTAGAGTTTTTGATAAATCTAAAATTGATTGACCAACATATACTGGTTTGTTAAAATACACTTGAGTTTTTTTCATATGTATTGCTATAAGATTGCGATCAAATATTGTACATCTATCAAAATTTGGAAGACTTGATAGTTTAAGTGCTTTTTTACGGTTATCAACAAGATATATATTTTGTCTCTTCCTTATATTTTCTATTGTTTTACCAAAAACTGAGTTATTCATCAATTTAAAAAAGTCTTTTTCAAAACTGTTGGTTGCTGTCTTTCTCAGTTCAGTATTTTTTCTAATATATGGTTCCATCCAAGGAGATTTTTTTTTTTTTTTTTTTTTTTTTTTTTTTTTTTTATTTGCTTTACTTAACCAATAATTACAATATTGAACACTGCTTACACTGCTTACATTATTTACAACATTCATACCATACTTACAATACTGACAATACTTATTGCTTACATTGCTAACAATACTACTGTTTTCAAACATTATTACATTTCGTATGCTTCAAGTACACAGTTGCATCGGAAGAAACTTATTTAAGGATAGTTGGCGTTACTGAGGCAGGATAAGCTACGGATGAAAGACATAGAGAATATCAGGGGGCGTTGGGAATAGCGCCATGGTAGAAACGATAGTTTCTACGTGATGTCGTGTAGGAATGACCATTGTTTGGGCAGAACATTGTTTGCTTCTGCTTGTGCTTGTATGTTGTAAATTGTCTTTAGGTGTTTGAGAAATCCTTGCAATAGAGGTATAGCTTCTTTTGTTTTGCAGAGCCAGATATAGTGCCTGGCAATAAGAAAACAAAAGTTGATCTGGCGTTGAAGTTTAGAAGAGTCTGATCTCAGGCCTAGTGAAACAGTCATGTCTGCAGAGTAACTATCGGGAATAATTTGGCAAAGTTTTAATCGCGTTATGATGCTCTCCCAGAAGAGCGCCGTTTTGGGGCAGGACCAGAAAAGGTGTACGAGTTTTTCTGGTTCTTTTTTACAAAAGGAGCAGTTGGAGTTTTCTTTTACTCTTATCTTAGTTAAGAAAGCGTTTGTTGGTATTCTTCTGTGCAGCAATTTAAATTGAAATTCCCTGAGTTTTATGCTTTTTGTGATTTTATGAGCTAGCTGGTAGGTCGCACCCCACGTTATTTCGTTTTGACCTAAGTTGCAGTCTTGATTCCATTTTTGCTGGCTTGTAGTAGGGGGGGCACTTTTCTTTGTAATTAATTTGTCATACACCAACTTGCTTGCTTTTTGGGCTTTCATTAGTTTTGTCGAAAAGCTTTCGTAACTATTACCTTCGTTTGTGTGGTCACCTTGGTTGAATGTGTTGCATAGCTTTTTAAGAGCAGAAATTATTCCACAGTATGCCAAGGGTTGGACCTTGATGTCGTATTTGTTTAAAAGTTCTGGTGGAGTGAGGAATTTTCCTTCTCTGTTCCTTAAGTGCTTAACTTTTGTGATGCCTTTACGATACCATTCTTTAAAGAAAATAGGGCTGTCGTTAATCCTTACAAGTGAGTTGTACCATATGCCTTGTTCTGAAAGCTGGCTCTCTGATGTTATCCTCTCTTCAAAATTGATTTCTGACCAGATTAGGAGAATTTCCTTTAAGAAACTGTCTTGCGTTTTGAAGATATTAGCTATGTCTATCTTATTAAGGTTGCTTGTGAAAGGTAGGGTACACTCAAACTTTTTCAGTTCAAGATCTAGAAAAAGTTTCCATTTACCCTGATTATCTGTATCCAGGTACTTTTTTATCCAAGTGGTTTTTAGCGCTTTATTGAAAGATAGTATGTCAATCATTTTGAGGCCACCTGCTGGGTAATTGTTAATCATAATATCTCGCTTTATTTTATCGCCCTTTCCGTTCCAAAGGAACAAGTAAAAGAGCTTGTTAATCTCGCTAATTATTTTTTTGTTTGTGCACAAGGGTGCCAAGACGTACACAATTTGAGAAGCTACTAAGCTTTTCAGAACAGTGATCTTCCCACTTAAGGTTAATCTACGGTATTTCCAGTTGCTTAGAATATTGTTAATTTTTTCCAGTTTTTCCTTATAATTTAGAAGTACAGTGTTTTCAGGGTCTGTCGTAAACCAAACGCCTAAAGATTTTACTTTGTTTGTTTGCCATCTGAAATTTCTTTCTGGAAGAAGAATTTCTGTTTTTCCACTATATGTTCCGATCCAAATTGCTTCTGTTTTTTTACTGTTGAGTTTGAGACCCGAGGCTTCTCCAAAATCGTCAAGTGTGTTGAGAGCAGCTGAGAGCGACGTTTGTGAACCATTCAATATTAAGGTTGTATCGTCTGCGTATTGACTTATTTTAATTTCCTCTTGGTTAACGTGTATTCCTCTGATATTGCTGTTTCTTTTAAAAGCCTTGGCTAAGACTTCAACTGAAAGAACAAATAGATATGGAGACAACGGGCACCCCTGCCTGACCCCTCTTTCAATTTTAAAGAAGTTGCTTGTCCAGCCGTTGTTTAAGAAGCAGCTCTCTATGTTGCTGTAAAGGCATTTGACCCAGTTTACAACACTTGGGCCGAAACCGAAGTATTGAAGAGAATTTATGATAAAAGGCCATTCAATCGTGTCAAACGCCTTTTCGAAATCAAGAAATAATAATAGCCCTGGGATATTTTTTTCTTTGGTAAAACGAATAACATAGTCTATTAATCGTATGTTCTCGCCAATAAACCTGCCTTTCATAAAGCCAGTTTGATCACAGCTGATGAGATCGGGAAGAACCTTTTTCAGCCTGTTAGCCACAGCCTTTGCTGCAATTTTGTAGTCGCAGTTGAGAAGAGTAAGCGGTCTCCAGTTTTTAATGAAATACGGCTCAGCGTCTTTCTTGGGAATGAGTTTGATTACTCCTCTTCTTTGTGTGATGGAAAGCTGACTCGTTTCGTGCGCATAATTAAGAGCATTAATCAATAAGTTTGATATGTTTGTCCAAAATACTCTATAAAATTCTGAAGGTAGCCCATCAGATCCAGGGGTTTTTCCCTGTTCCATGGTTTTCAGGGCTGCAAGGCATTCCCTTTCAGTTAGCAGGCCTTCACAGTTGTTCCGTTGTTCGTCATTCAGGACGGTGTCGTTTTCGTGTTTAAAAAAATCATATGTGTCAATTAAATTGTGTATATTTCTGTTGGATGTATATAGATTCATAAAAAAAGATTCCCCTTCTGCTAATATTTCCTGATCCGAAGTAATAAAGTTATTTTCGTCCACTTTAAGTTGGCTTATAATGCCTTGCTTATAGTGTCTCTTTTCTAGGTTGAGGAAATATTTCGTATTTTTTTCTCCTTCATTATGCCATTTAATTTTAGCTCTCAATATGGAACCTTTCGTACGAGTCTCAATAATTCTTTCTAACTCACTCTTTAGATCATTCAGTTGTTCTGCAAGTTCAGAATTTTCTGTTACGCTAGAGTCTCCGTTCTCCATTTTCGATTCTAGTTTGGAAATTGCATGCTCTAGTTCTGCCTCACGGCCCTTTGTTTTCTTAGTTTTATTCATTGCGTATTTGAGCGATTTTTCCCGTATTTTAAGCTTAATCATGTCCCACAATAGAGCAGAGTTTACCATGTCATCGTTTTCATATTCGTCTTGAACTTCCTTAATCGTTGTCTTAATAAGATTAACATAAGCAGTTTCGGTTAAAAGAGAGGTATTTAATTTCCAAAGGCCGGGTCCTCTGCTATTTGCATGAAGAGACAGATCTAAAGTAATCATGGAATGGTCTGTTTTATATCCTGGCACTATATCGGTGTTAGTGACGTCCCCAATAACGCTTTGGCTTATTAAAAAGAAATCAAGTCTACAGTAAACCTTAGGTTGTCGTTGTCTCCAAGTGTACCTTTTGTCATCTGGATTGTGAATTCTCCAGACATCGAGAAGATCTAGGTTCTCTGAAATTTCTTGAACGGTCTTCAAGCTATTTTGGTGAGTTTTGGCAATGCCACCTTTTTTGTCATTTTCGATGTTAAGAACAAGGTTGAAGTCACCGCCAATTATTATGTCTTCACAGTTAAAATTTAAAAGATGATCGTAAAAGTTTTGAAAGAATGAAGGTTTATCCTCGTTGGGAGCATAGATGTTAGCGAGGGTCAAAAGCTTTTCGTTAGCTTTTAAGTCACAGATAATAAATCTCCCTGCAGGGTCGGTGTAAAGTCTTTGGAGCTGAAGGTTAAAATTATTGTTAAAAAGAATACATACCCCTGCTTTGTTGCTTTCAAAAGAGGTGAAGTAAGCTTGATAGCCCCATTCTGCTTTCCACAAGTGATTTGTTTTTTCTATACAGTGTACTTCTTGGAGCATGCATATTGATGGCCTTTTGGCGCGAAGCCAATTAAATACTTCTCTTCTTTTAGCGTCATCCCTAAGTCCCCTGACATTCAATGAAGTTATTTTCAAAGTCACGATTTGTTCAAGTCTTTTGTAATAAACGTTGTCTCGACGGGAAAAAAACATGTGCGCCTCAATAAAGGATTTGCATTCTTTCTATTAGGTGTAAAATGATTGATGCAAAAGGTACTCGATATTTTAAACAAATAATGAAGACTAAAACGTGCATATAATATTAGACTGAAGCAAATGATCACAAAAGGTAAATTAAACAAAATAACACTTTGAATAAATAAAAAAGAGAAGCGCAAAAACAAAGAACAGAGCATAGACAAATTTGTAGTTAGTAAAATTAAATTACTTTGGCAGCGAGAAATTTGAATGGTTGATAAGACGTCCCTCTCCAGACTTAACGTAGATTATTTTGCCTGTTCAGTTTATAATTGATCTAAGTCCTCTTCGGAAAAAATTCTAACAGGGGAGCCATAGGGTGATGTCTTAACAAAAATCTTACCATCCAAAGACCAAACACTGAGTAGAGTACCCTCTTGTCTTCTCTTGTTCGCTTCTTTCATGATTCTACGCCTATAAGCCGTGAGGTTCTCGTTTATAAAAATACGTTGTCGTTCCTGTGCATTTGAAGGGTAGCTGGGAAATAGATCTTTGATTTTGACATCCTTTAGTTTGGTGCGTTCTTTATAAAGTTTCGATTTCACTTTATGATTGCAAAATTTCACTATAATGGATTTGCCCCGATTCAGCTTGTGTGAAATCTCTATTTCTTCAGGCTCTATGGTGATATTTAGGGCTTCAGCAACCTTGATGACCGCGGCCTCCGTACTGGGATACGCATCTTCTGGAATTCCATGGATTTCCAGCGAGTTCTTTCGAGTGTATTGTTCCAAATCATCATGGTGTTCCCACAGTCGATCGGATTCTTCTTTTTGCTTTCCTAGATTCTCCTTTGTTGTTTTAAGCTCGTTCCTTGTTGAGGCTAGCATGTGTTTTAATTCTTTGTATTCGTCCTTGGTCTTTTGCAAGGACTCTTTCAAATCTTTAAGCTCCTTCTCGTAGAAGTTGGCAGATTCTTTTAATTCTTCGATTTCCTTCTTCAGCGTTCGATTTTCGCTAAGAACTGCAGCTATTTGGATTTGTATGTCGACCAGTAGAGCCTTGATTTCAAGAAGGCTAGGCTCTTCTTGTTCCTTGCCCGCTTCAATCGATTCTTCAACATCAATGTTTTCCTCGGCCGCCATGTTGGATTTCTTCGGATTTCTTGGTTCGTCTTCGGTTGAGCCACGATCACCTCTTTTATTCTTTCTGGGAGGCATTTACATTGAAGAAGGTAGATTACATCGTCAGGGAGCCAGATAGTGTATTTTCATAGGAGTAGGTGCCAGAGAGGGGTCATCTTTGGCAATGTTAGGCAGACACGATGAAAACACGTCCGACCGCTGCGATTTCCCGCCAAAAGTCTCCATCCAAGGAGATTGGTAAAATGATATTCCTCTATGTACAGCAGTAATCTTCATACCCAACTCAAGACATTGCCTAAGAGTTCGATAATGTATAACATAATTTTTTCTAGGTTTGAAATGACAAATTAATTTTTCAACTCCATTAACTTTCATTATTTCAGGAGCTAAAGGATAGTCATTATGTTTATCCCATAAATGTTGTGGATACTCCAAATCAACTTCAAATATATAACCCTCCTTACCAGTATTTGACATACTATGATTTGTTTTATCTAAAATTTCATTTACATTTTCCAATGTTATATCTTTCATCCATTTAAATCCATGTGTTGAAAGATTTTGACTCATAGCCCAACCGTAAAGATTGTTTGCATCCAAATATTGAATAAACCTTGATTTCTTTTCAGGATTATAATTTTTCATATATTTATTATTTGCTTCTGCATATCGTTTTGATATATGTGTAATTCCACCACGAATACCTCGCTCAAACATCATTAACATATCATAGTCATTTAGTAACTGTAACTTTTGTCCTGTAGTTTTTAGACATGCATCCCAAGCTAATCCAGGAGATGTGTAGTAATGAGCTGGATCTAGCTTGTAATGTTTAAGACAAGTTGATCTAAAGTTTTCAAATACATCTGCTAATAGTAAAACATCAGACTTGAGATATAAATCATGATAATCTTTAATTGTTTTACATCCAAATTTATTCCATACTTTTATTGCGTGTTGATAATCTTCATCTGATATATCTTCATCATTAAGTTTTGAATAAAATTCATCTTTTGGTGGTAATTGTGTTTCAGATAATTTATCAAGTGATGAAACATAATCATAAGGATAAACTCCTTTTCTAGTTAATAGTGATGTATTTGTCTTAAATGTATGTTTTGTATTATGAAAGTCATCTGGTGATAAATTTGATACAAGATTGGCAAGTGATGTTTGAAGAAATTTAAATGAATCTAAAAATCTTATTTCAAAATTTATTGGACAAATATCACCATTAATATGTTTGTACTCACCAACTTTAATAGTTTTAGAAAACGAAATATATTTTTCTTCAGTAGATGGAATACATTCAAGTTTACCATCTATTTTAGCAAGTTGTTTTATAAACAAATGAGCATCATAACCCTGAAGATTGTGAAATATAACTGGTAGTATTCTTGGTTTTTTACACATAATATTACATTTGTTATGTGCAGCTCCACGATACTCACCTGTAAAATGACAATGATCTCTAACTTTATCATCCCCTAATTTTTCATTACAAATATGACAATTAACTGAGGAATTAAATTCTTTTTGTGTTTTTGAATTTATTACTAAAGGCTTTGGTCTACAATAAAAATCGTTATAAATTCCTTCAGTCAATTCTGTTATTTTTTCTAAAAATATTTTTGCTACATCTTCATCATCATAAGTTTTTGTATAAATGATTGGTTTAATTCTTCTACCAGCAATTCCCTTTGCATAAAAACAAAATCCTGATGGTTCATGTTTTTGATAATTGTAATTATAAGAATCTTTAGGATTAGGACTACAACTATTCATTGGTTTAGTAAAACATTCAAAATCTGCATAAACAACAAAAGGAATAGGTAGTTGTCTATCATAATTTTTAAAATGTAAAGATGTGTTTGGTTTTGGCATTTTTACAGCTACTGTTTGATTATTGGAACAATATTTAATATGTTTTTCTAGTAATTCTTCTTTAGTAAAATGACTAAAACATCTCTTACAAATAAATATTTTACCATCCTTACTTTTAGTTAATTGTGACTTAATCAAACGATGAAAATTTTTAATAAGTGAATAATGTGAATCACCATCTTCTTCATACAAAAATAAATCAATAGTATTTTTACAATCTCTCTCAGCCATTCTCAAAGGATAAATAGTCTTATTATCATTTGAAAAAACATTTATTCCTGGTATCTCTGGATTAAGTTTTTCAAATTTGGTAATGTCTTTTAATTTCAATGGAAAAGTAAGACCTTTAGTGTTAAGTGAAAACTCATACTTTCTTAAGTCTTTCAAATATTGAGCATCTTTTTCTTTTGGATAAAGATATCTAAGAATACTCCAAAGAAAGCATTTGTCATCTCTATTTTTAATATTAATAATTGCTTTTTTATTTTTTATCCATTTTGGAAGATCAATGTAAGATGAACCTTTTGTTGGATTATATTCAACAGTATGAACTTCAAGTCTTATAACTTCCTTAAAAACCCACCCACTTGAACCTAAATTAAAATCCTCTATATCTTTTAAAATTTTAGCAAAACCTTTTTTTAATAATTTTTCTATATTTGTAGATTTAAGATTTTTGTAATTACTTGTACTAAAAAATGCTTCATAATTTTCTAATTTTTCTACTTTTTCATAAGTTTTAACACTAATTCTTTCAAATAAGCAAACTAAAACCATTTTAAACTTAACGTTTCTATTATTTTTTAACATTCCTTCTACAGTAGTAAATACTCTATTAAAATATTCAGGAGGACTAATACCAGCTATTCCTTCAAAAATATATTTAGTAGCAAATTTATCAAGAGCTGATTTTTCTATTTCAATACCTTGCTCGTGTTCATACAAAACTCTCTCAAGAGCTTTACGTAAATAATCTGGTGTGTCTTTGGGAATCTCTTTATTTTTTATAAAATTCTCAAAATAATCCTCAAATGCTTTTACCTTTTTTGCTTTGGCTTTCTTTTTTAATTTCTTTTTTATATCTACTCCTTTTTTACTTGATTTCTAGCTTCTACCAATTTTTTATATTGTTTATACAATCTTTTTCCCTGTTTTAAATTCTTATATTCTTTCCTAAGTCCTTTTTTTTCCTGTTCTATTATATTTCTCATTTCATCATGTGATAACGTCTGGAAGTCTTTATAATTTATAAAGGGTTGAGAACCCTCAAAACCATTAACTGATTGGTTAGACATGATGTCTTCTAATATGTGATTATATTAGAAGACGAAAACCTTTAATTTATAATAAATTTAATCACTCTCAAAACTACTTCTTAATATAGTAAAAAAATATTCAAAGTCACTCTCTGTATATGGAAAATCAAATTCCTCTCTATCACTATCACTATCACTATCACTATTATAATAGTTAAATTTTATTTGATTAAAAATCATTTTAAAAATATCATAAAATTCTTTAAAACCAGGATAAGGTTTACCATCAACAAAATACTCATTATCTTTATTACAATAATCATCACTTCCATATTTACAAAAAAAATCATAACGTCTTTTATAACATTCAAAATTTTCATTAATGAATATGATATCACGAATGATATCAAAATCATAACTTGGAATAATAAAATTATTAATATTATTAAACTTACCTTTTTCTTGTGATCTGAGAAATCTTTTCATATATTTCTTAATTGTATTAGAAGTGTTACTTTCAAATAAACCATGATTTAAGGAATCTAGTTTTTTGAAAAAACACTTAAAATACTTATTTAAGCCTCTTATGAAAAGATACTCTATTTTGAAATTGGAAGCGTATATGGGAATCTTACTTTTTTTTCCCAAAAATTTATCGGTTGAATTTTTAAGAAAAGTAGAACTCGCCGCAATACCCGTTTCCATAACTACTATCACATTGTACTTCTGTGAGGAATGGGAGGTGCCATTTAGGCAAGATAAGGTAATACTTGCTCTTTGTAAATCTTCACCTTTAAAAACATAAGAAGGTTGACATCACTTTAACTAGATCTCGTTGAGAGCTAATCATTTTTGCACAGGTGCTTTATGATACACGATGTGTCTTCTTTTCTGTACCAAAATTTACAGTGAAATGCACAAAACCATGAACAAAAACCAATAAGGCATGAGAAAACTAAGCCCCTAACAGAGACGGTATTTGGTTTGTGGTTTTGAGGTTTGTATGCGTGTCCTGAACTTTATTGTGATTGGTCACTACCAAATTAACATCCATCAACATTCGTGTCTACGGTTTTCTAAGTTTCACAGCAATCTACACCAAATACTACATAACAAACGCACCGATGCAGTATTCAAAAAACACCACAACGGTGGCTGTGACACCCAAGTCTTAGATACCCCTACTGAGAGCCATTTTTCTCCCACATTTTCACTAATTAATTAGCCAAAACGATAGTATTATAAAGACAAAACGCTATACAGCTATTTCAAAAAACGTTGTCGGAAGAAAAGCAGAACGTCTTCAAGCCAAGACCGCAAGGTAATGTGGGTTGTTTCAAATCCGTCTATTGCTGGCAAACAATCACTCCACTAAACTGGTCGCTGCTTTTTATTCGTCATTTATACTGAACCATACTTATCATTTTAGTTTCTAAAAAAGCACAAGGTAAAATTACGTTTCAGTCAAAGTGCACTCTTGCTTATTCCCATCTTTGAAAGCAATTTTGTTCAGTTAATTAGCAAGGAAAAATGATATTAAATTTTAGATTTTATCAATTTGCATAACGTAGTAACGAAGTGGGCGAAAAGAAGAATATTATAAACAAACTTTTTTCCGAATAATGGTTCTTACTCAAGAGTTAATTAAAGCTCGCCAAAGTCTACTGCAGGTAATATTTTGCACTACACAAGCATGTGAGAATGTATAGACAACCACATCGCCTTTATTCCTCCTCGTTCAAATTTTTTAAATAATGGCGATTTCTCTGGAAATGAATTCTAAAGGACTAGTTTTAAGTTAAGAAAACAAAGAAGAAAATTGTGGTCTGCTGTTCACTTCCCCTACAAAACACGAGACATTTTAAGCCGTAGTCGGGCAACAAGAGCCACGGACAAAAACGCGTGATGCACGTGCAAATTAAGTTATTGTTTTGCTAATTTAAACCTGTTGTTGTTCACGGTCTCTTTTGTCGCCATTGCATTTGATTAAGCTCCCTACTGTTTGAAGGCCCTCCAACCACCATTGTTTTAAAGAGTTGTCCAACGTTTAGAAATACTCTCACTTACAGAAAGACCTTCAATACTGTTCTCAGGGACATACTTAAGTAGCCGCAAAACTCTTACAGGACCTGTAGCAGGCAATAATAATCCCATATTACCTTTCGGTCTTGGCTTAAACTTTTTGCTTTTCTTCCTACAACGTTTTTTGAAATAGCTGTATATAAGTATACCAAGTAAGGTACATGAGTATAATGAGCCCGAGGCTAAGTTTTATAAATTAATTGATATTCTGGTGCGACAAAATGAGAAAATAATAGAAGCTATTGAATCTGGTAAAAAAGTAAATGACAAAATATTGAGATATAGTAAGCAAGCAGTTAATAAAATGTTAATTTCTAAATGAGAAGCAGGAGTAATTAAGAAACAGAAAAATGAAACTGCTCCTGTGCCAGTTACTGGGGAAATGAGTAAATTATTTATTGATAGCTTTATTACTGGTCCAGTCCATTTCACCAAAGAACCAGTCACCAAAAAAATCAGGAAATCATGGGATACTCCAGTTAATCCATTTGCTGCAAAAATTGAGCCAATAAAATTTGAGCCAAAATGATATATTAGATGACATACAAGATTGGGAAATAAGAGCACAAATGGAAGATTTATTTACTGATCCAAAAATCAGGAAATATTGGGGTAAACCAATTAATCCATTTGAGCCAAAAATTAACATAATAGATGATATATTAGATGACATACAAGATTGGCAAATAAGAGCACAAAGGGATTGTTTCTTTATTGGTGATAACGAAATGGTACAATTGTTAACTAATGATGAAATCGAAACTATAAAAATAGATCAGGAAATGGAAGATGCCATAGCAAGATGGGCAATTAATGATACAAAACGTAAACGGAGTAGGAAGGCAAAGAAAATAATTCAGAAATTGTCTAAATTCGAAAATGTTGAAGAAAACTAAGGTGAGGAGAAATATGTCATGTTACGTGATTTAGATGATAATAAGGATATCCGTCAAATAATACGTCAATTTGAATTTATTAACGAAATGCTATTGTAAGTACTAAATTGTGGAATATTAGATAGTATGTTCATGAGGTCATATTTACAGTTAGGTAGATGGTATGTTCATGAAGTCATATTTATAGTTAGGTAGATAGTTAATTAATTATTCAGATTATGCTAGCCCAAGTTGTTGTGCTAGTAATGGGGGCATGATGTCAGTAGTTGATATTTTGGGTTTTCGGGGTGCCGGATTGGGAATTATTTTGGGTTATTTAGGTGCGGGTTTTGGTTTGGGTTGTGCTTATTTCTGCTGTTGTGCTAGCACGGTTTGTAAATTAGCTGGTAGTTTTATACTAGCAGGCAATGCTTTTACCACTTGGGTTTTGGTAACGCCTGCTGCGCTAGCGATCTAAGTGATGCGACTGTTTTAATCGGTAATTTAACACTAGCAGGTCTTGCTTCTACCGGTTTTGGTGGTTGAGCCACTTTTTTGGTGCAAGTTTTATTCATAAGATGAGGAGACATTTCGGTAATTAATTATCAGATTAATAACTTGTGCACGCTTCATGTGCGTAACAGCAAAGTTCAAAAGTTTCATCTTTATTACTTCTTTTTTCAGTTCCTCTAATAATGTGAACGTATTAAGATTATTTCTTAGTTTAATAACATCGAGATCCATATATGTATACAGTAGATAAATACTAAATATCTCTATATTTGGGGCCTAATTAGGACCAAATACAAAGTGCAAAGAATACATTGTATATAGCACGTGTTTTAACGTGGTACTATATACTATTGTGTAGATAATCTAATCTATATAGATATGATTGGTGAATTTAACGTATATTCAAAAGAAGAAAGATATATGGCCAAAAAGATTATTACATTATTTACATTATTTCATTACCATATATATAGATAATACAGGAATCGCCGAAAGGCGATTTTTAACTGGGCTGCAAAGGGGCTATTTTTTCTGAGGGGAGGGGCGGCTATACACACTCAGGCTACCATAAAACCTTGTCGGCAACCATTGCATGCAACAGAATCTCATGTGAGACTGAAACATACACTCATTCAGAACATTGTACCCTTTTGAAAGACTCTCGTAACCAAAAGAAAATAGTACCATTTTTAAGTGGGGGCTGTATAATAACTTTTAAATTCCACCATTGTGAATAAAAATAAACAAGTTAGCCATTAATTCTAAACAGGAAGCAATTTGCATTATTTCCACGCACCCCTCCCCCAATCCCTCTGTGCCCCAAAATATAGCGTGACAGTATAACGTGACTAATTTGACGTAACCGGAAATTCCAAAAATTGTTGTCCTTCTACGAGCATAAAATGCGACAGACTGAGCTGATTTACACTAGACAGAAATATTGTATTGTATGAAAACCAGAAGTATACTAAAACAGACAGTTAACTGCCCATTGATCCCGCCTGATCCAGGGGCCTCACTGACTGCACGGAGACTTTACTGCGCTTTTCACAAACATGCGAACTCTACAGTTCAAAAGCCACCTTCACAATTGTGTTTATCGCTGCCGTCAATCATAATTACGATCACAAGCAACGAACCTTGAAACAGAGAAACACACAAAACGGATCGAAATCCACAAATCACAAACCATGACCTTTTGAACCCGTGAAGTAAAGTTTTGTTTCCTAAGAGGTCTGTTAAGATGATTGACAGCAGCGAAAAACGCAATCGTTGGTTGGGTTCTGAACTTCAGAATTCGTATCCACAGTCTACATGAAAACGCACTATTTTTTCCACAAGATGAAAAGTATTCAGTTTTAAGATTTTCCTCACGGTATTTTTCTCCAACTTAAGGGAATAAAATCCTTTGCATTTTAAGACCTAAAAAAGTTTAAAGATTTCTCGCTCGCATGTTGCGTTCACCAGCACGCACTTCAAACAATGTAAATAGATGAAATGATCGGTAACATATTTTTTACCTGATACCGATGTGAGTTAAAAATTCGCTCCAGCTCTGTTTGTCTCACCCAAGACTAACTTTTCTTCATGGAAGATAACTATGCCGCTTTATAACTCGTCCGAGGTTTTTGTGCCAGCTAAACAATATGGAAACACTATTCACAGTGACTCCTTGGATATTAAAAAGACTGAACGTGACGCACTATTATGCCTTTGTTTACTTCTGATCACATCTTCAAGCGAAGTCTCTCTTTTCAAGCGATTCATCTCAATGCATAATAATTGACCCTTATATTAGTTAAAATCCTATGGTTCATTTATATTAATGCTGTTTTTGTCCCTCACATTGACTGTGTTCGTTCGTATTCAAAACACCTTTACGAAAATAAAGGTCGTATAAGTCATGTGTGTTATGTTTCGAGATAAATGGATTATACGCTTTTTTTAGTTCCATTTTGCGGTGACTTCAGTTTACATCTCCATAAAATGGTAAAAGAAATATCAAGAAACATCACGAGAGCTGAAAATTTTCAAAGGCACGTTTCTGAAACTCGCTAATGCTGACATCAATATAGCGTGCTTGCTAAATGGGCGAAAACACAGAATTGTGATCACAAGATCTTGTACAAATTTAATGACAAAAGCTTAGCAAGAAACAGATACAAACAAAAGCAAACCCCCTGAAACCTCGACGTGGGCTACACTTGTATGCTCTACTCTGTCACCAAACCTTGTCAGTAATAGCTCCTTTTTTCCTCAAGTCGCTCTCTGTGAAGCTCCCGGATGGGATGTCCCGGAGAAGCTTTAAACTTGTGTGCGAAATTCTCAGAGTTCCTATTTTTGTCCGTGTCTTCTTCAGTATCCGAAATTTAGATCTCCAAAGTGCACGTGGCGTGTGTTGCATTGAATAGAGGGAAATATTTAAACGAAAAGCCAGTCTTCTAACATGGCAAAGTTGTCACGTCCCTCGCTTATGGACGTGCGTCACATCAGGATTCATCTGCCATTCATCGGCAACCGAGTTGTTCGCTTCACTGACTATGACGCCTTACAATCAAGTCTTCAGCCATAGTGTCGTCAACTGGTGAAATACTTTGCTCATAAATTGTGCTTCTTAAGAGCCATTATCTGAGAAAAACGAGAATCGCAAGACACTCGTCAAAAAATCGAATTTTTTTTTATTTTCCCAAAACATCCCTTTTAGTGACCTAATTTAAGGAAAAATAGTTTTGGGTTCAAACGATTCATTTTAAAGGAGAATTAAAAAAAGTTTGAAAAATCGATTTTATGTCTGTTTTTCGAACAAAACACGGCAGGATGCAATGGCAACTTCGAGAGAAGGGTGAACGCGTAAGAAACATTCCCTGACATGGAAACTTCCCCGAATTATTATTTTGTTCTTACTCTTGAAAACCTTAAAAGAGAATTTGAAAAACAATGTCTTATATTTTTATAATCGACAAGTCTAAAGAGGTCATTTTTGTGACGTTAGACATGCTAGAAAACGAAGACCAACTTTGACCATTAAAAAAGGCCTCTGGTATATGCCGCTTGATCATAAAATCAATATAAAATGGAACCTTGGCTTTTGTACTAACTTACTGGAAAGTTTTAGCTCTGGAAATCAAATACCATCCTGACACCAAAGCAAGCGGTGAGAGCAATTGAATTGGGAAATTTATGCAAATTAGACGGCTTGTGGACGGTTGTCAAACTAAAAGAAAGGTTTTACATGAAAGGATTACTCACCATTGCTTGTAACACGTTTTTACGGCAAGGAAAGTTATTTCCAACTTCTGTTGCGTTGGTTTGAGTCACAAAATCCATAATTCCAAAAGGTCCAAATCCAAAAGGTCCAAAAGACAAACGCACGTTTGCTCATCGGCTGCGCCAGAATCCGGCCGTGAATCGAAATAAAGTCACAACACGTCACTACGGTCCTTTAGAAGCAAGAGTTGCTAAAGTTTTTACTTCAGTCAGGAGGCCAAAAGATTGAAAATTCATCGCAAACTAATGACTTCGATTTTGAAAACCTTTCATCACTTCAATCGTTCGTCGGCTGCTAATAAACATCGCACAAGATCTATGACCTTTGGCCTGTCACCGGAAATCGGTCACACGCTTAAGTCACGTTAGCATACTGTCACGAATTTTAATACGATTTTTCACGTTTGCTTTCCACAAAAAATACACTTATCGAAATAAAATCAGGCCTGCTTTATTTGCTTTTTTAGAACTTGTTCCCCATGCATCGCGCGTGTCTCGCGCCCTCAGTCCGCTTCGCAGCGCTAGCGTGAAAAGCGCAAAAAACTGAAATTGGCTCCTGTTCTGCAGTTGATTTCTTTTATAGACACCTTCTAGGTATTGACAGGCTGTGAAAAAAGCGTATTTTTTAATTATTTTTTGAAGTGCTACATCATTTTTCTATAAATTTCAAACGTGACTGCTAAAATACTGTTTGGAACCCATGGATGGAGAAAAGCTGTGCCGGAGAGAAGGTCAACCTCCCAGCCGAGCCAACTTTAGCGAGCGTTTATATGAGGAAAAATTGACAACTTTGTCCGAGTCAACAGTGCTTGCGCATGCTGTCTTTGTCTAACCTTGACCGTGTTGTCCCAGCTAGCTGGGCGAGCCAAAGTAGAGAAATATTAGCCGGGCTAGAAGGGTGAGGCCACCAGTACCGGCTCAGTGGAGGGCTGACTTCCGGAAGCCCTCAACCCCGCCCATAGTAAGGCGTCTATCCGAACCAACCTTTTGTTTCTCATGTAAACGGTTTACCAAGTTTTGTAAGGAAATGGAGGAAAATTTGGCTTGCCCAGGGTAGCTTGGGAGGTGAGTAAACACCAGATAACCCCAATAATAAGCACAAACTTTGATTGTCAGTTAGATGTCCACTATTTTAAGTAAGCGACCTTGCATGTGATTGTCGCATCCATGCCCCTTTCCAGATCTCCTTTATTATCGGTAAGCCTGTGATAGGTCAAAGTAATACAGTCGTACCTCCAGTAAGCGACCACCAAAAATGCAAAGACTTAGTGGTCCCTAACGGGAGGTGGCCGTTTAGAAGAATCGGACCACATGGGGTCTATTCCGAGAAGAGGTCCAGGCACATTCTATTAAATGGCGGTGTAAGAAATTCCTGGCAAAATATTATTTTACCTCTTTTGACAAATACAGCTTTTAAATCATGCTAAATTTAAAGAGGGATTCAGGTGAGTGAGATATAGAATAGTCTAGAATCACAACTGAATCTTCACTTTGTTGGCTACATCTACTAAGTTAGGATATGTGTAGTTCCACGATGTCACTCTAAAGGTCTTCATATTTTCTAAGGAACATAGTGCACACAGCAAAAATAGAGAGCAGAGAATGCGTCAACTGGTCGCTTATGGAAAACAATTAACCCTGACGCCCAAAAAGTGGTCGCAGTCACTTACAGAAGGTGGTCGTTTACTAGAGGTTCCAACTGTAAGGGTTTGACTGGGAAAATTTGGTCTTTTGGATTGGCGGTCGCACATGGCGGTTCGACTGTGTTAAGTCTATAAGAGTATAAGCCACCATCACCTCACTGTGAGTGACTAGAGCCAGGAAAGTGTAGTATACACTCCCTCAGGATACACAGAATCGTTGTTTTGAGGTCCCGTTTAGCGAAATGGATCATTCAAGGGAGGTGCTGAAGTCCCATAGTGAAATTTATAAGGTGTATGGGTTTTTAGTGTAAGGCGAAACACAATTCTTAGGGCCCTGTTGTTCAAACGTTGGATAGCGCTACCCACCGGAAATCACTATCAAGGGAATAAGAAGAAGGAATTGCGTTACTTACTGGATATAGATTTATCCAGGGGAAAGCGTTAGTCCCGGGGGCGTTAGTCAACTTTTCGAACATACAGCCTCTCAGTCACTCTCCTCCGCAGACTTACCCTGGGCGACCAGGATAGGGGAATATAATATTCGACCTTCCTTGCATCATCGCGAGAGCCTATAGCCGTCACTTTCTTTTGGCTCGTCCTGCAATCCTACCCAACGTTCGTGGGACAGGAAAGTCTGCTTGCGAGGCTTGGGAATCTAGGGAGACTATGGTAGCATGGTGCAAATAGCCGGGATGAGCTACTTTGTCCACACGAACCAAGAGGATTGGGTCTGCTAGAAGAAATCAGGTGTAGCTTTCTGTGATAAGTAATATTCCAACAGTATAGGATCATAGTTTGAAGCCATTTCACAATCACTAGTTTCCGCGCACCTCTACCGGCGAGTTGTGGACAAAAGTAGCTGATAGCTGTATGCGAACCTTTTTTCCACAAAATGGTTTCTGGGTTTTCGTATTCGACAGTGTCATGTATTGATTTTTTTAAATCTTAATGGAGGTCTTTTTTTATTATGTACTGTCTATCTGACTGACTGTTTCTTTGTGGTTTTTTTTTCTTGTAATCACAGGTTTCATAATTTGGTCGTGGTTGGGGTTATGGGCTCCTGATCGTGAGCAAATAGCGAAAAAATCAACAAGCAAAACCAAAGTAAACTATAGCGTTGAATCCGTTGGCCACGGAGAATTGGTATTATTCTGCAAGTTCTTTACTACAGCAAGAGAGTATACTCCCTTGACTATGGAACATTGGGCCGGGGGAACTTGGTATTTTGACCCGGCATAGGGGAGGAGGGGAGGGGGAGGGGGTACTCTGGCCAGATTCCAAGTCACGGGGATGATCGAAGTATGTTTTTTTCTTGGTTTGAAAATGTTTTGAACAAATCTTTTTTTTTAAGCTGTGGCTTTACTTAAGTATTCAAAATATTCTTTCATTTTTGGTCTTAATTTTTGCTTCCACGGATCACTCACGACACTTGGAATCTGAGGTACCCCTCTTGTTTAGTACTTCGAAGGCAAAAAAGCTGTTTCAAAGCCTAGTAGGTAAATGAAAGAAAAATAAATATGCATGGCTGTTTCTACTGCGATGAGAGGATTTCTTGTCAAAAAATGTGAAAACTGTATTAAAATTGCTGACAACAACTACGAAAATTTCGTGACAGCATGCTGTCGTGACTAAAGCGTGTGACCAATTTCCGGTCAGACGCCAAAGGTCATACGATCTTGTGCGATGTTTATTATCAGCCGACGAACGATTGAAGTGATGAAAGGTTTTCAAAATCGAAGTCATTAGTTTGCGATGAATTTTTATTCCTTTTGCCTCCTGACTGAAGTAAAAACTCTTGTAACTCTTGCTTCGACGTGTTGTGACTTTATTTCGATTCACGGCCGGATTCTGGCGCAGTCCCTGAGCAAACGTACGTTTGTCTTTTGGACCTTTTGGCTTAAAATTATGGATTTTGTGACTCAAACCAACGCAACAGAAGTTGGAAATAACTTTCCTTGCCGTAAAAACGTGTTACAAGCAATGGTGAGTAATCCTTTCATGTAAAACCTTTCTTTTAGTTTGACAACCGTCCACAAACCGTCTAATTTGCATAAATTTCCCAATTCAATTGCTCTCACCGCTTGCTTTGATGTCAGGATGGTATTTGATTTCCAGAGCTAAAACTTTCCAGTAAGTTAGTACAAAAGCCAAGGTTCCATTTTATATTGATTTTATGATCAAGCGGCATATACCAGAGGCCTTTTTTAATGGTCAAAGTTGGCCTTCGTTTTCTAGCATGTCTAACGTCACAAATATGACCTCTTTAGACTTGTCGATTATAAAAATATAAGACATTGTTTTTCAAATTCTCTTTTAAGATTTTCAAGAGTAAGAACAAAATAATAATTCGGGGAAGTTTCCATGTCAGGGAATGTTTCTTACGCGCTCACCCTTCTCTCGAAGTTGCCATTGCATCCTGCCGTGTTTTGTTGGAAAAACAGGCATAGAATCGATTTTTCAAACTTTTTTTAATTTCTCCTTTAAAATGAATCGTTTGAACCCAAAACTATTTTTCCTTAAATTAGGTCACTAAAAGGGATGTTTTGGGAAAATAAAAAAAATTCGATTTTTTGACGAGTGTCTTGCGATTCTCGATTTTCTCAGAAAATGGCTCTTAATTGCTTATGTACTACATCGATCGATAGTTCACGAAGCAGCCACGGCGTTCCAAACCTGACGCTCACAGTCATCTTTTCAGTCTTTTAGTCTGAACCTACCGTGAACGGCGTGTCGGTTTGAATGCAACGCGAGCATTTCTCTGAGTTTCCCAGCGCCAACATCATCTAACTGACTTAAACTCGAACAATAAAAAAATTATAGAGTTACTCCCATGGTCGATTTGCTTCGAACATGGCAAATGGCCTTCTTCAGGTTCCCAACACCTTGTGGGTTTTTCAGGGGGAGCGCAGACAAGGTACAAAAAGTATCCGTGCAAGGGTTCATGCAAGAGAAAATCCTATGAAACCATTTGTGAGAACATCGTTTCTACGTACCAGACCCTCGTGTTTTCCCTCCCCCGGATGACCACTTTTTGACACCGACGACCGAAAACCCATTTTTTGACTGGGGTTGCCGGGCAGCCCAGTAATAATCCTATGCATGACTTTATAATGGATTTTACACGATTCCTTTGTGAGGAACGCTTTTTCGAAATATTGGCAAGGTACTCTTATACCTTTCATCAAGAGAGGATAAAGGGGACAGGGAAGGCATCCTCCTTACACACCCTATTCCATAGGCAATTCGTCTCGAGTTATTTTTAGAATCGGGGTAAAGTTACCTCGCGCGCTGCGTGGATATTTCGTTGAGATTTCGCATGAATAAACGCCGTGCAAAACATGTCGGGCGAAAGGGCCCAATGAAAGCGTAAAGAGATCAAGAGCATTTCTGAATATTGTGGCGAAATGAGTCGGCGCTCACCCGGGAAAAGGGAATCGCTAGACTCCTTGACAACCCGTGAAATCAGTTTAACTCGAAGTTGTCGTAACCTCAGTACTTTTAATTAATAAAATGAGAAATTTCCCCGGTCTATTGAAACCGCTCGTTTGTACATTAAAGCAAGTAGGACGCCAAGTGTTATTTTTGTTGAATAATAAGACTAACAAAAGAATAAATATCAAACCAGAAAATTGCTCTCTCCAAACTATAAAACTATAAATGATCCTGAGAGAATATTCAGTGTGTTAAGGATTTCCCTGCTGTTCTGTTAGCTCTATACAAGAGAGGAAGGGCGATTCTTTTTTAATTTCCGTTTCGCTGACACAGCTTTAGCAGAAATCTCTCTGTAGTCGTTTTCGTCGACAAAACAAATAGCAATATCGCTCTCCGCGTCTTCCGCCATTTTGTTCTGCGTCAACTCTAGCGATTCCCTTTTCCCGGGTGGCTGTTTTCTAATCCCCCTTGGGATCTGTGGTCTTAAAAATAACTCGAGACGAATTACCTATGGAATAGGATGTGTATGGCGGATGCCTTCTCTGTCCCCTTTATCCTCTCTTGCTTTCATGTATTCATGTATAGCTTTGCGGATCTTATCATAGTCATTTGACAGGATGAACTGAATGCATACCCGTTTTTTACATACCCTTTTTTCATCTCCTTTTGAGCATCAGACATACGGCAATTATTAGTGGGCGATTTGAACTCAATGCACAAGCCCTTGAAATCTTTGTGATAGTTGAGTATCATGAGGTTCATGTATCCCTTTCTTTTGCTATCTAGTCTCTTGTCCTCTGTACCTTGGTTTTCCCGAGACCGGCAACCAAGAGAGCATCTGGATAAAATCTTCATATGAGGTCCACAACTTTGTAGTGTAAGGATACAAGGATCTGGGTCTCTAAGGTCTTCCCTATTGGTTCTGTTCGCCTTTTTGGGCCTGATTTTTGTAGACAAATCTTCCATTCCTGCGCTGACTGCCTTTTTGGCATATTTTTTACCCTTTTCTACAACACAATCGCCTACTTTATCCTGGAGCTTTTTATTTCTCAGAGCTTCTGAGCCATAATATCTTGCCATCTCACCACTCTTTTAAGCCATATATGGGACGCCATATCTAACAAATGCTTCTGTGGCAAGATCAGCCCCAGTTTTGAGTAATTCACCTCCGCCTTTTTGCCCACTAATAAATGTTGTTTTCGTTATCCCGCATTCGGCACATTTACATTTCATCATCTTCCTACTTTTTTTGATTGTAACAAGTCTTTCAGAACGAGGCACAAATTCTGTCTGTCGTCTCTCTTTATCACAGTAGCTTTTCATATTAATTAGTATATTAATAGGTAAGAATATTTTGGCCATTTAGTTATTAGGTTAGAATATCTTGCCCAAAAGATATCCAACTGGATCTTTCTTGGCTTCTTTGATTTCTTTGCTAAGTGACTCGTTGCTGAGATGGATATACTCTAATTTGATAGTACGAGATAGCGCGGTATAAAACTGTTTTTTGTCCATCCGATTTACATTATAAATGTTATACTGTTCGTCAATTTCTGCTCCCTGATATTTACACAAAGTACAGCAAAATGTCGGGCTAAAACTTTGGGCAAATATATTATAATCAAATATATAAACATCATTGGTAAATAGGATACCATTATCGCTGATGTGCGTAATCTCTTTTTCCATCATGTTGAACAAATTCTCGTTCTTAAGATTCTGTGTTACCAGCATGGGCATTCCTACAGCAATTTTATAGGTCTCTGATTTCCCGTTATACCTGAATGTTACCTCATGGCTCACCTTATCTTCGACAAATCTATCACAGCATTCTTTCGTAACTTTCTGTCGGGTCTTATTTAGGTAACAAATATTCTTATAATAATGGCCTCTAGGGGCAAAACAGGCTTCGACTTTCCCTGTGTCCAAAAACTTAGTTAGCATATCCCGTGTTTGGTTATGATATCGAGCACATCCTTCTTTGTACAACAGTTCTATCCGCTTACGGCACATCTCAGAAATAGCCACAGATATAAAATAATCGTGGTGCACACTACTACCATTTTCTACTGGGTCACATTGGTTGGTATCCCCACACATATAAACCATATTATGGTACTTGGTAAATGCTTGGTAAATTTTGGTCACCCAATTGTTTGGCGTCATGCTATACTCCTCTATGAACACAGTTTTGCCCTCTAAGCTGGATATATCGCGGCCATGATAATCACAAAAATAAGAATCAAATGTATGGCAAATATTATGGTACTGATCATCGATCCTGCTTTTTATATTCTCGATAGCCTTATTAGTAAAGGGGAATATAATTGGGTCAGTGGCTTTTGCCATTAATTTGATCAGCTTTGTTGTCTTCCCGCAGCCGGCCTGACCATAGTAGACGGCACCATTGCCCACATAATCAGTATAGTTACTTGAATCAAAATTCTCGCGGTAATGTTTCTCGAAATATACAGGCTTACTATCAGTAGCAAATGCTTTGCCGATATATTCTGACTTAAATTCTACCTCTTTCTTGTTCAGGTAATCGTGTTTTGGGTTGGTCATATAGAGGCCATCAGTATTGATACTATAAAGTTCTGACTCAATGGTCCAGTTATCATGAATCAAATTGAGGCAGTTAAGACTGGCTTGAGAAATAACAAATCTGTTAATCGATGTATTGTCAGAAAAGTTCCGCTCTATTGTCTGCTCACGGATCAAAAACAGATCATTATAATTGTCTATCGTTATGTTTCTCTTTTCAGCCAATGCAGATGTCCATATACATAGTGCGGTTTCCATAGATCTGCATGTGAACCCATGGTCTGACCGGTTATATTTTCTTCCTAGTTCCCCAATAAAACTGTTTGCTAGTAACTTAGCTTGGGCTTCTGGAAATGTATCAAATAGGTACAATAAGAAGTTCCGAAATGTGTCCGCCTTCAGTGTCTTCTTAGTAGTGATACACCATTTCACATTACTGACGGGCATATGGAGCATATTAACGAGATACCTAACTAGATCCCTACTATAAAATCCAGCGTCTATTTTGATTTCTGCACCAAATCGTTGTATTACATATTCGTCTATATAGAATTCCCCAACTTTGTCTAATTGACTACGGTGCGTAAATGGCTCTATAATATCATGAATTGTGTAGATTGGAATAGGAGCTTTACTGTTGATCAGGATTGATGAATAACATTTGGAGATGTCGATATTGACGAAATCTAATGGCTGCTAATTTGTACTACACCACTGAAGCGCTCTTGGGTAAAAGTCATCGAGCACCTGCCTTGTCTTGATATCATAACTACTTTCTGGCAGATATCCGCACATCTGTTTGAACAAGCTGGATGCTAAACTTGTATAACTCTGATTTTTCCACACAAAATCTGCTATCTGATACCTCTGTTTGAGCTGATCACAAGTCTCCCTCCTAGTATCATACCCGTTATTTGATACATACATGTTGTTATGATGATCTATAAACCCGTCTAATCTCCCATTATTATCAAAATGCAGGTACTCAACAAAGTAATTCGTTCGCATCATATATTGGTCTATTACTGGCTCTAATTTTATATCTTCTGGTAATACTACTATATGGTTACTAACGTCTAATTCCTCCTCTTCGCCCAGATCATTCAAGACCATAAAGTACTCATGACGTCTCGACCATTTCACATCGCTCATATAGCGTCATAAATTATCGGCATCACCCTGGTTAGCTTTTGTGGCTATGGATTTGAGCCACTGGTCGGTAATAGGATAGCGATGGTTTGTCTTTCACATAGTATATCAAGTATACATCATTGGTGGTTCTCACAGTATGCTTTACAAATTTGCGCCATGTTGAATCGTACGCATGAATGGATACGTTGGGGTGGCATGTTTTAGCCCAATCTACTAATTCCTGAGTGCACATCATTGGAAAACAACTGGCATATTCTTCTAACTCATCACTTAACTTCTGATATGTATAAGTTTTCGAACCCTTTCTTACCCTTACAATGATGCCAAAGAAAGTCAATCATACATGTATTATCCCCGCGGTGTTTGATGGGAAACTGTTTGTCCAAGAACAAAGGTGTTTAGTTTGAGGGCACCCACCTTATGGTTCTTGAAAAACTGTTGATTATGAGGTATTATTTTCGCCCCTACACTAGCTATTGTCTGTGTTGACAATATAGTAAAATTATTTTGTAGCAGCGTATAAATCATTTATTATATACATACTGAGAAATACTCACCAAAAAGCTATGTCGTAAATTTTCGTACGCAAATTAGTTCTAGCCAGTCGGAGGAGCGAACGATGGTTCTCACACGTGAAAAAAATGATACGTCCAATCAGAAGCCACAGAGGTGTGTGAGTTTCGCGCCAAAATTCCCGCGTTTTATTGCAGCTTGCAGCGGCGCTTCGCACACATTCAACGAGAAAAGTTTTACTCCAAGAGTTTTTCTCGCTAAAAAAGTGAAAAACATTTCGGAAATGGAGCGGAATAATTTCGTTTGTTTCACTTTCGATAAAGAAAACGGTAGAGAGCCGGTGAAACAACAGTAGAAAGGGATAAACAGAACGAGACGTAAGCTTTTGTTGTGCTTTTTGTCGGAGTTACTTTGCCTTTCATTTAAGCTTAAGCTTATATTGAAACCGGCCATTTTACTTAAATTCACTCATTTTCAATTTTGCATTGAGAACAAACAGTTAAGATTACTTATAGTTGTTGGATTACCTCATATCCTCACCGTCATTTATGTTTTTAACAAACTTTTTTTTATAAATACTAAAAAGCTGATACTTCGTTTTCGTTGTCATTTTGCGGTGTGTAGCGGCAAATTTTAGCATTTTTGAAAGATTTAAAATAAAAAGGCTGCCAAAATGATGAATGTCTCAGTATGTATACGATAAACACAATACCACATGGAAAGTGCTTTGTACGGTTTTTACGCACTCGTTTTTGTATCAGAAATATTACTCGGTTGCTGCGCTCACTCGTTCGATTTCTGATACGTCAACAACTCGTGCGTAAATACCGTACGCCAGCACTTTCCATGAAGTATTCTCTATATATTTATACATATCATTGTTATCTAATTTTGGTATTGACATTTTGAATGGACCATAGGTCTTCTGAGTAATTGTACTTTTTTTCCCTATCATATTCTCATGATCAGCATTAATTGTGATCTGAATATTTTCCCGCTTTTCAGGCATATGCTTTAACCGATCGTCAAACAAATTCTGGAATAAACTGTCATGCTATACTCTTTGTTTGTCTAATTCTTCCTTTCTCATTTCGGCTATAGAAACAGGCTTCTTATCATAAGTAATAACCGATTCTGATTCTCTGGCCTTATCTTCGAAAACTTGATTTTGTCCTTAACAATAGCGTTTGCTACCAGGTGTTTTAATGTTGGAACAGGTGTTAATGTACTTGGTTGTTGTAATATAGCTGGCCGCTTGATTGATCTCTCTAACTGTTCAGCAGCTAGTTGTACTAATGATTTGACTGACTTGACTGATATTACAGTCTTAGGCTCAACAGTGATATCTGTCCCTGTTTGTTATCCTAACAACATATTAATTAATTCGTCCTTTGATAATTTCGATAATTCGCTCTTATTCATAGCACTACTATTAGTGTAGATAATCTTATTCATACTTGCACTAGGCATACTTATATATAGCGTTTTGTCGTTTAAAGACTATCGTTTTGGCTAATTAATTAGTGAAAATGGGGTTTCTCGGTAGGGGTATGTAAGATTTGGGTATCACAGCCACTGTAGTAATACCACAGGGGAGTGTCACATGAAAACTACCCACCTGCAGTTTCCGTGATGTATGACGCAACACTCATCGCTTTTTCAGCTGTCATCTCCTTGAAACTAGCTAGTGGAAACAGATATTGTGGCCGCCTCACTATCAATCCTAGCTCCTGAAAATCTGTTCCCTTACCGACAGGCACAAGAATGACTTTGGCATTTTTTGAGGATAGTGCTTCAGATGCTGATGAAAGAAGTTCTTTACTACCCTTTTTGCTTTTTGCATCGGATACCTGCCTACCAGCTGTTATCAAAATCATAAGCTTTACATTGGCATTCGAGGTGAAACAGTCGGCTGCTTTTGTAAGTGCCAAGTCGATTCTTCTGCCTTTACTTCGACGCAATGATGTTTCACCAGCTGCGTGAAGCGGCACTATTTCAGCAACGTCCCCGTACGCAACAACGGCTTCAAGCTCGTTTTCTGGATTCCAAGATTTGCTCATGAGTGCAACAAATTCAATTTCCCTTTGCAATTCTGGTTCTGAGACATCTGACGAACAGTCCAGAGCAAATATAACTTCGCAATCAAAGTTTCCATAGGAAGCTGCAGAAAGAAACAACAACACAGCTCAAGAGCTAACATTAACTGAGCTTAAATACCCTCTATGGTCGGTAATTTTTGCCGTTCGGGTTTACAAGCGGTAAGCTTAAAGTAGAGACGGACATAATTAAGGAAAATAAAACTGATTTAAAGAGGATGTTTTTTTTTTTCTATCCTCAGTGATATACATGTATAGTGATGAAATTACATGAATACTCAAAGGCTATGCTCACTTTTTCATCAACTCGTTTATAAAAATCTCGGTGACCCACTTTCCATGAAATAACATATATGTTAATCAAGCAATAAAATAATCTTGTACGAAACGAGACCCTGAGATCAGCCCCTCTAGCCCTAGTGCAGCCATGAAATATTGAACATTATAAAACAAACATTGAGGCAGTCTTTTTAGTCGGCCGTCCTATCCATTAGCTTTTTAATTAGATTTTCTTGTTTTTTTTTTTTACATCATTGTGGCAAAACAATAAACTGAACTGAACTGAATTACAAACAAAAAACAGGCCTGTTATCGCTCTTCAGCTCATGATAGTGTAAGTTATTTCTTGTATGTGTGTGCATTAACCTACCACTTTGTTCACGAAGTGATAGTACTGTTGGACGCCTCCCCTTTTGTCTTGGTGTAGAACCTCTAATTCGTCTGGATGGTAAAGTGGATTTTTCCGAAGAAACTGTCCCGCCGGTAAATTGGGGAATGTTTGTAGATACCTTCCTCGGAAAACTTGGTTGTTTCCCTTTATCTAGTGATTCTGTAGTTAGACTACTATCTTGGTCTTGAGTGGTGGCTGGTTTGCTGCTTTTGCAGACTGGCTCAGCAATGTCATAATCAGCATCTGTAATATGCGCATCTTTTCAGAAAATAAAAGCAATTAGTATATACACACTCAGTGACCTTGGTGATTTAAGCAATCTGATTGGTTCGCTATCTCAGACTATTCAATAATATTCACCTCCTAGCGAGTGGATGATGTGTGAACCCGGGGTTTTCCCCTATTTTTTAGAGAACGATCTTTTAAAAGTTGACAAAGTCCTAGGGTTGACTTTTTTAAGGCAAGAAAAGACTTCGAAAGATTCAAAACGGCGTTTTATCATTTACCGTAGCTTCATTTACCGTAGAGTTTTGTGCTCGATGGATTGTTTACAATTCCCATTTATTCGCGTAGAAGAGACCGTTTCGTGAACTCAGCGTTTCCTAACAAGAAACATTTGGCCCAAAAATCGAAGTTTATTTATGACAAACAAATTTGAAAGCAACTGTTTGCAGAGATTCTACGTTTCAAGTAAATAGGAGAAAGAATGCTACAGGAAGACGAGTTCTTAAATCGAGCAACCGATCTATTTTTAAACTTTCGCGTGATTTGATCCGTCAATCAAATCGTCCTTTTTAATGGTTTCCTCTCTGATTTTGTTGAGATCAATTCTTGTGTATATCCTAAACATTTATTTTTTTCAATCTCGGTGCATAGTGGCTTTAGGAATATGTAGCCATTATTTGCCTCGATTTCAAAGAATAATCGTTAATTATTTTTCCTTATAACAGGCAATAGAGATAGTATAGTTTACTTCACTAACAAAACAGTATATTTCGTTGAAACTGACTTCACTCGCAACCCTTTTAATACGCGTAATTGGTGAGTAGCCTTGCCTAAGAGAAACACAACTCACAACAGATTCTATACATCCAGTGGACGCCGGTACAAAGACAGGAGCATTACACTTCGCAAGCCTGCCAACTCACAAAAGTGTGGCACTGAAACCTGCTCGACGCTGGTCAATATAGACCGTATGTTAGTGGACCAGAGTTAAAGTAAAGTTCTGTCCTCCGGCTCACAGTAAGCACCTCATCTTGAACGTCTTTCGGCAAAATGAGGAAATGTAAACAACCAACACCGCCCTTTAATTTGGGTGCGAAAATTTCGGAGTTTCACAAGTTAGAGCTTTTGAGCTTTGTAGAACCTTTTTTAGATCACAGCCTCTAGTTTGGCCTATTTATAGCGTATAAACTCCTACAATTGGCCCTTTGCAGCTAGCCAATAACGTGGTACAAAACCGCCGTACTGGAGCGCAAGAGTCGCACTGGGACAAGACATACAAAGGAAATTACCATTTAAAATTATGTAGTCTTTTGTTTGACTTTTGCTCTCCAGTACGGCGGTTTTGTACCACGTGAATGGCTAGCTGCAAAGGGCCTGTTCCCAAGAAGAATTTTGTGAGAATGTTAACAATGGCTGCATAGAAGGCAATAGTCTAAACGCGACATGAAATTGTAGAATCAAATTCACTTAAGAGGGTCATGATCATATTTACAACTTTTTTCGCGGTATCATTTGTCATGTGTTCAAAACACGTCAGTGGAAACAGTGACTGTGGCTGCTTCATTATTAATCGAAGGTCTTTGAAATCAGCTTCCCAACCAACGGGCACAATTATAACTTTAATGTTTCTGTAGTAAAGTTCCTCAAGGATGGATAACCAGAAATGTCTTGGGAAAAGTTGAACTCCTTTAGCAAGTGTTCTGTAGATACAGTTTTGGAAACGTCCAGTGCAAAGACTACTTTGAAGTCGAGTTCTGCAAATAAGCGATGCACATCAAACAGTGTATGGCAACTAATCATATCATGCCCATGTAATACATTCAAGTTTGACTAGCAATAAATTGTCATCAGCAACAACAAATACTCAAAAAAGACCAGAAGCCAGCTCCCAGTTCAAACGCAAATACTAGTCTCGCAAGAATATCTCAGATTTATTCAGTAATAGATAATTACTGAACTGCCATCGTCTTTGACCATGAAGCGTTCTACAAACTAGCTTAATTTTGCCTGCAGGAGACGAGCCGACCATTTTTTGAATTTGGGGACTTGACCACAAAAGTGGGTGGGATGGAGTGGAGCGGGGTGCACGTGTTTCGTTTACGAGACTATGTGGTCCTTGGCTTGGCTGTCCCTATAACCATAGCAGATAACAAGACATCTCTCTTCCCAACCATGCAACACCCTTTCTCTACAAAAAGAGATGAAAAATTACAATTTGAGCAAAAGAGAAGAAAACACCAAATGTGCAGGCTTTAAGTTCTTCTTCCCCGATGAGTATTGAACCCTAATCAGTTTGAACTAGGAAGGTACGGTGTGGACAGACTCTAAGGGGGCTTACCTTAGTTGGAACTGGCCGGTCAAACCAAACCCATTCATATCAGTTCTGCCCCGCCAGATAAGGATATTTCAAGGTATCATGACAACGGGACGTTTTTCTAGCGAAAACTCTCGAAAAAATCCTTTCCCATTTTAAAGATCCCCCTTCTGGCCGCCGAATTCTGGTTTTTAGTAAGCGCCCCTAGAATGGTCCTAAGAATGGGCCAATCAGTGTCAGTGCGACGGCGGATTACCACGCGGCGTGATTCAGGCTGGAGTTGAGAATATACTCTGACACGTTGGCCTTAGTAGCGTCTCTCTTACTATTGTCATAAAAGAATCTATTTTTTTGTAGGAGTTCTTCCTTTAAGTTTGGTAATCGTGGAAGAAAGCCACGCAAGATCCGGCCGAGAATTGAGCACGACTCTTCGCACAAGAAAGGTGATGTGTTTCTTGCCAGCATTTCTTTACCGCAGAAACCGTCATTCATTGATCCATGTGACTCCACTTCGCTTTTCTTGAGCAACTTTTTCACTTTCTTAAGGGCTGCCTCAGCCTTATCATTTGACTGGGCGTAGGTAGGAAATACGTATGTGTGTTGGAGACCCCATTCTTCTGGTAAATCCTTAAAACTCATACAATTGAATGAAGGGCCATTATTAGAGACGACCTCTCTAAGTTTGCCAAATCGAATAAAGCTTCGTTCGTTCGAGTGAGGCTTAAGTGTTTACTTCAGTGACGAATGAAAACATCCAAAAATAATTAATCACTCTTTTCCATTGAGATTGCAAAGGTTTATATTTTATATTCCCACGGTCTCGTTGGACTGAATCCTGGAAAGTTTCTGGACGAAGTCGAAGGAGACATCGGTTGCATTTATTAAACATGCCCTCAATTTCCCGACCAATACCAAGCCAGAGACGAAATAAAGGGCACCGCGGTAAGTGTCATCGATCCCCTCATACTCTCTGCCCTTCGTGTAACATCATGAGATAACAAGGGACTTTCACTTGGAGATAACAAAAATGTAAGATAGCAATGCTAAGAGCGTAGCCTAAATGGACACGTGACGTCAATGTTCAAAAGTCTAGTTATACCACTAAAATACTAGTCCTGGAACCGCAGTTAGTGTTATGAAGTTTTGTTAAAAAATTAGAAAGTATCTTGTCTCAAATTCTTAATTATGCTAGTGGCATTGTTGGGACGCATACCCGAATGGGCAATTAATTAACAAAAACTGTTTCAGTTAGGCGCTTTTTTTGTTACTCTACTAAAATGTTTTATTATTATTGTTAGAACGAGGCGTTCTAATACATTTAGCACTGATGGAATCACAACCCATGAAAACATGTAAGGCCCTGCACATGTCTTGGCCAATGGCGTCGGCAACCTGGTTGATGTCGATGTACCAGGCGAGAAATTGTGAAACGCATCGTTAGAAATTGGTACATTAATGGTTTTTGAGAAAGCATTGTTAGACAAAGTAGTCGAACACCTGTTTCTTCTGAAGACACAATGATGGCTTTAAAGGGCTGTTTTGCTAGGTGAAAGGCATGAAAAACTAGTTGAGTATCTTCCTCTTCTTTGTTTCAGCTCAGTTTTTCTTCTTCCCAGGCAAACTCTGCTGTCAGCTTGAAACATTTGCTTCCTGAAGTAACATATAGTAGTTTGTTAAGTAATTTCTGTCGGATGCCCGCTTTACCCCAGTGGTCAATAAAAAAACTTGATGAATCTGCTGTTGTTGTAACAATTTGCAAAAACTGTTTATAACCTTGTGGCCTTCCGCAAAGTTCTTAAAAGTGATAACATCACCTTGCCCTCTCTTTATAGCGGAGCTCCGCGCGCGAAGCGCGCCAGCGGAGCACCATGGGTAAATAAATCTACCCATCCCAGAAAATTTGGTAATCACGCGACTGACCGACCGAGCGACCGTCCGTCCGTCCGCACCACAGGCATACTAATGTTTACTCTCACACTTTCTAGCTACTTTGGGAGCCCAGGAGAAAGCTGATTGCACATCAATGTTGTCATCAATTGACAGCTGTCAAAACAGGGTATCCGCTGACGAGTATCACCTGACCGTATCGCGGGCTCAGGTGTCGACCCATCAAGGTTGAGTATTTTTTGTAAGTTATCCGTTTTCACATGATCGCAGGGTCACGTTTACTTTTTTTAAAAAATTCATATCAAATATGTTGTGTTTATGTCAGTATCGCCCCGCACTATTACGATTTTGATTTCAAACTGACCTCAGACGCAAAATTCAGCCCGTTTTTTTTTTAAATACAGGCGGAGAAAACCTTTTCTTACCATGGTCGCGTGTTGGTCACGCTCCACGTCCAATTTTTATGCTCTCATTGGTTAAAATTTGACAGGTGAGTTCATGCGTATAATTTATGCAGCATCTTGAAAGTTGTTTACTTTGACAGCTGAAGCTGACAGAGTTTTGAGTCGACTTGTGATGTTTTTAACTGTCTTTTTCCCCTAGATGTACAAAATGAAATACAGCTGCTATCGAGAGTGTTCTCTTATTCATGGCTGGTTTGTTTATTGGGTTTTTGGTTGAGAAATGCGTCGCTTGTCAAAGCCGATAATCCGACTTCGGATGGTATCGTTTTTGTTTTTCACCTTGCTGGGTACGTACGAGAATTATAAAGGCTCAAGCGATCCTTGCCTTACTTGACAGCTTTCAGGAGCTGCATTTCGAAATAAGGTAAGCCTGAGTAATTATTGTATTTAAATATAATTTCATGAAGTCCAGCGGCGCAGTTTATGAAGTTAGTTTATGCACGTTTGTATTAAGATTTAACTGACACACTGATCTGACCTAGTATGAGGTTTGATATATATAAGCTTAAGCTTACAGAACTTTAAAAAGCCTTTAGTCGATATTAATTCACCGTAAATAGAAAGAAAAAACTTTCCGAAGAATATTTAGTTATAATTTTGGCTCTAGAAAGAAAACTTTGAGCGATTTTCTTGTCATGAGTTCATCTTTGAAAACAGCAAACACCGGGAAACCGGCGGCTTAAAACATAAACTTAATCTTTAAGGTTACTAGTAAAGACTTGAGGATTCTTAGAGACACTTAAATACTCATTTGTTTTCGTGAATGAAAATTGTTGTCTCTGTAAATGTTCAAGAGCCATTGCTCTTAAATGTGACCGAAGACTATTTTTTGGGTGTACATATAACACTATATCAACTCGATACAAGATTTGTTTCACTCCAAAATCACTTAGCTTTTCCCTCAGTAATTTGGCGCTTTCAACACATTCTAGCTCTTGATTATTTACTACTATAGGCGCCAGTTGTGGTTTGTTCTTTGCAAATGAAATCCTAAGCTCTTTACATTTTTCACTGTTTAGTTTTACTCTATTCTCATAAGACCACTGCACGACAGTATCTGCAATCAATTGGGAATTGCTACTGGCTCCTTTCATAACGATCTCGGATGAAGTTGTATCATCAACATACTTCCGGATATTGCCTGCATTATTGATTTCTAGATCGTTGATGAGCACCAAGAACAACTACGGGCCTAGTTTCGTCCCCTGCGGTATCCCGGATGGGACTGATCCCCACTCGGAGTAACATCCCTCTGAGAGTTTGATTCTCTGGGAACGATCACTTAGGAAATCTGTGATCCAATTGATTATTTCAGTCGGCAGATCTAATTTGCCTAACTTATTAACAAGAATCCTATGCTCTATGAGATCAAAAGCTTTCTTATAATCATAGAGTGTAACCCTAACAGTTGCCCCGTTGCCATCGCATCCCTTGGTCCAGTGGTGAAGCATGTGTATAAGTGCTTGAGTTGTGGAGGACTTCGGCACAGCGCCATACTGGCTTGGGTCGAGAACATTAAGTACGGCGGATTTCACGTAGTCAACTACGACACACTCTTCAGCAACTTTCGAAAGACAAGGAGTGAGAGAAATCGACCTTAGGTGCTTCTTTAGATCCTCCACCGGCTTCACCTTTGGCAATGGTGAGACATCAGCGAACTTGCAGATCTTCGGGAGACGCTGTTCTTTAAACGAAGAGTTGATGATTTTAGAGACTGGGAAAGCCAACAGCTCAGCATACTCTTTAAGAAGCCAGTTAGGTATTTCATCCGGGCCACACGCCTTTGATGGATTCAGTGTAGCCAGCAGCCTCATTATCCTCAGCTCGGATACCTCATGCAGCTTTGGCGAGTCAGTACTGACTGGGAACTTGGTCAGCGGCTGTTCCAAGCGATATTCTTCGAGTGGTTCAAGGAAAGCCTGATTAATGATGTTTGCAAGTTCCTGGTTGTTACAATCCTCAAGTTCTTCGATGTGGATGTGGTTGATGACATTGCCCGAGTTGGATTGGGATCCACTTGGACGTTTAACCTCCTTCCACCACAGCTTTGGATTTTCATCCTTCATGTGCTCCACTTTGACCTTATAGAAGGAGGCTTTGCATGATTTTTTTTCACGATTTACTACGTTCCTATAGAACTTGAAACTAGATGATTCCGCACCGTGTTCACTGAACGCCCTCTGTCGCTTTAGAATCAGCGACTTAAGGTTGGGCGTCATCCATGGGACGTCAGACGTGTTTACACGAACTCTTCTAACCGGCATAAGGATGTTAAGACCGGTATGGATGACATTATGAAGTATGTCAAGCATATCCTGGCAGCAGTTAGCAGAGGAAAACAGTGTTTGATAATCCATAGTACCAAAGTACCGTCCTAGCTCGGCTCGCCGACTTTCTCGCTTGTCACGCTTTAGTACAAATTTTGGAGCTTGACGGGACTCTGCTCTTTCTTTAGCCTCCACGCTGACAGTGTGGTGATCGGAGAGTCCAAAGGGTGGGAAGTGTTGAGGATCAGCATAGAAACCATGCATGTTAGTTAACACTAAGTCCAAGATCGCATTTTTCCGGGTTGGCTTTTTAACAATCTGTTTCAACCGAAAATGCCTTTGAATCGATTTTACATCCAGCCGATTAAAATCCCCAGCAACAATCAAAGCGCAGTTTGGGAAGCGGGATTCGGCGAGAAGGAGTGATTTAAACAGATGATCACGCATGCAGTCATTCTCGGTTGCAGTTCAATGAGGGTGGTTCACAACCCCAGCAATCAAGGACGAGAAACCTCTCGGAAGGCGTTTAGGGCCCAACTTAACCCACAACACCTCATGGTCATTGCAGCAAGACAGATTGTCAAGTCTCTTATAGTTAACGTCTTTTAGATAGAGACAGATCCCGACATGACTTTCGTTTGAGCGATCTTTCCGAAGAATAGAATACATAGGAATGTCAATAACCGAGTCACAGACAGACGACGTTAGCCATGTTTCAGTAATAAATGCAAGGCTAACTTGGTTACGCAGGATAAATTCACTCACTTCAGTCATCTTTGGTACCAGTGACATGACGTTTGAAATCATGATTTTTGGAGCAAAGCAATGCATAGATCGATTAGAGTTACTCAGTGAGTTGAACGCGGGGCCTTGAGATTCTTGATGTTCATTCAGAGTCCCATTTCTTGAGGTGTCATTTTGAATATTTAATGAAGCTCTCCTTCCATTATGCAAATCAGAAGCTGCATCGCAAACGCTGGATTCTTCATGAAATGACGGCTCCATTGACCTTGTTTCGTTTCTAGCCACCACTGATTGCCAAATATGGTGCTGATTAGCTGTTCTAACTTTGCGTTTTCCTCCGCGGAAGCCCCTTCGAGTAGGCTTTGCCTTTGAAATACCAAGCAAAGTGGCTGAAATGTTTTAGCAGACGCGGATAGATAAAACTTGTCGGTGAGTTATTTAGCAAATGGAAGTGAGGACGACGTTGAGAATGTGAGTTCTAACGGAGCAGTGCAAAAGCAGCTTGTTAGGCGCTCATGCATACATTCATGACAGAACGCAGTCAATGGCAACGATTTCAATAGTCAAGCTTGGATGTAACGAATGCTTGTACAACAATTCAACTTTTCAAAAGCAAAAACTTCCTGGTCTTAGCAAACATTTTCGTATAGAGAAGGAAGTCTATTTGCATAGCCTTATTTGTTTGTCTAGAGTAACTGTATCGTCCAACGAAGGTAGACAGGCAGATTCACTTTCGGTACGTATATTGTTAAGGTGGCAGGGTACGGGACTATGATTTGCATTAGCTGGCTTTTAACATACCAATTTTCCTTTTGTCGTAATTCCTTTTTCAGATTGTTGCATAGCGTCCGTTTATTAACATGATGCTACTGACCGTCAGAGTCAATTTAGTTATTCCGAAATTGGTTGATTTACACAAGCTCTTCAGTATGAAACTCAGGATGTTTTAATTTACTTAAAATTAGCAGTCTGCTGTCTAATAGGGAGTTTAAGATATCACGACGGCCACGGCGGCGAAAACATCACTTAAAAAGTGGCTTCTCGTTCTTAGAAACTTCAGTGCGGTAATTCCAACTCGCTCACATTGTCCAATATAGGCAAACTTTCCTGGAGTTGAATTCTTACGAAAGAAATTCCAGTGCAGAGAGAGAAGGATCAATTTGCCGTCGTATGTTCACGTTGTCGATGAAACGTGAAATTTGACAATTCACGTCGCAGTCTTGCAGTGACGGCAAAGAAATGTACAAAAAAGCGTGATGCACGTGCAAAGTTGTTATTTTGCTAATCTAAACCTCTGCTTTTTGACGTTTTTGTTGCCGTCGCCATAGTGGCATCTTAACCTCCCTGTCTAACTGGAGGCAAAGACAACGGGACGACATTCATTTCACGGTGCGGGCATATCTACTATTGTCTATGCTTACCAACTAAGTCGCTTTGGTTGCCAGCGTTGTCTTTCTTCCGGCGTTTTTTAGCAGGTTGGACAGAACCCGTTGAATCATCAGCTGAAAAGAAACGAAAAAAATTTGCGTATCATTAGTCATATCATAAATAAGTGGAACATGATCGTCCGGGTAAAGTTAGTTGTTGAGAGAGAATGACGTTTCCATTACCTGTGCGTGGTATTAAACTTAAAAAGCTGCTTTACTTTAGTTAGTTAGAACAAACACCGCTGAATCAAAGTCAGCAGTTACAAGCACCGTACACCGTATTAGAGAGATCAAGATTCAGTTGACGTCAAACGGCAGACGTGAATTTGTACCACGTGACCAAGTTTTCTCCTTATTTTCCGTTTACTTTTCATTGCTTCCACACAAAAATAAGTAGTTTTATGCCAGTTTGAACCATAGAGGTCGTTCGGGACTGTTTTTATCTGCTTATTTTCTACTCTGAGAAATTCTCAACTTGAGTCTGACGTGAATCTTAATCTCTGTAATGATGGCAATTTGACTTACAATAAACGACCTTTATTACCATGTAAATAGGCAGAACAAAGCGCACCAATCACATTCTATTTTATAATAACACTGCGACGTATTTGACCAACCAGGCCATAAACAGCTAGCAAAGGAGGAAAAGGCCTTTTTTAAAGTCTTTGCAATTGCGCTTAGACGCTGTGGCGTTAAAACGTTTTTTAAAGACGTGAGCTGGTGGTGCTTTTCTAGATATGATGTTAAGAGTTACGCGGCTCTGCGAAAGATATTTTGAATATTTCATCCAAAAGAAATAGGTAATGAATATTTTAATGATAAGTTCATGAGTTAAGCCACTATACCAAATAATGCCTGTGCTGACATTCCATTTCTCTCTCGGTTGCCGCCTGACGAAAATCTTGTTCGTCGCCTTTTATTTTGTGTTAACGTTTCAAAAGTTAGTGGTTGTGAAGGCATATTTTGATTGATTCTTACTCCTAAATACTTAAATGAGTCAGGTCAGAAGTCATATTGAAAATTCTGGAAAGATTTGCGCTTCTGCGTACTACCGAAAAGATTGTCAAAAGATTGATGTTATTGATGTTAAATCGATATTGATGTTAAATCGATATTAAGCCGGGACTCAGGGTAGAAGCATCCATTGCTGGAGTGAATAACGGTATCGTCAGCGTTTATCGTTAAATCACATTTATGTAAGATTGATGGTTCATCATTGACGTAAATGAGAAACAACAAAGGTCCGAAGATGTTCCCTTGCAGAACACCAACGGAGAGCAGAAGAATGAGAATTCCAACAGCGGTAACCTGTGAACGGTCTTTTCGACTGAGTGATTGGAAAACCCAACAAGTAGAGTTTATGGATGAGTCACTGTTGGTCAACAGCGTCAAAAGCTTTAGACAGGTCTAGAGAGTCCGCATCGCGTAGAATTCCCAGTTCATTGAGGTCAACAAAAAATTTCCTGTCCCGGTAAGGGTTAGTGTTTTGCCTTTTTTTGCCGGGACACTTCTAAACGAAGCATACATGAAGTAAAAATAACAAAACGGTCAAAGAGTACTAGAAACAAGTTTGAAAAATAAGAAATATGGCGGCCGGGAAGACGTTTTCAGGAAATTTTCTTCCCGCTTTCTACCCCTCACCGGTTTAGGTCAAATTCAAAGGAAAACAAAAAACCCATTTTAATAGTATTTCTTGGTTTAAAAAAAGAGATGTCACGATTCATGTCACCCTTCGCAATTTCTGTAAACTTTGGTTTCAATCTTTCCATGAAAGTCTACGCGCGTGAAAATCCATCCAAAAATGGCGAATTTTTTATTGGTTTTTAGCGCGAAAAACCCAGTTAAATCCGATAAGCTGCCATCAATCCAAGGTAAGATCTTGAATTTGATGTTTCTTGATTTTTAGACTCCGGTGGTACCCATTGAGAATTGGCTACGAGTAACTCACAATCAGAGATAAAAAAAATCTCAAAGCCGCTTCAGTTCTATTATTTATTCCGTCATATTCTGAAGACCAAATCGTGGCTCGAATGCGGCTCTTGCCTGTTAAATTCCCGGATGTGACCGGGCATTCTACGCGACGCGCCAATGACAGATCCCTTACCCGTATTGTCCAATAAAATATCGGAAAAATTAGTTCAGTAGTGCGACACTATGAGACACTTTCTTGTTTAACCTTACTTCAGAAATAAGAAAAAGCCCCAAACTAAGATACATAAGGAGAAGAATACACCAAGACTCAAACCTTCAAGAGTCTTACAAATCGGCGAAAGAAAGCTTACAAGAGGGAGCGAGGGTTGTATCCGGTTCTTAGGGACAAACAGATTATCTGTCCTAAATTTTGTCTTAGAACAAAAAATTTATTAAGTCAGTTTGAAGAACAAAATAAAATTAAAGTTGGCCAGCATTATTTCTGCCATCTGTCCCTTAATCTTTTTTGTAGTCTCCGTTCCGTTAACAATTTCTACTTCCCCTACGTTTACTCTGATAGGCATAAAATGTCTTCTCTTTTATCAATAAAAAGGTAGAACAGCCTTCCCTTAGATGTACGAATGTTATATTTTTAAGCATTTTCAAGCAAACCGATTTTTGTAATGCTTGCAATTTCCATCTCGAACCTACCCTTTTTACAATGGGAATCCTCCAGCGTCAATCTCTTACTCGTTTGAGACTTAATTTTAATGGCAAGGTGCCTCCGATAAGAAAAAAAAACTAGCGCCAGTATGTCGAATCGCCTATTTCGGTTTTCAAAAGTGTCTGCTAACTTCCAAAGCTTCCAATTCCTTGTGCTTTTTCTTTACTTTAGTTTCGTTCGAAGGTGACGAGTAAACGTTTCTTTTCAAATACAGTGTGCACTCTTAAGAGCATACACTCTCTACATGAAATAGAAATTGTTTATTATACATAAAAAAAATGCGTTTGATACCTTTAATTGACCAGAGACAACTCACTTTCACTCTGACGATGAGAGCTATTACCCAAGTTGTCGCCGGAAACGTCAGTGAAGACAGTCAACACACAGTCAACAGTCTTTCACGTACAGAAAATGAACATAAAATAATGAAGCCTCCTCCCTGGAACACAATGAAGCTACTATATAGCTTGCCCGTTTTACACCCACCTCGGTGTTTACGAGATGATGACTGAATGAATGACTCTTTGCCACTTATGAAGGTGCTTGGTTTGGGTGATTTATCTTTGGACTTTTCCGCAGTCGGCCGCATGGTCTTGAATGGCTCAGGCTCCTTCCTTTTTATACCTTGAAGTTTAGTATGACTTGTGTGTCGCTCTACTTCATAACTGGAGTACTGCTCAACTACAAACAAACCCCACACGATTATTACACGACAAAGAATAGACTGTGTAATGTGCAATTACATATATGGATTTAGCCAGGGCTAAAAGCGAAGCTCTCGATAATATTCACTTTATAGCAGTTGCTCAAAATAAATATAAAATCGTGTAATGCTAAGCGACGGAGGGGAACGCTGGAGAACGGTGAAAAACAACAATAGGTCAATCAATAGGTCTAATTAGCAAAAAGCAACTTGCACGTGCAGCACACTTTTTTTGTACATTTTTTTGCTGTTGTTTTGCACGACTACAACGTGAAACTTCCAGAAACTTCTTAGTTACACGTTTTATGGAGGAAAAGTCGTACGTTTTTTTGTTCACTTTTTTTTTCACTGCCGCTCATTTTCACCTTGCATTGGTGGCCGCTAGCATTTCTCATTTTGTTACCGCCGCTACGAAATTTTCATGTTGTTCTTCCAACAGAATAGATAACAATTATTCATCGAAGCTGAGGTGGCTAGTATTAGATATTTACCGAGGGTGCGAAGCGGCGAGGTTAATATCCAATACTAGCCACTGACACTGAGGTGAATAATTGTTTTAGTATATACCTAAAACAGTGAGATAATTGAGCACAAAAAATGATGATTTTTAACTCATTTACTGTTGCCAACGATTACAATTTTGGCGCGCGATGACCGAACGGTCATCGTCGCTTTTTCTTAGCGACAAATAAAACTTTTTAAGGCGTTTGTTTAGCTCTTGCGGGAAAGTTTCTTCAAAAGGAGTTGTGAATTCATTTTGTATTTAAAATAATTCTGTAAAAATGATTATTAAATTTAGTTTTAAGCTTATTTATGAACAAGTCAACTAAATAAAGTAACGCAAGACTTATAAGCTTAATTTGCATTTGTAAACAAAAAAACTATTTCACCGGTTTTATCGATAAATTCAAGTAAAAAAGACAAAGCTTTACCGGTTGAAACTTCCAAACCGAACTTCGTCACCTTCTTCATGTATTTCGGAAATAGCTTGCTTGATTAGTTGTGGAGTTTCTTAGTTTGTTACGGCAGCAAACGGGAAGGCATTTTGCTCGCAACCTACGCGAGTTTGGCAACGCTCGCTCGCTCGGAGGAACTGCAGGTGAATCAGTGAATAGTGCAGGATATCCACTGATTGAGTAGCCAACCAGAGCGCGCGAAAAACACTATCCACTGTTTTAGTATATACTAAAGCCATTTATACGAGGAAAAATAAGACGCAAACTTTCCGTATAAACGGCACATTTCGTCTAAAATAAGACGCGTCTTATTTTAGAACAACCCTTAACACCTGTTCTTAGATAAGACGCGTCTTAGCTAAGACAAGAAAAACGACGTATAAATGACCTTCGCGTCTTACATAAGACGCGAACGCATAGTACGCATGCGTTAATTTTTGGCGGGAAAATTATCGCTTGCTCCGCGGTGGACTGACAGGCCACTGGCGGGGAAAAATTGTTTGCAAATTACAACGCGTTTTCGTTTCCTTGTCTATTCTGCTTTAGCTTTATTTTTTCTTCGCTCAAATGCAATGAACATGCCGTTAAAGTTAAAAAGAAACACTTGTTCCATCGCGGAGGAAAAAGATTTTTTGTTATTATGTAAGAAGGCGATAACAAACCTCCTTTACAAATGCGTGACATCTGCTGATGTAAGTAGACTTTTTTGACTTTAAACTATCACAATTTATATTTACTAACCAAATTGCTATCTTCGTATTGTAAACTTACACTTTAAAAGTAAGTTTAAGTATACTGAAGACTTAGATATAAATGGTCCAGTTCGCGTCTTATTTAAGACGCGTCTTATTTTTCCTCGTATAAATGGCCCTAATGTCTCCTTTGTTTTTCATCTCTCGCTCTAAATCTCTGCCGCCCTTTTTCTCGTTGAGCTTCGCTGGCCTGCTGCCTACTTCCTCTTTTTCTCGGTCCTTCTCTTACTCTATATTCCAAATTTGTGGACATGACAATTAATATAAGCTTGATACTTTAGAAGACACGGATACAGAGACAATTTCCGCTTTCCGTTTTCGTCTTCATTGACTCCTTAGTTGTCTCTGCTTCACAAGACGACAATAGCTATGCGACTTCCCGTCATAAAACCTCGAGTTGCATTTGGGTTGCCATACCCGTTGATTGAGTTATTTTACATTGGTATGCCTGTGGTGTGGACGGACGGACGGTCGGGCGGTCGGTCGGTGTACGGTCACGTGATTACCAAATTTTCTCGGATGGGTAGTTTACCACATTTTCTTGCTCCGCTGCGCGCGCTTCGCGCGCGAGAGCTCCGCTAATAGGGAGCTTAAGCAACGACGTTTTTGAGCGACGCACGTCAACCGGAAGTTGCCCTTTTTCATGTTTGGGCGATAGTTTTGCCCAAATTTTCAGTCAAGTCGTCTCTATAGGAGTAAAGAAACTAAGCAATACAAATTACATAGCGTCAAGGCATATTACAAGGGAAAAGTCCTCACTTCCAGTTGACGTCCGTTGCTCAAAAACGTCTTTGCTTAAGCTCCCTAATAACAGTAATAAGTAATGGTAACAGGACTGAGTGGAGTCCAATTCGGTCTGTAATCATACGAGTGATTAACAAAATCGGACGACCGCGTAGCGGGAGTCCGATTTGTTTAATCACGAGTATGATTACAGACCGAATTGGACGACACGAAGTTCTGTTACCTATTAATCATAACTTTAACAAAATTTGTGATATAATAAGCTATTTTTTAAATCAAAACACAATAAATTCGAAATTTTGTTTTGCTAGCAGTGAGAAAAAAAGCCATTTAAGCGCGCGCGTGATGGCGCGTACTGTCCAATTACTTAGGCATGACGCGTACTGTCCTATCAAACTGTCCAATTAAGGCTGAAATCAGGGCAGTTGATAGCCAATCAGATTTGACAATTTTGTTATAGTTATGATTAAGAACATAACGGCTCTATTTTTGGTAAAAATATGCCCATGTGAATTACCACCATACTTAAAACTATAGCCAAACCATTCCAAAACAAACAGTTTTTACTGTGCATTCCGCTAGGCTTATGGGCTTTTGATTGCGCAATAGCTTTAGCCATACAACAAGCCACGGCTTTTTTCATTTTGGTACAGCCTTACGCGAAAGTCTCGTCATAATCATCAGAATATTCATTATTATCATTATCATCATCACATTAACTTAAGCTCTTTAGGGTTTCCCACCATGTCATTTTATCTCACATGAGAAGGTTAGGAAACTCTTTGTTTGGGCAACTAAGTGCCCTGCTCCCACTCCGCTCACGTAGGGATCTCTGCTAGAACTGAAATCATACTGCATATAACCGCTATTGCCTACAAAAAGACCACCCCAAGACATGAAATTAGCTGCAACAAATATTTAAAATTACCAATAGTTCGGAATTATACTGTCTTTTTTTTATTTTTGGCCATTGAATGTTAAAACACAAGAATACAATTGACATACCAAACAGATTTTTGAGTACCAAAAGCAATAAAAATAAACGCATTTTACTAACTTAGGCTGTTTAGGACACCGAATCTTAAGTCTGCTTCAAAATATGTGTGCTTATTAAACATCATGCACCTTGGAGATATAGATCCTCAGATCATTTGATCTCGCACGCGGAGGCTGGAAACCTCCTTTGCATTTATCACTGGAAAACCTTCCGCCCTGGGTTTCCCAGTATTAACCAGTCTTGTCCTTAATATCCTTTGTAAGTTCTGTAAGTTCTACGCCTTTACATACGCTGCTATCTACAGCATCATTTAAGGCACAGAGCGAAAGGTCATAATCTGCCTCTGTTGTTACACCCACCTTTCTCTTCTTTAGATAATGGTTTAGAAGGTTTCTCCAACTTCTTTGGCGATTGAGAATCTTTGCCACTTTTGGAGGTACTTAGTTTAGGAGATACTCTTCTGAAACTTTCCGGAACAACATTTCCAGCAGCCCATCGCTGAGTTTCTGTAGTACGCTCTGTTAAAAATACTTGCTGCTTCTTTTTAGGTTGAGACTTAACAGCACTCATTTTGGGGTCTCCGTCAAAACTGACATCATGCTGTATATAACCCCTATTACCTACAAAAGACCCAAACAAGGAAATGAGTTTACAAGATCGTCCCAGCTGTTATAGCAATTAAAGCATTCGCATATCAAGCCAAAATAAAAATGATAATAATAATAAAACACTGACGACCACCATATCTTCATTTAATTTTTGCTTCCCCGTTCACATCTTTATTATATGTTTCATTTCTTTCACCGGCTACGATGAAATCAACAAATGTCTTCATAGCTCAGTTGGTAGAATACTGCAGGGCTTACGCAGAAGCCACGCATCCGAATCTCATTGAAGGCCTCGCAGCCATAATGTGCTTTATAAAGGGTGAGATGGAAGTGGGGTATTGTATATACTAGTTATGCAATGCTTTCCAGTGGCATACCGTGAAACATCCCACGAGTGACTTTATTTTTCTCAGTATGCTGCTCGTTTTTGTAGAAAGAAAAATCTTCATTCATTGTTTCCACCCGCGTCTTCGTAACACTAGTTAACTGGTTTGTTTTTGTCCGTTGCAGTCTGTTTGATTTCGCTTTGTTTAACTTTTTATACTTTGAATGGTTAATACTCGGGTTTTTATAGTGTTGTTTACAAACTCGCTTCTGGAAATTTAGTTTTGTCTTTCGCTATCCGCTCTATGTTCGGCGGAGGCCGCAAACATGGCGTGAAAATATTTCTTCTTCCTTGTTCTCCTACTTCTAGCTCTCTGATTGGCTTTATAATTATTGTCAAAGCCTCAAGAGTGTCTTAAGATGACGTTTTTTCTGTTGTTTATAATTTATGATTTTGATGCTCCTGGCTTCTACGGCATGTGACATATCTTACTTTTACCCTTCTGTCATGGTCTCGAGAGTATTTGCGTCCTTGGTCATTTTTTGATTGTGTACTGCTTGTACTCCTCTTCACGAGTGATATCACCTTCAAGCACCAATTTGCTGATGACAAGCAGCTCTACATGACATTCGAGGTCACAACCCTTAATTATATGGAATTGTGCAAGCGTAGGTTGTGAGCCTGTGCTTGAGAAACTAACACCTGGGGGCTTCTGAATAAGTCACAATGAAACAAAGACCAAACTGAGCTTCTTGTGATATCATCTTTATATCGTGCTCGCTCTCCTTTGTTACCTATTGCTTTTGTTTGCAGAGTTCTGGGTTCATCAAAACCGGTAACATTACAGTTCTTTTCGATAAATCTTTGAGTATGGTTCCTCAGGTGACAGCAAGGTACAAATCGGCATTCTGTCATCTCCGAAACATTAGCCTCTTTCGTCAACATCTCACGTTTGATTCGATTCGACGCAGCCCAACTTCTTGTTCACATAAATACTTCTTTATAGTTTTTAGTTATAGTTTTTAGATTTTAACTTTTTAAATAACGCCTTTGGGCCCTTAGGAAAGCCTGCTTGTTATTTAACTTTATCAATTAACACTGACATGCGTTGGAGTTACGATCTTTCCCCGGTCGGTTTATCTCACACGCGGGGGTTGAAAACCTCCTTTGCCTTTATCTTAGGTAAACTTTGCGCCCTGCACCTGCCAGTCTTGTCTTTACTATGTTTTATAAGATTAAGTATCTATATGCCTTGTTAGTACAGTATCATTCAAGGCAAGTATCGAAAGATATATAAGTAATCTGCCTCTGTTGTTGCACCCACCTTTGCTTTCTTTAGATGATGCGTTTGATGTTTTTTCCCCCTTCATTGGTGATTGAGAATCTTTGCCAGTTTGAGAGGTGCTTGGTTTAGGAGATTTTCCTCCGGAATTTCCCAGAACAACATTTCCGTAAGTTGAACGAGACTTTGTTGGAAGCTCTGGCTGTTTCTTTTTTGCTTTGGAAGTACGTTGCTGCATGTTAATATTGCTAGTACCTAAAAAGGGACCCCGTAACTCAAGAAATTAGCTACTGACAATGCTAGTTCGGATTTATACCTTGTCAGTTGAAATTTATCGTTGGTTTAATGTCCGTTTTAATTTGGTTTTAATAACTGCATGTTATACCACTCTTCCAGCAGAGCCTTTCTTTCGCTTGCTCAATTCTGGCGTACTTGAGAAAGACTCTGCATGAATCGAGTAATGTCTTTGTTAGGCATGCGCTGCACGTTGCTAAGATACATTTTAGAATCCAGGCCTGTGCGTGGTGGTGCGGGATATTGGTAGTCTTTACACTAGAGCCTAAATACCGGCAAGCTAAGAAATATTTCAAGACATGTAAATTTTAATAACTTAAAGTAAAATAAAGCTTGACACACGACCGATTCTTTTTTACTTCAGGTTAACTTAAGGCTATTTTCCCACGCAACTCAATAAAGATTGATTGATTTGTTTCGCCTTTGTCAAAGCTCAAGAAACCGCAAGTAAGCTAAGTCGGTCATGAGGATGGTTTTCAAGTCACTTGAAACTGTTTTCAATTGTTTCAACTTTCCGACGATAATGAGATGCAAGGTAAAGTTACTTCAGATTTTACTTAGGCCTTGACACAAGCATTTTTGGTTAAGTAAAACTTTAGTTAACAATTAATGAATGAGGCTGAGTATCTTATGAAGAATTATGGAGATCGAGGAGGGTGTTACGCCCTCCGAGATCTCCATAAATCTTCTTATGATACGAAAGCCGAATTCAATAATTGTTTTATTATTCATTCAAAATAATTCCTAGTTTCAAAACATGGCTAAAACATGCTTACCTCCATCGATCCATCGATGTTATGTTCATCTTCGATAGTGCACGCTTAGGTTTGTCCAGCTCCGCAAATATTCTGCAAATAGCACATGTCGCCCTTCGAGTTGTCTTCTTGCTGTTCTTGCCATGTTTTTAGATATTTTTTCGCCTAGTTCTTACTCTTGAAACGAGTGAAACGTCCGCCATTTTTTGTTTTCACAACCAAAACAACTCAACCTCGTCTCCAGGTCTTCTCGGTTAACGGTGCCTTAACCTGCACGAACGCTGCATTTTTGACGTCATTTCCTCGTTAAACACAAAATTCTTCCAAATTTGGTCATCAGTAACTGGTTATGGTGAATTATGCGTGTGCCTTTAGCCAATCAGAATCGGGGAAATATTTTGAATGAATAATAACAGCTCTTAAGTCTTACTTAAAAGCCTGTTGAAAAGACAACGATTATTACTATCGGTTTATGAATAAGCAGATGCTCGCACTCGAAATACCAGTTTGACGAGAGAAAAAAAATTGACTAGAGGTTTGAAATGCGGCGACATCGAAGGTTCGACGCCATTCAGGCAGTGTCTCCCTTTCTCCTCCTCAATCAAGAAGAAGACAAAAGAAGGGTCTGCTCGCTGGGTGATGTTATACACCGCTGCACACAAAATGAAAGGAAAACACATTGAGTCGAGGATACAATTGAGATAACAATACAAGCGTCTAAGTTCCAAAGAGAAAATTATCGGTATGTTTTATTTATAGCAAACAAAATACCAAAACTCAGAGCAACCATTTTAAACAAATCGAATATTTCGTTCGAATCACTCGAACTTCATCAGCGATGTAAAATGTGGTTACGCAACACAAAGGTTGATACGTATCTCCAGGATTCGAACGAAATATTCGATTTGTTGCTCTGAGTTTTGTACTTGTTTGATAAATGTCTTTGCCAAAGCAGACCAGTTTTTAAAAAACTTTTTGGTAACGATATTGGTATGTTGGCTGGAACCAATGTCGATAAAGATCAACATGGCATTCCTGGCTGACGAAACCGGCATTCGTGATCTACGTTTCGGACTATATGTACTGTCAATTTAAAATCAGCACCTATGAATCAGACAATTTCGCAGCCATCAAATGCACTATTAAGGTGGCTCGACCCAGTTTTTTAGGGGGGTACCATCCTACTTTGAAGCTCTCTGGTATCCCCAGAGAGCTTGCTTTGCTCGAAATCGCGCGCATTTACAAGGCCCTAAAGCTTTTTGCTGACTTGCAAGGGTTCATCTGTTATAACGATCCCCAAAATAAAGGGATAATTCTCATAGTTTATTAGATATAACCGTGTAAAGTTTGCTTATCATTTGCGCATAAATTATGACCTAAATTTGGAAACCGCTGAATTTCGCGAATTGGGTCTTTGCGATTTTGGTGAAACTCTGTTCAGCGCAAGGCACTAATGCGCACTATGTGTAGCCGAGAGATTTTCACGAAAAAATGGCGGCAAAAGCAGATTTTCGACTCAGACCTCAAAGGGGCGTGGCATTATAACCACGTGACATTTACTCCGATCGCCAAAAATTTTATGTTATATTGTAGATTGAACTATGTGATATCCATTCTATGTGTTAGACTTATGATAAAAGTAAAGGTGGGGATACCAGAGAGCTTCAAAGTAGGATGGTACCCCCCCCCCCCCAAAAAAAAAAACTGGGTCGAGTCACCTTAAGGGCTAAGATCGACCATTATGCGATTGCCACAGTCTAACCATCTCTTAAGCATATCGTGTCTTCCGTCTAGTTTTTCTGTACGTATTTGTTAGAAAATACCTTCGCTTTTCTCCCATCGAGGCGAAGAGGTACCTTTTTCGTTTCCTTCCATGCCAAGTGCAGCGCTTTTCTGCAAATATAATAATTTAAATATTTATCAGTCTTTCTATGTCCAACATCACAAGAGCCTAACTTTAATCTAGCAGTTTGGCTCATATTTGTACATCCAACAGGACCAAAGAAAAGCTCTGCGAAGAAGTTACACCTTCTCACAAAGCGTTCGACAGTCCTTTGGATGCTTGTGTTCCGATTCTTTGTACATATGCACTTTCAATTCTTGCATTTTATTATTTCTAAACTTAAGAAAAAAGATTGCAAAATTAATATTACTTTGTACTTAACGATTCAGGATCAGGTGACCGAATCAGTATCTTACAAAGACAACACAGCATACAAATTTTACTTGGGTGGGAGTTTACCAAGTTTTAAGTTTTTCAACAACATCAAGTGAGCAAACTTCTAAACTCCGCAAATAGGAAAAGTTTAGTTTGGTGATTGGTGGATACGGCAAAACTACTGGTAGTCAGGTAAATTGTTACAACGTTTATGTTGAAAAATAAAACTGAAGTTTTATTTAGCATAATTGAACGAAAACGCGAGGCGAAATTAAAACTAGGCCCGAGGAAGATCAGGCTAAAGAAAAACTCGGTTAAATCATTTATTAGAGTGCAGTTTGTCAATACATACATTACGAGTGAGCACTAAATTTCTAACGCAATCCAAGGTACTCATTCTAAAGCAGCAACATAGCTACGTATTCATGCTAACTATGTGCCTCATGAAGTTAAATAGTTCGCTGACCTACTTTAACATGTTCCCTAGTCGTAGGAAAGCATTTTTATAGAGGTGCGATTTCTAATTTGAATTAACGATCTTTTGCACCCAGCCCTGGCATAATATAGCTGACCGTGAAACAATAGACTTTTAAGATTTGACCGCTACGAGTTCAACTTCATTTCGAGCTTATTGTTTTCCCCGCGCGAACCATAACTTTTTCCGGGTTCCTGACTGAGCACTTAGATAATGGGTTAGGGATGACATTGTGTGATAAGTAATTATATGAGACATAAGCTCGCACTTAGTTTTGTACCCGTAGTCCTATCTACAGGTCCACATTAGAAATTTAGATTATCAAGAGAGCCTTCTGGCACGGAAGACAAGACAATGATCGAGATGAAGATAATACTATTTTTTAACTATTAATTAGAACTGCAGCAATGCTTGTGTGATTGATTTTAAAAAAGTTCTGACCTCAAAGTCTAAGCTGATGGTCGAGTACATTATAATTAATTTTCTTGAACCTTCTGCAAAAGCGTGAGACCAAATTGAAATTTTGACAATGACAAGGTTAAAATCGTTAAATGTACTTGTTTCAGACTGAGTAAAGTTGCTCGCTTTCTTGCATATACAGGCAAGTTAATTTTCGTTGTGATAACGGACAACAAGCTGGTGTTATTTTTGAAGAACTGTCATAGTCAAGGAGAACGCAAATACAGTGCTTTTGCTGTCACATCGGCAAAAAAGAGATGCCTTCTATGCGCACAAGAAATGTAAAAAAAAAAAACTAAAGACAAATTGTTCCCAGATACTCAATAAATCAGGTTCACTACTGCTAAACAAGACAAGTCAGCCTTAAAAAGATATACGGTATCCAAGCATACAACACACCAAATACTTTGCTCTTAAAAAGAACACACCGTTGAAAGTAAACTAAACCGGCAAGGTGTAACCGAAGCTTTCAGTTTAGCTATAACTACGTAATGAAAAACCTGAACCGGTCGTTTTAATTTACATAGACAGAAAGCATATGCAAATCGTGGAGGGTGGGGTCTGTGTCGCCACCAAACTTTTACTCGGCTTAAGATATGTGCAAAGAAGAAAATTCTTTTTTGAACAAATCATTTGAGTTCTCAAAATTACACTCACGAATCCTTAACTGAAATAAACCATTTTCGGGTGTACGATCTTACTATTTCGACAAGCATTCTTTTGCGCCAGGGCCTGGAGAAACCATTGACTGTGAAATTATAATTCTTGTTCGCCCTTTTTTTAGAAGGTGGGTAATGCTAACAGGGGTCTTTTTTGCATGAGCATGCGCGACCGCTAAACAAGCGATGTGCATGGAGGCTCACCACAGGGTCTGCCTTCATCAAAATAGCGCGTCTCAAAGCTATCATGATCGCGATTATTTTGCTATCATGATCGCGATTATTTTGTGTGGTTTACAAAAACACTCTAACATTGTCTCAAAAGCGAAGTAGACCGGCTTTAACATACCACGAGCTACTATCAAATTTCATCTCCCGATTTGACCTGGACAACAGCACGCGTATATGTAGTGCTTGTAGGATTGCACTGACCTCATCAAAGTCTAAACAAAGTGACGAAACGTTTGGTGATGTTAGTAAACATTCTTTGTTTTGAAATGGGACAGGAACACAAATATTTAAAAAGAAAACATAGCAAATTTGAACGAGTGAGTTCAAAGGTGAAAATTTACACAGTTGACCATGGAGTGTTATTGAATCGCCTCAGTACGAGCTTTGGAGTTAGGTGATCGGCATTGCAGTGGTTTATATCCTACCTTCTCAAAAGATCGCAGCGCGTGTCTTTCGACCAAAATTTATTGGAGAAGTTCAATTTGCAATGCGGCGTTCCTCAAGAATCATGTCTAGGCCCATTGCTGTTCACCATCTATGCGAGTAAGCTTTTTGAGGTTATTAAAAACTATCTACCACAATCGCACACATACGCAGACGATACTCAGCTGTATCTATCATTCAATGCTGACTCGGCTTGTTAGCAAAACGATGCAGTTGAGGCAATGGAGCAATGCATACAGGCTATAAGATCGTGGATGATCAAGGATAAACTACGCCTTAATGATAATAAGACGGAGTTCATGATTATAGGCACCAGAAAGCAACTGGCTAAAGTGAACGTTGATGGTCTTAGTGTCGGTGAGAGCATTATAGCTCCCGTAACTTCAGTTACGTAGGAACTTGGGATCATGGTTTGACCAGAACCTGAGTACGATACCACACGTTATAAGATATGTAAAGCTGCGTCTTTTCATATTTAGAATATAAGGCGGATCAGAAAGTACCTCGACAATGATGCCACACAAACGCTTGTTCACTCCATTGTTATAGGCCGCTTAGATTACTGTAATAGTCTTCTTCATAAAGTTCCCGCGGCACACATGAGTAAGTTACAACGCATTCAAAATAGTGCTGCCCGGCTCGTATGCTCAACTCCGAGGTTTAATCATATTACACCCGTCTTATTTACTTTGCATTGACTACCTGTTGCCTACCGTATCGAGTTTAAAATCTTAGTTTTAACGTTTAAAACAATATATCAACTTGCGCCGTCCTATATCTGCAATCTAGTTCGATTCAAGGAGGAATGTAAATACCAGCTTCGTTCTTCTGAAGAACTACTATTGCAGTTGCCCATGGGAAAAACAGAGAAAACTCTGGGTGACAGATCATTCCAAATAGCTGCCCCTGCACTGTGGAACAGTCTGCCTGCAAGTGTCAGAGACATCGATAACTTTTTGGTTTTTAAACAAACAATAAAGACTTATTTATTTAGGAAGGCTTTTGCCTGTTATAGTTAGATTGGTAAATTTTAGATTATAAATTTTAGGTATTCTTAAGCCATATTATACTTATCGTAATTATTACAGGTATTTATAGTTGTAAGGCGCATTTAATTAATTGCGCCTTATAAGAAGTAAATAATAATAATAATAAAACAAAATTAAGAGCTCACGAGACGTAGACTAGTCACCTGGTGAAATGTCAGTGATAGTCACTCTGTATGTCTCGAACAATAAAAAAAATGAATATCAATGAGACACAGTCAAAACTGCATTCAATAGGACGGAAATTAAAGTCGAATCTGGTGACCGATTTTGATGAAACAACCGGTTAGGTTTCCCAAGAAGTACAGTAAACATGTGATACCGACCAAAAATTAAAAATTATTAGAGCACTCAAGTTCTGGCTAAAAGAAAGTTCCCGTAAAAGATGCGTTACAATGTTAGTCCACGCAAAAAAAAAGAAGTTCTACAATTTTCCAATAAAATACTTAAGGGAACAACTTTCTAGTCCAACTAATAACGGAGTGGTAGTCGCCCTCTGATCGTTATTAATCCACTCCCGAAATATGGCTAAATCAGCTATCCACAAGTTATTGACACAAATCCACCACGGCATCGAGAAACTAATTTACATCCGATTTATTGACAAACACTAAATGAAGAACAATTTGTTCAACAGCTTCTCATCAGCAATGCATTCTATGCCAAACTTTGCGGTTGTTGGAGGAGAATCAAGACACGAGTCGAGCGCCAAATAACAACAAGCAGCCATAATCGTGTCAGACATCCTTGAGAAACTTACTCTTTCAACTCGTTCAGCGCTTCAGTCTCCACTTTAAATCACCATATCTTTACTTTTTTTGTACAACGAAGGCCTTTCTTAAGTTCCTGCTACCATTTGAATCTCAAGCAAGCTTTCAAAGTGAAGAATTTGGTCCCTATGACTATGCACCACGGTCGCTGTCGCTGGTCGCGTGTTCTTTATCAGGTCTTAGTGCGCATGCTCATGCAAAAAAAAACCCCGTTGTGACAATGAAGGGTCGGGTTGAAATCTTTGATACAGCATGTCGTAGAAGGAATAAAGCTGTTTCGATAAAGTTGCTTCTTCTTTTCTCTCCTGTACATCTGCAAACGTTCGCTGTGATAATATAACGGAAAACAAGTGGTATTTGTTGAAAATCGAACTTAAAGGATAACTTCGATAAAGGGCTTTTATTATTCATTCAAAATATTTCCCCGGTTCTGATTGGCTAAAAGCACATGCATAATTCACCATAACCAGCTACTGATTACCAAATTTGGAAGAATTTTTTCAATTAAAGAACCGATGAAGTCAAAAGTGCAGCCTTCTTGCAGGTTAATGCAACGTTAACCGAGACGACGTGGGGACGAGGTTGAGTTGTTTGGTTGTGAAAACAAAAATGGCGGACATTTCAGTCGTTTCAAGATTAAGAGCTAGGCGAAATAATAAGAAAAAACATGGCAAGAACAGCAAGAAGACAACTCGAAGGGCGAGATCTGCTATTTGGACAATATTTGCGGAGCTGAACAACCCCAAACGCGCACTATGATGAACTTAATGTCGATGGAGGTAAGCATGTTTTAGCCATGTTTTTATACTAGGAATTATTTCGAATGAATAATAAAACAATTATTGAATTCAGCTTTCGTATCATATGAAGAATTATGGAGATCTCGGAGAGTCTTATCCGTCTCGGCCTACGGCCTCGACGGATAACACCCTCCTCGATCTCCATAATTCTTCATAAGATACTCATCCTCATTTCTGCCGGGCATTAGCCGGCAGTAGACCATATTCTTGATCCATTTGAGATTTTTGGTTCGATGGTTCGATGGTTCGATGGTTCGATGGTCAATCTCTGACTGCAGCGCTTTGCAGTCAGCGGTTTGCTTAAGCAAGTGCTTAGCTGCCGCGCCTGTATTTCTCTTAGGAGCAACTCGCCATTTTGTTTTGCTCGCATGTAAGATCTGTGCAGAAATCGTAGTTTATCGGATGTTTTCTGTCTTTTTAAACGGCCTAAACGGTAAGAACAGTTCAAGAAGTATTGTACGGAACATTTTTTCATTTTTTCTAGGTTTCAAGATAAGTTATAGCGAGTATTCTTTTGTCACACAGATTGTTATCACGGGAATCAGGATTGTAAGTTACATAAGTGAACGGCATGTGCTGTACATCTACCTGACCTGTGAATAAACAAGTTTTGGCCTTTATGTTATTTGTTCGCAACTAATCTCATCCTGTGTACGATGATTGTTCGATGAAGAAACAGCCTATCAGCACTGCTGTTGTTTTAGAATTCGTGAATTATTAAAATGAATTACAAAATGGTATTGAAACCTTAGCGAGTTATATGAATGTAAGCATATTTGTCATCGTGATCGGTTAATTTTTTATATTACGCTCTGAGTGTTTCATAATGCCAGCAAGTCTAAGTTAGGCCCGGTTCAAACGTCGAATTTCACATGTGCCGAACTTAACGCGAGAGTTAAATGCATGTGAAGTGCGACGTTTGAATCAATTAAATTCGACTGTTTAAATTAAATGCGACGTTTGCCGTATCTGCGACTGAAACAGTCGGAGATTCGACTTAGGTTCGACTTTTAATTCAAACGTCGCATTTCACATGTGCCGAACTTAATGAATGAATTTTAGTAAATTATTATTATATTACTGAGAATATTAACAGCGAAGAGAGTTAAATTCGACAGAGTTCAGTGAGATAAATTCGACGTTTGAATCAAATGCCGTATTTAACTATTTTAGTCGACTAAAATAGCAATTAAATTCGGCACATGTGAAATTCGACGTTTGAACTGGGCCTATTATTGACTTTGATAAAAAAGAATTCATTTGTTCAACTGTTCTACAAACTGTCTTTGTCCTATTCGCATCGCAACTAACGGCAGCACTTCCCTTCTCAATGAGAACTTCTAGTTCATTAATTGTTAATTAACCGGGCTGCCTCTGAGGCAGATCCAGTTTTTTAAAAGGGTATGTCACGCAAGGACCGACAAGAATTAAAAGAATTACAGCAAAACACTGCCATCAACATCAAGCGGATAAGGCAATAACTACAGTAGACATGAACAAAACTGACAAAATACAGAGAAGGTCAACTACTAATCGACGACTAACATAACTACAGATCTCTGGTGGAATTAATGGTGAAAGAAACGCACAACAAGGTCGTGCGCCGAACTAGAGATCTACACCGTGAAAAACATATTGATGACATATGACAAGAAGAATCTCAAAAACCCAATCCACCTAAAATACCAGAATTCTACACTCTAACAAACATTGAGAAAACAACCATAATAGTGAGACCAATAATCTTTGGGTGCGATGGTCCAAAAGAAAGAGGTTAAAAGGCATCGTGTAATATATAGATTTAGCCAGGGCTAAAAGCGAAGCTCCCATTAATGAATTTATAATTTAAATCAAACAATAAACTTGTAATCCACAAATCAGTTAACTTAATGGCACATATGTGACTTTTTAGGGAAAGCTAAGGCTAAGTGATTTTAGAGTGAAAAAAAAGCTTTCATCGAATTGATAGCCGGTATATATACACCCAAAAAATAGCAATCATCGTCGATCACATTTAAGAGCCATAATAGCTCTTGATCACAGTAGATTAGGGCTGGAAAACGAATTCATGGAAAAAACAAATCAGGCCGAATTTTTTGCGTTCGACAAGTCTACTTAAAAAAATCTTGCCAACAACTCTGGGAGCGTGTAAACCAACATTTCATACTTTTTGTGCATCACATCTAAGGTGAAACAGTAATATGAGGCGCTGTTTCTATCATACAGACCTCAGACAAAATGCAGTATTTCACAATTTTTCAAGACAAATTGCACTCATTCAATATTCAGAACCGTACGAAGCACGCGTGGGCTTTTAGCAAAACCGTTCAAAAAATTTCCAAAATCACCTATACGGCCAGCCGGTTGTCACTTTTGACAAGCGCCAAATTTTCAGTGAACATTAAAAGAGTTACCCTTCAACATAATAAAGAATTTATTGTTTATTTTTTTATTTATTTAATGGCTTTATAACGATGTACAAACGCGCGTATTTTGAGTACTCCTGCAAGCGTTGTCTGTGAACGACTGAAAACAAACAGCAAAGCAATTGCAAGAGACTACTAACAATCAATAAAAGAAATGTAATTCGGTGAAACATTTACAGAGACAACAATTTTCATTCACGAATACAAGTATTAAAGCGTCTCTAAAAATCCTGAGTCTTTACGCTTAAGCCTAAAGCTTTTAGCCGGCTTCCTGGTGTTTACTGTTTTCAGAGATGAACTCGAGGCAAGAAAATCGCTCAAAGCTTTCTTTCTACAGTCAAAATTATAACTAAATACTCTTCGGAACGTTTTTTCATTCTACATGCGTAGAGAAAATATCGACTAAAGGCTTTTTAAAGCTCTGTAAGCTTATATATACTAGATCAGATCATTGTCTCAGATCTTAATACAAACGTGCATAAATTAGCCTCATAAACTGCGCTCGACTTCATGAAATTAGATATAAAAAAACAAACATACACTGTATACAATAATTACTCAGGCTTACCATTCGAGATGCAGCTCTTGAAAGCTATCAAGTAAGGCCAGAATCACTTGAGGGACTTTTCAACCCCGCATCCAGCAAGGTGAAAAACGAAAACGATGCATCCGAAATCGGATTTCCAACTTTGACAACCGGCGCATTTCCCAACCAAAAATTCAATAAACAAACCAGCCATGAATCAAAGAAAACTGTTGATAGCAGCTGTATTTCATTTTAAGCATCCAGTGGGAAAAGACAGTAAAAAACATCACAAGTTGACAAAATACTCTGTCAGCTTCAGCTGTCAAAGTAAACAAGGTTTAAGATGTTGTATAAATTTTCTGCATGAACTCACCTGTCAAATTTTGACCAATCACAGCATAAACATTAACCAACGTGACCAACGCGTGACTATGGTGAGAAAAGTGAAAAGCCTCTATCTTCCCTGCTTGTATTTTTAAATGACTGGCTGAATTTTCGCGTCCGAGATTAGTTTGAAAACAAAAGGTTAATAACGCGGGGCCATAGTGACCTTAACACAACACTTTCTGTCATCATGTCATTATGTTGCTGCCGTTCTCTTTGCCTTTGTATTTCTCTTTCGCGTTGCCTTTGTCTGTTCATTCTAGCTCTGTCTCGTTCTGCTTGCCGGCGTTTTTCACTATAATTTTCTCTCCTTCTTCTCGCTCTGACTCTTTCTACTTGCCGACTTTCTTCGCTAAAATGTTGTCTTCTTCTTCTACTTCTAACGCGCTCTCTTTGGCGATCGTCTTCGCTTGTTCTACGGGAGTTGACTCTTGCTCTCTGCCGTTCACCTTCTCTTTGCTCTCTGCTTAAAACCTGTCATCTAGACGCTAAAATCTCTCTGCTGTTGTTTGTTGACATAATAGCTTCCGTAAGTTGTAATAAAAAGTTATAAAGGCTCTGTCGAAAAATCTTTTCGCTAAGTTACTTTGAAATTTCTTCTTTCAAAACCAGTTGCGCGATATCATTGCGCGACGTTGCGCCATGCGATTTCCCGCCAAAAAAAATCTCTACTTTCCCTGACCCCAAGAGTCGATGCGGACTTCTTTCCACTACCCGGAAAGTCCGTACGGACGGACGTACGCTGACGTCATAACCAAAATTTCTCGGATGGATAGTTTCTCTTAGTTATGGTGCTCCGCTCGCGAGCTCCGCTATCAATAAAAGAGGAAATCCCTTGATACCCTTGTGCGCTTGATGTCGATGTCAGTGTTTTGCTCACGGTACAGTAGAACCACGGTGACTCGAACTCTGAAGGGAAACGAAAAACAGTTCGAGTTAATAGCGGGTGTCGAGTTATTGGCGTCGACTGATTGTTCAATTTGCCATGTTAATCATTGATAGTACTTATTTTTCAGCACTTCCGGGATATACTGACAGTGCAATTCAAATTTCATCAGAAACGGTAACATGATAATGCTTTTTTTTATGAAATGCAAAAACCAGAATTCGAGTTATCGGGGTAAATTTCGCTGAGATTTTGATCAAGCGAAAGGACATTTACTTCGAGGCGGAGTTTGCGAGGAATTCCAGTTTTCGGACGTTAATGCTTGTCGTTCCTTGCGTGACAGATTATGTTACTTTGTTCAACGAAACTCGGTATGCTTGTGCTTGTTGAATTGGCGGAGACACAGAAATTAGGAAAAGCATAACAATCGATTACGCACAAATACAGACAAAAACACACGCTCAGTGGATAGTAAGCCACATTGAGAACAACTATAACCTCTAAAATGCTATGTCACTAAACCTTGTACTAAACAAAAAGAAATCAATCTTTAACAGACTCGGCCAAGATGGACAAACATTTTTTAGGGACGGACCATTAGAAAACTTATGGGGGAGGGGGGAAGAAGTACAAAAAAAAATATTCGCGCAAGGCTTTAGGGAAATTCAATGAAAAAATATTCTTACACGCCAATTAATCCTAAAAATATTCATGCCATGGCCTAAAAAAAATCATACAAGGAATTTGGTAACGAAAAAAAATTCCTGCGTCTCGAAAATCCCCCTTCACCCACTCCCCCATAACTTTTCTAATGGTCCGTCCCTTAAGGATCACCCTCTGGGTTTCTAGGTTGATAATTGATAACCCTCTTGGTTAGTGGATTAATAACTGATTGTGTTCATTTCTTGACGGAGAATCGACGCATTTTATGAACTGGGCGCGCCTCCTTGAAGAGGCAGCACAATTAAAAGGTTGGAAAAAGATGACAAATTAAAAGGAATGAATCTTGAAACGTATACATATTTTTGTCTTGTTGCACAATGTCGATCATAAATTATTGATCATTTCTATCAGTCTCTGTTGAATCTTGATGTGTTTTATAGCGGGTTGTTTTCTCTTAAAAGCTGTTCGCTGTTAGCCTCCCCCGCGCTGTCTGTTCTGGTTAACTTATCGGTTTCTTGCAGTACAATAATTCTGTATAGTCTAAAGAGGGATGCGCAATGTAACTGCCTCAAAGAAACTATTTACATGTGAATCCTTCCTTCTTGCCTTGAAAGGTCTGGAACTGAAGGATCTTTTACAGAACTGCGATTTGAAATTTCCAGTTTTGCGTGACCCTGTCAAGAATACGATATCACCAAAACATCATTGTAATGTCCTGCTTTAGAAGATCTGTTAACCATTTTTAAAGACATTTAACTCTTTTTCAAATTCCAACCTGCAACCTGCAAATTACACCCTCCGATGGCAAACAAGTATATTATTAAACATTTCGAGACTTATGCCAAAAGGAAATAAAAAGGAAAGGTCCCCTAATGTTCGATATCGCGGTTGCAATACATGTAGGTCATGTAGAGCTAAATTATACGCAAGTGAGCTTTCTTGTATAGCTGCACTGCAATGTCGTCACTACGGATTACTTTCTTGTTCCCCAAGTGTACAAAAGCATTTTAAGAAGTATAACTAAGGGAAAAAGCTACTTCGCATTGCTTCACACATTTTTAAAATACAGCGTTACAAAGAATGGGTCATTGAAATTAAAGGTAGTGATCGATTAACCCTTGTTGATACCTTCTACTCTACTCATTTAGGACCGAAATTTGTTCTGTGTAATCGTTCGGGTAAAAATAATTAAAAAAGATGAAATTATAGTTAGCACGGAATGTTGAACGTTGGACACTAAGCTATTGTCTTGAACAAAAATATTAGGAGTGGAAAAACCTGTGTCACGGCTGTCAAGTTCATTTTGCATTTTGTTAGACATCTTGTTAATATCGCCAATTAAACTCCCTTATGGAATATGCGATATGGAAGTTGACGTTAACGAAGAAATTAAATCACAGCTTGTTGTCCAACAATGTACCTCTCAAGCATTACCCTAAACGTTACAAACAAACAAAAAATTGCGATAATGAAAAGGTTGAAATCTTTGGCACAACTTTTTGTGGATGGAATAAAGCTTTTTTTCTCGCCAATATATGTGTCTCAAACAATCGTTGTGATAACCGACAGCAAGTATTATTTCTTGAAAATCGAAATTGAGGGATAACGTCGATAAAGGGCTTTTTCCGATAGCAATGGCAAACAAGTGAGTTAAACCTCTTCGAGACCTATACCTAGAGGAAATAAAAAGTAAAAGTTCCCTAATGTTCAATGTCGCAGTTGTAATAACGCTAAGTTACGCAAGTACGGTCGCTACTGATTTCCCTTCCTTGGCAATAACTAGGTGAATGTGAATCGAAAATCTGCTTAAGATGCACCGCATACAAGAATACTACTTAACCGTTGAAAGTAAAAATATACCGGAAAGGTGTAATTGAAGCTTCATTTTATTTACTAGCTGCCTACTTGACCTGTAGTCTACTCATAGCCAGAGAGCGTATGCAAGTATTGAAGGGTGGGGTCAGCGCGGCCACCAAATTTGTAAGAAGACAATTTGTTATTTGTAATCGCAGGGGTAACAATAACTTTAAAAAAGACGAAATTATAGTTAGCACGGAATGTTAAACGAGATGTTTTGCGCCGAAACGTGCACGTTGGAATAAGTAACTTAACGGATTTTACTGAGGGCTGACATCTAAACAATCTAAATACCAGAGGCACATGCACAACTCATTCATAACAACTCATGCACAACTTAGAATCACAGAGATTAAATACACATTAAATTATTACTTCGATCGCCATCAGATGTCAGTTGAAGACGCATATACACCAGAAGTATTTAATCGAAGGTCGGAGTAGTTTATGATTCTTATGTTTCAACTACTGTACGCCCCGGTCAACCTTCCGCTTCGTGTCGAAGTCTCTTTATTAAAACATAACGAAGCGACAAGACGCCAATAAAATGACCCATGCTTTCACACCCCCATCCTATCCTAGTCCCTAAGAGACATTCTTAGACGTATTCTCCAAGGGAATTCGTTTGAATTAAACGACAAGAACTGCAGCACAAAGATGGCAGTCACCTTTGCCAACACTTTTACGAATTCGGTTTGGACAAAAATACTAAGCCTTAGCAAAACTTAAGGTGTACTATCCAGATTTATTTCAAGCTTGGCACTATTGACAGCCACATATAGGACATTAAAAAAACTGTAATTAAAAGATGGGGTGACCGTGCTTGTTTTCGCCCTGCGTGCCCGTAATTCTAAGTGTTTTCCCAGACGCCTGCAAAATTTTCGAAACTTGAACAACCGTAAAAAAAAATTCATATTATCATTTGAAGCAAATTTTTCTTTCTTTTCATTGGCCGAGAGCCCACCACGTGACCTGCAAATAACCGCCTACAAATAATGGTCTGCTCATGCGCAATGCCGTTCAACTGTGTTTGGCTTTAAGTGTTTGGCTGCAAATAATATTCTGCACATGCGTAAAGGAAACCGTGCTTTTCTCCTTCTTGCGATCGCTCTTGCGTGAAAATGGCAGATCGCCTCGCTTCCTGAGGATATTCCTATTAAAAAAACAAACTCGGTGATCGAATGAAAAAACAATTATTGAACTCGGTTATCGCAAAATATCGTGATTTGTCAGTGTCTCGCAGATCAATTATTTGCCGAAGCCGAAGGTTAATTATTTTGCAAAAACTGTGAATCGCTTAGACTTCAAAAAATAAGTAAATAAATAAGGAGAATCCATTTCAACGTATTTTATACAGGTTATTGTTATTGAAAAATTCATCTACCTTTTTTAACTTAAAAGGATGAAATTGAGTTCTGTTATGATTATTTCAGTACAAACCAATCTAATGACGCTTAATACAAATAATTTGTTAAGAAACGCTCAGACTTAAAAAACAATAGGTGAGTTCACACTGGAATTTTTTAAGTTCGCCTAAAGTACATTTGAAGTGCACTTGAGAATAACCCTTTTTGAGAACGGGTCCTGTTTCACTTGACTAATCTTGACCAGTCGTACTTAGTTGCCACAGAACTTTCAAAACCTCAAAGTGCTGAAATGCGCTCTCAAGTAAGGTCAAAACCTTCCTTGAGAGTTCACTTACCCAAGGAAAGCGTCAGAAGATTATTATCAAAGTGTCAATCATTTTAAGCGACAAATTTCACTCTCGCCGGCAAGCAAGCGAGAAATAATGATTGAGAATACTTTGATCTCCACGAAATGTAAGTAGGCTTTTGTCAGTTCTGATTCATGAGCTGGTTCAGAAATTCCACGATTTCCTTTTTTCACTGTATTTGACAGAAACAACGTTAATACAAAACTTAGCTGTGGAAACGAAATGACCTATGTTCCACAAAGAGCGATTTCCCTATTGTGCGTTTTGTTGAATGCGGTTTATCCTTTTTTAACTCGTTCAAGGTAGTTTTTCGTGTCCACCTGCAGCAATAAGCAGTCATAATTTACAAGATGAGCCAACCTCACAACTCATGAAAGAAACAGAAAGCCATTACATTTCCGCAAAAAAATTCAAGCGAACAAGAAAAGTTTTTACGAGAGGGAAAAAACAGAGGAGCTCTAGCAAGAGTGGGGACCAAAGTACGAATAATTAAAGCGCTCATCGACTGTAAAGAGAGGAGGAATCTGGAGTGAAATTTACGACAAGCATAAAAAGTGGTTTGTTGGAAGCGTTAGAACGTCAGCTATAGAAAGAATACAAAATCTGGAATATGATTTTAGCCGGACACTTGAAGCAACGGCCACGCGATGAGAAGAAATTATTTATTGAATTTACCACTCTAGGAGCAGAATTATGAAAGACAAAGAAATATGTTAACTTTATTTAGCAGAATAAAGCAGTGAAAACTGTCATTAGATCTTATGTATCGCCGGACACATTTTCATATGGCGAAGGCACCAATACTTCCCTACTAGCTCTCATTAAAAGCCAACATGTGTGGCTTAAATCGCTGGACACAGGAGAAGCAGATTGTGTTACGGTTTTTGCCTTTGATTTCTCTAATATAAGGCCTTCGATTCAGTTAATTACTGCATTTTAATTAACAAGTTAACGGAATTGCCCATCAATCCCTACATTAATTTCTTATTTAGTAGGCAACAAAGAGTAATAGCTAATGGTAACATGACCCCTTTTTTGCCTATAGACAGGGGTGTACCCCAGGGCACTATACAAGAGCCTATCCGATTTTCTGTAATGTTGAATGATATACAAGCTGTTGATTAAGACAGATCCACTTTGCTTAAGTGTGCAGATAACTTATGATTAAGTGTTTTGGTTAATTGAACCCAAGACCAAACTCCCCAAGAAATGGAAAACATACTTAGTTGGGCCCAGAACAACCTTGGTGATCACTATAAACCTTACTAAAAACAAGGAGTTGGTTCTTAATGGTAAAGTTGAAAGACCTCTCCCCACTGTTATACTTTTGATATTAACCACGAAGTATTTTTTAAACTTTTAGGCGCTTACTTTCGTGGTAATGTTACAAACTGGGACAAGCAAATCGATTCTCGTCTCAGAAAAGCGGGAAGGCATATGCACATATTACGAGTGTGCAAGAAGTATGGCTATAGCTTACGTACATTCTTTAATCTCTTCAATGATCTGATACTTACGGCATTTCAATATTTTTATTGTTCCAGTTCTTGGAAATTTTATCGTTGACTGTTCTTGAGTCCTATATCGATTAGAACTTAGCTATCGACGAGTCACTTTCTTTGTTTTTATTCAGTGAAGTTTGAAAGAACCCAGCAGACCCTAAAGTCTAGGCTGTCTGACATCCACAGTAGAATGACTTTTACCGAAACTTCTGCAAGAGCGAGAATCCAGATTGGAATTTTGACATTGAAAGGTTAAAATCTTTGATTCAACTTGCTGAAGATAAGATAAAGTTGTTAAGATAAATGTGTTAAAGGTTCGTCATTAGAACGGAAAAAGTGCACTTGTTGTTTGTTGAACTTCGCGCTTCAAAGACAACGCAAATACAAAGCTTTTCCAATAAAAGCAGCAAAAAGTAACATCCACGAGATCTACACGCAAACAAAAATAGAGAGAAATAGTTCCTAGACACTCCATAACTCAGTTTCGTAGGCAAAACAGCTAAATCGGTAGGCAAGTCTGCTTTCTCGTCCGCCTTCAATGCTGTCATTAGAGACCTTTAGATTCGAGAACAAGAACGACTACGAGTACGAGATTTGACTTATAGTTTTTTCGCGTCTTCTCAAAACATAGACTCCCCGGAAAGCTTCATTTTACCATTCTTCACTAGAAAAGTTAGCACTGTTATCTTTAGTGAAGGAGGTTACGCGCTCTCCCACTCACAAAATGATAAAACTTCTAACATTTGATAACTTGTTTCCGCCACTTCGACATCACGCTAAAACTCGTAGTAGAATTGCGAATGACGACGGCTACCACGTTTTCCCGCCAAAATGACGCTAGTTCACGAGCGAGCACTACTTAGTACTGAGAAAATCTCGTACTCGTAGTCGTACTCGTCTTAGAATCTAAAGGAATCTAATAATTGGCTAACCTTTCCTTGGCTAAGACGGCTCACGCTAAGTGAAATAGTTCGAATTGAAAATGTGCTAGATGTTTACACAGATCAAAGAAATACTGCATAAAAGCATACTACTTACCAAACATTTGCTCTGAAGACCGTTAAACGTAAAAATTAAACAGTCGTGCAAGGCGTAATCGAAGCTTTAATCTTAATAGTTAGTCATATTAATTTACAGAAAGCGTATGCAAATCATGGAGGGTGGGGTCTGTGTGGCCACCAAATTTTCATAAGGGTTCAAATGTATACGGAGGAAAAATACTTTGGATGAATTACTAATTCTCAAGATTTAACTCACGTTTCCTTAACTGAAAGGAAACATTTTAAGCATCATGTGCGTGGTTTATTTCTATGTACGTTCCTTTACATCCAAGTCTGGCAAAATCATTCACTGTGAAATTATTCTTATTTTCTCATTTCCTGGAAAGTGGGAAAAATACTGGCGTGATTAACAATTTCTATATGTCATCGCTTCTGTTTCTTAGAAATTTGATTCTCTTCTTAGAACGATGAATTTATTACTACCGTATATTTGCTCTTTTTAGGGCGATATCAAATTCGCATTCCTCACGACGATGTGTTTACCATGCAATATGGATCGCACTAAATGAAATCCCCGACTGAAAAGTTTATTGAGTAACAGCACCCACTACCACAACGAATGTACTTCTCACGCATTACCCCAAACGTTACAAACAAAAAGACTGCGACAATGAAAAAAATGAAATCTTCGGCACAACTTGTTGTGAGGAATAAATTTGCTTCGATAAAGTTTTTTTCTCGCTAATGCCAACTTTCCTTGTGATAACAGACATTAAGTGTTATAATTGAAGGATAACGTGGATAGGGGGCTTTTTCCGATAGCAATAACAAACAAGTTAAACCTCTTCGAGACCTATACCTTGAGGAAATAAAAAGGAAAAGTTCCCTACGAGCAGCAGAATTGGCTACTAGCAGCTGCTAGTTACGGAAGCGAGCTTCCTTAACGTTCGGCTGCAATGCGGTCGCTACTGATTACCCTTCCTAGGCAATAACTAGCTGAATGTGAATGAAAGATTCGCTTAAGATGCACCGAATACAAGAATACTACTTCACCGTTGAAAGTGAAAATATACCGGAAAGGTGTAATCGAAGCTTCAGTTTATTTACTAGCTGCCTAATTGACCTTGTCTATATCATAGCCAGAAAGCGTATGCAAGTATTGCAGCGTGGTGTCGGCGTGGCGACCAAATTTGTAAGGAGACAATTTGCTCTTTGTAATCGGAGGGGTAAAAATTATAGTTGACACGGAATGTTAAAAGGAACGTTTTGCGTCGGAACGTGTTCGTTGGAATAAGTAACTTGACGGATTCCACTGAAGGCTGACAGCAAAACAATCTAAATGCCAGAGGCACACGCACAACTCATTCACAACAACTCATGCACAACTTAGAATCACAGAGATTAAATTATTCCTTCGTTTGCCATCAGATCTCAGATTAAAATGAATATACACCAGAAGTATTTAATCGAAGGTCGGAGTAGTTTACGATTCTTATGTTTCAACTACTGTACGCCGGGTGTATATATAAATGCAAAGTTTGCAATAAATTTACTTGTACGCCAGGTCAACCTTCCGCTTTGCCGAAGTCCTCTTTATCAAAACGTAAAGAGACGACTAGTAGCTAATAAAAATTACCCATGCATTCACTCAATGAACAGATATTGTACCTACCTACAGGTTTGATGACCTTAATGTCTACCAATAACGAATTGTGCTGCAATTACACACGTTTCCAGAACGTTTTTGAAGTCACAGCATTCAATATGCGTCAGCTCAACACAGGTTAGCGACTGTGCATCGACAGCGGCTGGCTAGTGCAGCGGTACAGCCAAAGGGATTCTATAGAGTTCTACCAGTCATCACTTGACCTTCAACCGGAAATAGCTTGATCTGCTTCAACCAATACTTCTTTTCACTTTCACGCAATCTAAAATTGAAGTAAAAACCATTCAACTAAAGTCGAGAGTATGAGACATGATGAACAATGTTTGTCAGCATTCTTTTAAGCGATAACAGATTTGCCCTCTTCTTGTTTAAGTTCCTTTCTTAGGGAGCCATAGCGCAAAGAGATTAACTGCTATCCGCCACGCGACACACCCTTGTCTATCATTTCTGTCGTCACGGTATAGGTTTCAGTTAGTTTTGTCATAAAAGCTTCAGTTCAGTTACGTGTAGGGTTTCTGGTAGTTGTAAGATATTTTACCCACCCACCCGTCCGTTTTTATTTAAGATTTTCAGGTGAGGTGGAAGAGAGGTTTATTTCGCTTCCTGGCTCTTTACTGTTCTTTCTTCATTACAATGGAAATAAACCTCTCTCGTGGCCAAAAACAGACTATGTGGGGATTATGTGGGGAATTAATACAGTGAACACGCAGCATGGCTGCGTCAAATAAACAGCAAGTTTTAAAAACATATACTTAGTAGCCAATTTTAGCGTCACCAAAGGTAAATATATAAGCCCGCACTCTCTCCTTTGTCTCGTTTGCGATAAGTTCTCAACTATACATCTCTAACTAGTGGGTTCAGCTATTTTCGTCTCTTTCACTTGCTATTAAAATGGTCATATCTATTCGATAGTCTTTTTGGAAGTTCAAAAGCTTAACCCTCGGACGTACAAAGGGGGTGGATGCCACCCCCTCTGAAGTTTTTCTGAGCTTTTTCCAACAAGATTAAACGTTAGCACCTGACGCTTTCAGTAGCTGTTTGTTTATTCCTCTCACGCATTTTGAGACAAGGTTAGTGATGATCGGTTACTTTGGTTACGAGATATGACCAAAATCATTCTCTCTTAATATGACGCCATAAGTAGCTGGTGGTCAAGCCATTTTTGAGAGAAAATGAGTGTTTTTTTAACTTGTTTCAACGATTTAAGTAAAACATAACACGAATAAAATGAAGCGAAGTACTTCAACTTCCATTCTCGCCGTCTTGACCGTTTTTTAACTCTTGGTAAAATCCAAGATGGTGGCCAAGATGGCGACCATGTTTAGTGTCGTCACAGGCCTCCATCAGCCCCACCACCCATAAAACATACCTCATCTTCTCTGCTATGTCACTGCGTTCCGCCGCAGAGAAAACGTTTAAGTTCTAATCAGAAGAAAGGCAACAACACGTTGAAATAGGAAGGACACGACCAGTTGTGTTTATTGGGGACAAGAAAAGCTAACATACAAGAAATAAAGTAGTGGCGGAGAAAAAACGAATCACATCACTGTAAACTACGAGACTAAACGTAAACAGCATACTAGAAAAATTAAGCTCGGCAAGGCGCGAGCGGTAAAACTGGCTGTGTCGAGTAACTAACGCGAGAGGGGACAAGGCTTAAATACCGAGATGTGACGTAAAATCCCTAGAGGATCAAACTGCGGCCATAAATGCTAATTCCGAACATAAACACATTTGTAGAGCAGATCAGAGGCCTTCCACTAAAGGTAAAATCTTTTTGAAACACTACTACATATCAGAGACTCTAGGGAGGGGTTCCATCAACCCTGCCCCCCGCTTGTACCACGGTGGGGTATGACTTCAACTTTCCTTTCCCTCTCCTTGCGCGATTTTTTCACCCTTTCCCCAGACAGAGAGCCTGTTCACAGGCTACCCCAAGAAGTGAAAGGCAACCAGCCTGTCTCTTTAGCATCTCCGATATGTAAGGCCATACCAAATTCATTCTTAGTATATATACACGTCAGTAGAAGACAAACCCAAATCTTCTGCAATCTAGTTCTACTGCTTCAAACAGAGGACACCTTAAGTTACCTCTTGCACCTTCAAACTCCCACCTCCACTCAAGCTATAAGCAACTGGTACTGAAAAATTGATGATAGCCTAATTAACGGTGTGCTCTTCCTAGATCTAAAAAAAAGCCTTACATACCGTTGACTACAGCATAATGTTTTCAAAAAACTGCAACCTAATGGTCTTGACCCGGGTGCAGTTCAGTGGCCCAAATCGTACCTATTAAATCGCTCTCAGAGCATTGTGTCATTAGAACTCTGTCGGACTACCTTCATATCAGCTGTGGCGTACTCGAGGATCTGTACTTGTACCCGTGTTGTTTTTCTTTTATGTAAATGAGCTTCAAAGAATGCGAGCTATCATCAGAATACATAGGTACTCTTTTCGCTTACGATCTCACAACTCCTAAAAAAATTAAATAAAGACTTAAATGAGGTTCAAAAGTGGCTGCAATCCTATGGAGTCACGTTAAGTGTCAAATAGACACAATATGTGATTATTGGAAGCCACTACTGACTAAGGTATTAAAATGAGGACTTGAACTTACTGTTCATAGCCAGCAATAGACTCGGGCGACTACCTACAGATATTACTGCGCTTTTCACAAACATACGAATTCTGAAGTTCAAAAGCCAACTGACGATTGCGTTTTTCGCTGCCGTCAATCATCTCAACGGACCTCTTAGGAAACAAAACTTTACTTTAACGGGTTCAAAAGGTCAAGGTTTGTGATTTGTGATTGGTGGATTTTGATCCGTTTTGTGTGTTTCTGTGTTTCCAGGTTCGTCGCTTGTGATCGTATATTATGATTGACGGCAGCGAAAAACGCAATTGTGAAGGCGGCTTTTGAACTTTAGAGTTCGCATGTTTGTGAAAAGCGCAGTAAACAATTATTGGATGAAGTTTTTGTGATATCCTTAATAATCAAGGTCGAGGTAAGTATTATCAGCGGAGCCGAAGGCAGAAGCTGATAACACTTACCAAGACCTTGATTACTTAGGATATCACAAAAACCGGATCTTATAATTGTTTTGTTATACATTGATTTGAAGAAAATAACGACAAAAATCCGTTGCAAGAAACCTGAATTGATATTGGAAATCATGCATTGCGCGCGCAACCTACAAATTAGTCCATTATCTGCCAGCAGATAACTAACTAATCTGTAGTTTGCGCTGATTTCGAAAATTAGCTTTAGGCTCTTAGCAAGGGCGTAGCTAGGGGGAGGGATGTCCTGGGGTGCCCGTGACCCCCCCTTGGTAGGCCTTCTTTTAAGCAAACAACCTACAATATTCAGGTGGCGAAAACGCCATGATAATATCTTGGCCGTAAAAGCCATTTTTGAAAAGCCCACTTTTTTAAAATTTGGTTTTTTGTAAAGTATTTTCGTCAACGACTCTTGTCTTTAATTAATATGGGCCTTCTGGGCCTGGTGAGTAGCCTCTGTGACCCCTCCTGTGAAAAATCTTGGCTACGCCCCTGCTTAACCAATGAGAAGACAGATAGTGAGTACAATGTATAACAACTGGGAATAGAGGTTAACCAGGCTTTGGGGAGGTATTCCCAAGAAAATGCCACCTGTAAAAAGGTATATGCAGGTCTCGGAGCCTTAAAACGTATAATTCCCCTGGTGCCTGGCAACACCCTGCTGAGAATGTATGACGCCTTAGTCCTTCCACACTTTGATTATTGTTCCAAGGTTTGAGGATGCATGGGGGTGCCTGCGTGACAGATTCCAGAGATTGCAAAACACGGTCGGGAGAATGATAACCGTTAGTGATAATAATGCAACATCTGTAGATATTCTCCAAGACCTAGGATAGGATACCTTTGAGCAAAGACGCTCTAAGCAACTTGCAATTGATGTATTCAAATCTCTGAATAATCTATATCCAGAGGCTTTAAAAACGAACCTTCAGCGTTCATTCCTATAACGTACGAGGCTCCGCACAAAGCGTTTTCGTACCTAGGCCCCGCACTGAAACTGCTAAGCGGTTTTTTAACTATAGGGGCGCTGTCATGTGGAGTGGCCAAGAAATCGATCTTAAATGCAGAAACCGGAAATGGGCTTTGAGAAAGCCTAATAATGAGAAAAATCTCAAATTTTTCAAGACTCTTCTGACTTTGTCTTGAACTGGAGCTGGAGACTGACTTGAGGTAGTATATTTATATTTTTAGCTTTAGTCTGGTTTCTTTTAAAAAATTGTTTTGTAAACGACTCACTGGAAGAGTATTTTTTAGTATCGTTCTGTCTCCTGTTGTCTTCAGGGTCACGTATGTCAACCTCCCCGTCTCTTGAGTTTCAAAATTAGTAGTTTGGTCCCATGGTCCAAACGAGTGACTATTATAATCTTTTTATTTTTTTTTTCAAAGTCAACCCTTGAGCCATTAAAGAAATTAACCGTTGATCCTTCTTCTCTTCTTCTTTCAGAAATCTGCAATACTCCTGTAGGTGTCATCCAGGACGAATACTCTTCAGAATGGCGGATGATATTCCGTTTTTCCAATTCTAGACCAAACAACCAGAGTTTCGAGCCAAAATTTTCCCTTGGACTATTCCGTAGCATACTGTTATGGGAGCTTAGGCATTTCAAGTCCAGACGAAAGCTTTAGTTACATCTCATAACGCTCTTCTCAAACTTTCTGACTGGAAACTTCTTGGGATGAAATGGGAAAGGCTACATCTTTACCGATGTGTCTTCCCTTTTGGTTTACATAATGCACTCTTCATCGTCTACCCATCAACGTTATAGGCGGACTGCCCTTCTCCATAACAACTATAAGCGCGCCAAATGCCCTTTTTATAATCAGAATAGTACAAACAATAGATGCAATGGGAATGCCTTATCCCTGGGAAGCAATGGTAGCAACCTCACACTAAACACCGAAGTGAATTTAAGAAAGCGGTGGTGACCTAATCACAGATGCGTCCTTAACAAAACTCTAGAGCAGACAAAAAGAATTCCTTACAGTGCTTATCAAAAGAAGAGGATATTCTTTATTGAATTAGGCGGTAAACAAAGCAAATGGCGTAGGCCGATAAGCGCTCTTTTTAAGTCACCGAGTTTGCTTACTGACATTGAATTAACCTTGGGAAGAAAATGTATGCTGCTCGCGGAAAAAAGAGTCTGTTGCAAAAACTCATGTGATGGTTTATTATTCAACTTCCTAATACAAAGTAAGCGATTCATAATCTTAACAATCAAACAGAAACATTTATTGCTTAAAATAACTGGTTTGACAACAAATTAAGTTAAATTTCTAAACCTTAACTTTCTTTAATACCACAGGAGACACCTATTTCCGATTTAAAACCTTCAGTTGGAGGTCATCAAACATTAAAAACTGTCTAGTTACAATAAAACTACGTGGAAATCTACTACCAAACAACCAACAGGACCTTGAAGTAAAACACAAATTATTGAGGACAGTAGTTGATTACAGATGGTGGCAGCAGTTTTAAATCTGCAGGGAGATTTCGTAAAAACCGCAGGAAAAAACTTGAGGCAAAAGGATTCAGTAGATGCTTATTTATGGGATTAGTTAAAACAATAATATTTTGGATGTTATCTATCTGAGATTCAAGGCTGCAGCTCTTTAACAAAGTGTACATCTACCACTTACAGTGGAACCCCGCCTTACGGCCACCTCGGTAATACGGTCACCTTGTTATAACGGCCACTTTTTTTTGGTCGCCCGGCAAATCGACCATACATTTTTTTGTTAAAAAAAAGAAACTCGTTAATACGGTCACCCCTAAATACGGCCAAATGTTTTTGGCCCATTGGTGACCGTATTAACGGGGTTCCACTGTATCTATGTTTTTTAGTTAAAACTACCAAAAAATATAAAAGTAACACAATAAACTATCGCTAAATGATACAATTACAAAAAAGTAACAACTTCATGTATTGGAAAACACGAAAAAGAGGCTTTTTTATCGACGTTTAGCCATTTACATTGAAACAAATCCAACCGGATGCAACGAAGCTACGAAATGTGAACTCATGTCATCTACTTCAATTGGCTTACGAGTACACTCACTAAAACACATACCCAGCTGAGTTTGTTGCACTGTAAACGCGTGGAGACCATTTCCATTATATTTTCTTGAACTCCGTGGAGTTGGCTTCGTCTTTTCAAAGCACCCTCCTTTGTTACAGAATTTTAAACTAATTACACCATAAGGCAAACACGCGAATGCACAAAATACTAGAATGTAAAACGAAAGGTTGACTGGTAGATATAACTATCTAGCATCACGTATGTTGCTTGTAGAACAGCAAATGTATAGTAAACAATCAAAATATATTGCAGAACCTCTTTTAAGTGGTCAGCCTCGGAGATAAGAGAGGTAGACTCTTGATAAAGGATCTACTTACAGGGAGGTACTGACACGGCTATCTACTTGTACTCTGTTAATGGGTTACTTAGTAAAGGTTAGGCACTTAAAAGAAGAGCTGTTAAATAGAGGTTCGACAGCATTTTGCTTTGGTTCAACTCGGGTACTCCACGTTAGCAGACGTTAAAACGCCACATCTACTTGTTAACACATCAATACATTACATTAACACTACGCACTTAATATTTTTTTGCTTAAGTTATAGGGTAAAAGGGCAACAAAAACGTGTAACTTGTTTTGCAACACTGCCGCAAAATGAGTGATGTTGCGCGTCATGCCCACAGTCAAACCTGTCTTGCAACAAATCAGGTTGTTGCAGGTTACGAAAAGTTGTTGCAGTAACTAGAGAGTAGCTACACATTTTGGAACAAAATCTGCATATGTTGCGCTTTTTACCGGCTTAAGGCAATCTTGTGTTGCAGCAAGTAACAACTCCCGTGTATGGCATGATTCTAGCGTAATTTTATCCAATCAGAAGTCGGTATCCACGCAACTTTCAGCAACCTTTATTTGTTGCAACACAGGTCTAAACAAGGGTTATAAAACGCGCTATATCGCACTGCAGCAATGCTGCAAAACAATTTGCAAGTGCATCAAACTGAATATGGATAGTCAATCCTGCGGCTTGTTATTATGCATTTGTTTCCTCTAATCATCCTCCATGTTTATGTCGTCAACGAAGAAACAATCTTCAAGTGGGATATTAAAATGATCCTTGTCACTGAGAACATTAATCAACACCTTTGCCCACAGACGATGATCCACATTGTCTGGAAGCGCCAAGCCACCTTTGCCAAAATTCAACTTCGTCTCCAGTTTTCGAATAGGGAGCTTACGAATCGACGACTTTCGCACGACGCCGCCGCTGGGTCACGTCATAGTTCTGAGTTGCCGTCCTGTAGAAATTTGAATTTACGATTCGTAGTAAAGACGACGACGTTGGTGCGCGCGGTAGGCAAAATTTCCCGCCGTTTCTGAAGTTTGTTTTCTTCTTTTCACAAGTAAGCTTGTTTGTTCAACCAAAATGTCTAAATTCATAAGAGAAACGACAGCTCGTATTGCAGACGCTTATGGAAACAGATTTTATATGAAGGACCGAGTGTTTCACTGTATTTGTACTTTTATGCGTTTCGTCAACAAACTCAGAGTTAAGTACGGAAGCTTACGGATTTAGACGAGACAACAAAGGACGAATGCAAGGAGCGTTTATATACAGGGAGGGCATTTATAAACTTGCTGAACAGCTGTAGTTACTGTGATGAGATAACCACTTGCAATGGTGTAGTTGTAGCTTTGGTACCATCTTGCCAATATGGTTTCACTCGGTGTTAATTTATGTTTGTCTACAGCTAGCTATGGTGTTGATTCTTCGGGTCGTTAATCCAATGAAAACAGACAAACAAATCGAAAACATATGTAAGAACATGTCCCTAATGTGATACTTGAATTATCTGGAAAAATCCGCTAAAGTATGTGGGGAAAACTTTGAAAATAAGTCTCACGCCCTGCTTTTTCTAGGACGCCGGCGAATCGGTGTCAACAACGGCGTCGACTTTGGCGCGACGCCGGCAAGTGCCCAGATAAGCATGCGCAGTAAGCCTGTCACGCAGTCCAACGGCGTCGTCGTGCGAAAGTCGTCAATTCGTAAGCTCCCTAATGGCATCAGCCGACGCCTTTGCAGTAGACCTACGAAGGAGATCTTTCACCTCTTTAACGATTTTCTCATAACCATACTGTAAGGGCACAATGCTGTTTTCGTCTTTATCTACCATTTTCTCAGGCAGTGAGATATCTTTCTGAATATCTAAGGACGGTTGGGGGTTTATCTCACGGATGATTTTGTGGCAAAATTCAGTTACTTTCTGTAGATGTTTATAAAGTACCTCTAAAAGAGCAGGTCTACAAGCATCAACATCAAGAGATCGCACTGCAAGCAAATCTTTTACATCTTGTTTAAGTTGTTCTGTTAAGATGAAATGTGACTTCTTTCGCTGTCGTCTGCCACCAGTTTCTTTCTCAAGGAATTCATAGGTGCGTTTCAGGAGAATAAAAAGGAATTTCTTGAGCAGATCTGTTTTTCCTTCACCGTTAGCTTTTGACCAAGCAGTCTTTTGTCTTCCGCTAAAGGGGTTTTGATATTTCCGCTTGCTTAAAACATCTCGTAGGTAGGCTGAAGCACTGTTAGAAAAGAATTGCTGCACTCGGCTCTCCCACAAGAACTCAACGACTTCTATGAGATCTGATGGGGCTTCTTGAGATGTTGACCAGATGGCATTCCTAAAGGCGTAAATCAGTCGGTTAGTGAAGGTCTCGAGTGATCGTCTTAGCAAATTTGAAAGGAAACGCGACGTTTCATCTGAACACATGAAATTGTCGTGCAAGAATCTAGAAAGGCTGTCACTACCTAAATCCAAAGGCAGTCCCGTTTGAGTTAGGAAAGATGTCACGAAATCTCTTGCCTCATTCTCGTCAGGCTCTATTTCAAAAATCACCCCTCCTTCTTTGATAGCAATGGCTTTATTTATTTATTTTTTTTTTTTTTTCTGTAGTCAAGTTCCGACCAATTCGACTGTTGAGCTTTTTTGCAGCTAGATGGACTTTCTGCAAAAATGGATGGACTGCTTGTTTTATCATAACATGCTCAACATGCTGTTTAACAACTTCTTTTAACTTCTTAAAAAGGTTACAGTGCTCAGCTGCATTAAAATAAACCACCTCACTTTCATTCCGCAATTTTTCCCAAACAGCCTCTCCACTAAGCTGAGGAACCTTTCCTCTTTCGTCTTCATAAGTGCTACATTCGAGAAACAGGTCCCACACATTTGAGAGATCCTCCTCCTTTTTTTGCAGCAAAAGATCTATGTTGCTTGGTGACTTGCTCGTGGGAACTCTCCTGTCATTGACTACATGAACAAGTCTCGGTCTACGGGTAAATTCAAACTCGCCATGTTTTCGAAAAATTGCCGCGATGTCTTCAGCTGACACTGGCCTTCCTGACAGGTGGCCCTGACTGTCGAAAAACAACACCACATCAGCTTTACTTAGCTCCACACTTATCGAATCCTTTCCAGTTTCAGCGCCGTACCCAGGAACGTCTACGAACTCTACATCAACCTCTAATTCTAATTGCCTCGAGCTTGTCATCGTCCTGTTTTTCAGCCCATGGAAAACTGGAAGTGGTCCTTGAAGCTCAACACGCATTTCGTTCTTTACGTTTGAATCTTGCGAGTTTCCGTGTTGATCTAATTCTTGGAATTTTCTTCTTAGCAAATCTCTTACGTCTTCCAAGGTCTTCTTCTCCAGGTTTGCTTCTGGGAACCAAATTTCAGGACTAACACCTTTTTTCTGCTTGTGTAACAAATCCTTAACTCTTTTTCCGTGTTAAACATATATCGGAAGTGGTGTCTGGCTACCTCCTTCTGCGGAAGGAAGAGGCCTATTTTTCTACTTGTTGATCAGCAGGTAAACCCCAGTTTAAAAGAAAATTGAGAAAAAAGCTTTTTCCTAACCCTTGGTTCCCAAACACAGCAAGTGATAAACATATCTTACTTTCCGTTACAAATGTACTATGAAAACTGTCACTACCTTCTCGACTAAATTTCCTGACGGTCTCTGCCTTGAGGGCTTCTTCTTGTTATCATATAGCAAGTACCAAGCTCCCTCCATGACATCAGAACAAAGTCACTTATGTTTTCCCACAGTCCTGCCTCCTGAGGGACATCTTGGAATTTATACACTCTGTCCTTTGCAAAATTTTTTTTATTTCTAAACGTTAAAAAGAACAACATTGTTTTGATGGAAATCGTTTTTAAGTCTACTTAATTAGTTCTGTTGTTCATTTTTAACACAATTTGCCAGCTTAAACCACTCGACTGTTAGTTAGCATAAGTGAAAATGCAATGTGTACAGTTCGTTCTTATAGTGTGTATGTCAGCCTTAAAGTTTACTCCGTGAAGAATCTATAGACAATTTACAAGATAATAAGATCTCACCTATCGTGGCTTTGATGGCTGTTGCAATTTTCTGGGCAATAATATGAGTCATGTCATCAAAACACTCCAGGGGAAACAGCTACTGTGGCCGCTTCACTATTAATCCAAGCTCTTTGAAGTCAGTTTCCCAGCCAACTGGAACAATTATGACCTTGATTTTGCTAGCGCAAAGTACCTTAGAGATTGACTCCAGGCTTTCCTGGTCATCTTCACTTCCTTCTGCCCCTGAGAGCTGTTTTCCAGCAGTTATCAGCACAATGAGCTTTTGCTGAGTTGGATTTTCACTGAAATGGGTAGCAACCTCTATTAAGGCCAAATCCATCCTTCTGAATTCACTGTCGCTTAGTTGCGGAACAGATATTACCATTGAATTTACATCTTTGGGTACTTTATCAGCACCTTCCCTACACTGCACGAAAAATATGATTTACATCAAATTTACTCAGTGCAAATTTGGTGCAAAAAAGTGCAAACTTAGCTTAAATATAAGGCAAAGATGGTAAATACCGCATTTGCTCTCAAATTTACAACCCCATGTAAACAGGCAAGCAAATACGGTATTTACCATCTTTGCTTTTGATTTACTCCTAGTTTGCAGTTTTTTGCATCATATTTGCACCGAGTAAATTTGTATAAATCCAATTTTTCGTGCAGTGCTATAGACAACAAGCGCCGTGTTTGAACTCTCCGAGGGGAGCTTCCAATAACTGGAAATATCTTGAGAAAATCTGAACTCCTGTTGGAAGTCATCCGTTGCCACTGTCTTGGAGAAGTCCAGAGCAAACACAATTTTGAAGTCGCGCTCTGAAAGATATACATCAAACAGTGCATGAAAACCAAGCCCATAACACAAATAAGGGAAGAACGATAAGAAGGAGCCATTATCATTTAAAATCTAAAAAGTAATCAATATTATCTGAAAATCAATGAGCTTCCTCACAGGTAGCCACTGCAAATACCGTAGTATTGGCGTGACACACACCGAAGTCTCTGCTCTGTCTTTGCCAGTGGAAGAAACATCCACAGATCCAACCCTAATCTAGTTAATAGAAACTTTTACTACTTATTGTCGTGTACCAATGAGCAAGAATTCAGTATTTTCACTGTTAAGCTTGTGTTTATCATGAAGCATCCAAGACCTACAATTTAATGTCACTGATGCAGTGTTCCATTGCAGCAAGGGCAGAGGTCTGAGTGTTAAAACTATTGGCACGAAATAAAAGCTGACGTACGCGTACGTACGCGTGCACAGATGGAAGATGCGATCGAATAACATCAACTATCTTGCTGACGTACGTGTAGATCGAAAACAGTACAGGGCGAAGACAGAACTCTCGAGGAACTCTCGAATACAGATTAAAGATCTGTAGTTCTCATCATCTTCATTCTGTTTTATTCCTTTCACGGGTTAAGATGAACTCAACAAATTGGCCTGCTCCAAATGTATAGGTCTTCACAGCTCAGTCGGTAGACGACTGCAACACTGATGCAGAGGCCATGGGTTTGAATCCCGTTGAAGCCCTGAAAATTGTTTTTGGGTTAATTTGCAATTCCTTAAATTGCAATTACCACTTCAACGATCATATCCTCATTTAACAGTTTAATGCACTTTAACGTAGTTCACGACAAGAAGCAATAGTGGCATTCTCGTGGCGTTTTGTTAGTGTCTTTGGCCACTGTTTCCAGCGTATTGTAGCCTTTGCGTGTTGGTGGAGCAAATAACTATTCGTCAGCTGGAGTAATTTGCGAAGGCTGGCATTCAGCTTCTACTAAGTCTGCAGCTGTCACAGCTTCCAATTCTTGCTCTGTATTGACTCCTTTAGCAGATTCTATCGCAAAGGCTGTGGTTCGGGCACACAGCAACTCCTTCCCTGTCGTAATTCCACTGATACACGGAACACGTCCGTTAGCACGGCCCTGTGGAATTGACAAAGTATAAACTACTTATCATCCAAACAGCCCATCAATTCAGCATCCTGGAACTGCTGCAATACCGTTTTAGTCCGTTCCTATTGGTTCAAGATGAATTTGAACTTGTATTATTTTCGCCTATGATCTTCAGCGCCCTCTCATTGATTACATACAGGTAGCACCTTTTTCTCCTCTTGATTTGACCTTAGGCACTGAGGTCTCCTTTCACAAGGTTGCTGAGTCCTTTCTAATTCCCACATTTCTCTTCTCCGCACATTAGCTGTTACGCAGTGATCCCCAGTGATTTATCAACCTGGGAAGTGGCCTCTCATCTTGGACCTCTCCTCCTCGCGAGAGAAACACAGCGTAAATGACAGGATCGCTAAGCTGCCTCTCACCGTTCAATATGTTTCAGGGGATGTGTTCATAGATGTTATATTGGCCCATTGTCATGGTAACTTAACGGCTACGTTTGATATGACCAGTGCATACAAGACCCAATAATCGTCCCTTTTTGGGATGAAGTGGTGTGGGCAATATTATAAGGATATGGTGCTTCCTTTTGGGCTGCACATGGCCACCTTTATCTTTACCGCCATCGCAGACTGGTTAAACTGGATCCTGGTTGGCAATTATGAGGTCAACTTTCTTCGCCACTACCTGAATGATTTTCTGACCCTGCCCCCCTGCCCCTTCGTCCCCCTGCCCCTTCGTCCCGCCGCCCCCAATCTGCCATAAATACCTCCACACCTGTGTTTAGGTTAGTAAGAAAATGAATCTTGCTCTTCGTCCTGCCAAGCTGGGGAGATCTGCCACTTGTCCAACAAACCTTGGGATTCAAGTTGACTGAACACCTCCAAATAAGAGGGACAAGATTTATTAACTCGTTAGAGGAGCTATCTTCAAAGCACTTTTGTCTGTGTAGCGAATTAGAATCTCTGAACGGTAAAGTTGTATCCCAAAGCAAACGTTTCCTCCGTAGCATAATCAACCGGCCATGTGCCTATTGTTTCGCCGATCACCCCACGTGGCTAAACCACAAACTTCGTCACAATTTCAACTACATGTAGTGATGGAAGGTTTTTACCTCAGACACTACCAGGTGGGTGGTTCTGCGGGTTCTGCGGTGCGTGGTCAGCGTTGTAGAGGTCTTTATCCGCTGGCTACAAAGAATTATTCCCCATCATTTTCGCAGCCTTGCTGTGAAGCCTCCAGTGAAGGGCACAACTTATAGAGTTTTTGCTCGACAATGAGTCTGTGATGGTAGTCTGACGCTTCATAGGACCAAAGTTTTATGCCATTGCTATACTGTTTGTACCACCTCGCCAGACGTCATTCATTTGCATTTACAGCCGTGTTTGTCCGAGGTAAAACTAACTGGTTGTTGATTCTCTTTCAAGGTTCCATTTTTAGCACTTTACATGCTTGGTACCTTGTCAACTTAACACCATCCCTAATTCCAGCCTCAGTTCTGTTGGTTCCTCCCCAGCCAAGGCCTTGCACTGTCTAGTTGTCAGATCTGTCTCTCTACCCAAGGATGCTATATCAGTTTTTGCCACAAGTATGGCTGTGTCTGCCACGATGGCTCCCTTCCCCCAGCCAATGAGGAGACACCTGGGCCCTTGCCACGATGATGGCTGACGGTTTGAATCATTCATCTATTCATTTACACATTGACTGTGGCTTACCGGATCCCTTTGTAAACTGTCTTTAGTTACAGCAGCGGGTTCAGGGCCGTGTGTCTCCCAATCACAATTTAACGCCTAAAGGGTTAACCAGCAAGTCACTTCAATCCTGCAACAAGTTGTAGCGCATTTGGGTCTTACCTGGAGATAGGTCCCTTACATCTGGGTAGGACTTCCAGGAACTGTGGCTTACGTACTCTGAGCTCCCCTTCATTGCCATTTATTGCATTGGTCCCAACCCGGAGATCTCTTTGGCATGGAGCTAGGGCTTGTGGCTGGCTTCCGGTTTTGGGTGGACCAGTCAGATGTTCTAGCGCCTTGGGGTGTCATTGCATATGTAACCCTAGGCACCCTCAGGCACCTCACCTCTATTTGCCACTTGGACATCACATGCAGTTAAATTAAATTTAAAATTTTCAATGCCAAAGGGCAAAAGTCTTGTTAGTGGCGTTCTTGAAGCGTTTTGTTTAGCGCGTCCTTGTCATCATTTCTTGTGTAGGGTGGCGCCTGCATGTTGATGGAACACTGGGGCAGGTTTCGGTCAAGCCTTATCTCAGCTAAGTACAGGCGCTTTTCCCTCCTCATGTGACCGTCTTGTGCTCAGCGTTCTGTTGTTGCGATAGCATTGCATTGAGAAAGTTGTCTGCAATTTTCGACAATTGGAAAGAGAATTGAAGCAGCTATTTTTAATACCACTGTAAAGCTCTGAGCAGCATGGTGGCCACGGAAATGACCAGATAATGGTTTAAAAGTGTTTCCGTGCCACCTACAAAAGCCACAGATAAAACAAATATCATTAGTCATTATCTTGATACAATTGTTCGTATAACGTAAAGTATATAGGAACAATGTTTTATTTACCATCACTGTTAGCTTGATCTCCAATAGTGTCTAGTCTCCTGCGCTTGGTTCAAGTTTATGGTAGCATAAACTGTTGTTAATAAACCTGAGAATGATGCCCTATGAAAGCAGACTTAGGACATACTAGCAACAATCATGTCTCGGTTCGTATGTCACACAACGTGCAACATTTGTATAAGCCTTTGTACTAAGTAATGGTAGATGCTAGTTCAAAGTACAAGAAAGAACAATGAACACTAACTAGTCGTTTGATTACAATGTATCCTTCTTCTTTGGCAAAGTCCACTGTAATGTAGCATGATATATCACTAGACTCCACAAAGGTTCCATTCATACTATCACATGATTATCATGCACTTGTGCTCCTCTTTTTGCCGTACACTGTCCTTTCCCAGTCAGTTCGTTTAGAGCTTCGGTTCATTCACAACAGCGTTTTTTCCCTCCCACCCACCCTTTGTTCTGACTGGAATCTTTGTTTAGTTCTTCGATTACTTCTTATGTTCCCTATATTTTTGAAATCAAATCAAAAATTTTATCTCACTTCGAATTCCAAAAGATAGCATCAACTAATGCTCATATTTCCGAAGGCATAGCAAAAACAAATAGAATATAAATGGCAAAGGTAATTAGAATAAAGTAATACTATATATTATGTACAAGTTTAAGATAATGTAGAAACAAGACAATTATTTTAATTATATAATGTGTCTACAGTACCCAGTGATAATTAAAACTAATTACAAAGAAGCAGCATTTATTATCTATTATTAGTGCTCTTAATTTTTTGATTTGAAAACATGTAATGATTCAGTAGTTCTAAGTACCTCTACGAGCATATTCCAATATTGGCTGGCAGAGTAGCAGAGTAGCAGTATTTAGCACGACTAGAACGTATTTTAAGCAGCTCATTATTTTATTCCCCTATATCTATATGTATCCTTAAGATTAATCATTTATATTATGGTGTTATACTTGACTAGGTCTCATTCCTTCATTAGGTTCTGGGGATATGAAACTGCTGTCTGGCTTCCAAGTAAAAGGAGTGGCAGGGAAGTGCAACCCCTGGCTGCACTTTACCCCACAGTAAGGCTTAGCTCTTGGAGGCAGGTTCGGAAAAATATCCACTCCAGGGTGTGGACCCCCGGTCCCACCTGATCTGTACTCCACCCAGGAGGGCCACCCCTCCTGGTTCCCCACAGTTCCTATACTGGGGGATATGGGCCTCAACCCCGGAGACTGATCAGGACTCCTGTCCTGGGTGGCTACCCCCGGTACCACTCGATCTTGTCTCCTCCCAGGAGGGCTTCTCTCCTGGTCCCCTTATCCCTAGATTTAAGCGCTTCCCTGCCACCAGAATTTTGCCCATTACCCTTTGTGTGTTTTCTGTGTGGTACCGACATAAAGCATTTATGCGAAAAACACTGCCAATTGGAAGAGTTTATTAATGATCAGTTTGATCTTCATCAGAGGCAGCAGCTGAAAACAAAAATCAAGGGGGGGAAACAAAGCGAAAATTTAAATTGCAGAAACTTCAGATCTTCCTAGTTGTACCATTGCAGCGTTTCCTGTTCTCCAGTATCTGACATATCTACTCTAGGCCTAAGAGGAGCATAACATGGGAACGGTATACACTATACAACAACTTTATAACCTTTCCAAAAAGGTTTTTCTGAGATGACTTACAGTTGAAAAAATGCACATGAAAAGAACAATAATTGCCCGGTGGTCACAAGAAAAATTGTATAAATAAAAATGGTCGTGACTAGAATGGATACTCCAAAATCAGGTATCCGCTCGGAGACTGGAACTGAATACAATTATTTTCCGGCAAATCGCTCCGACTCTTTACGACCTTCATTGTGTTGAAAGACTAAGTATACTGTGGCGCGAGGCAATCCCCGCGGGTACCCCTCTAAGTAAGTCACGTGAGATGGCGTAATAACCATGTGCGAAGAAAATGATTGTAAGACGAGTGAGTAGTAGATTAAACATGTGTTGTTCTCTTAACGCCGTGTTTTAACTGGGAATCGTGGCGTTACACTGGTGGCAGCGGTAAACAAAGACGAACTTCACGGATATATGTGTTCAATGGCGATATTTTCATGGTTTGCGTGACTGAGTTTCATCGCCCTCCGTTGTTTTTCATCCAAAGTCTCTTCGTGTGTTTGCTATCGTGGTCTCGCCCGTTTGCAATGGCGGAAAACTCACTTGTGGATTCAGGATTTAAAGGAATGAGTTGTTCAACGCCAGCTAATCCTTTTAAAGCGGGAAACCCATTTACATCAGAGTCTGTTTCATCTGTAGACTCATCAATGCATGTGGAGAGTCCAGGTCGGCGATTTCTATCGGCGAGCTTGTTTGCATCGCCGTTGGATCCGTCAGTACATGATAGCAGTGCAAGTCACCGATTTCGCTCCAAAAACCCGTTCGCATCGGAGAGTCAACAGGATACTTACTCCACTGATTTGTTTACACACCGCCCGAAGTTAAGCAAGCCTATTAAAAATCCTGCGGAATATGATGGTACTCAGTCGCTACGTGATTATTTGAAACACTTTGATCGTTGCTCTGTTGTTAATGGTTGGAACCAAGAAGAAGCCGCTCTATTTCTTGCTGCAGGCCTTCGAGGAGAAGCCCAAAAGATGCTTAATGGTATGTCTGATAGCGATTGTCGAACTTACGCCAAAATTGTTGAAAAATTGGAGCTTCGGTTTGGTGTTGAAAAGCAGCGTGAGTTACACCAAGTGCGCCTTCATAACCGTCGCCAACTGGAAAACGAAAGTGTTCAAGCTCTTGCTGCAGATATTCGCTCTCTGTCAAGTTTAGCTTATCAGGACTTATCTCCGGTCACTCAAGAAAGATTTGCCGTCCAGCACTTTATTGATGCACTCAAGGATCGAGACGACAGGCTTAAATTACGTAGAGATAAACCTCGTACCTTAGATGACGCCCTGTCGCTGGCTTGTGAACTTGAGGCGTTTCGCCTCGTGGATGGAGATGAGCGGAGAAGCCCTCTTCATGTTCGCTCTGTGGATGAAGTTGATAAAGAGCCTGATTTGCTTAAAGCTCAGCTGGATATGTTACGTTCTGACATTCGAGTGCAACAACAACGTCAGGAGACTCAGCAAGTTGCTATGCAACAGTTAGTTGAGCAGATACAGCAGCTCTCCAAGTCGCTCTCTTTGAACACCTCTGGTAGCCAACAGCGATTACCTCTTTCACGTTACTCCAACCGCAATGTTCAATGCTGGAATTGTAAAGAATTTGGCCATTATCGTCGTAACTGCCCAAAGTACAAGTCACTTGACCGAAACAACCCGGGCTCGGGAAACGGCCGCAGGGTGTCGCCCACGGGCCAGGAGGATGCCTAAATGCGAGTGATGTTGGCCCCACAAGTGGTACTGATGTGAACAATGCATTCTCTCAGCAATTGCCAAACCAGGAAATGACATGTCCTAATACACCCATGGAACGGTCACATGGTAATGAAAAGTTACGAGGCCTTTACTTGCCAGGCTTTCTTGGAGGATCTCGTGTCATGTGGTTGATAGACACTGGTGCCGCACGTTCAGTTTTGTCGTTCGAGGTTTATAATTCTTTACCTGCTAGCGTTAAGTTCAGTTTGAGTTCAGAAAATTCTGCCATTGCTCTTGCTGATGGTCAACAAGCGAAAACTTACTGTGTGGGACATGTTGTCATGCGCCTTGGTAACAGCGAGTTTCAAATGCATGTAATTGTTGCTGAGATTGAGGATGAGGGCATTTTGGGTATGGATTTCCTGTCACAAGTTGATTCCCGTATTGACATTGCGACAAACCAACCGTCAATTAATGGCGAAGTGTTTGATTGTTCTGATTTCAAGAACCAACCCCTTAGTTCCAGATGTATGGTTCGACGGTCAACCATGATTGAACCTAACACTGAGGTGATTGTCCCAGTCCTTGTTCACAAGCGTTCATTTAACTTAGACCTACAGTCGTCTCAATTAGGCACGCGATTGTTAGAACCATGTCTGAACTCACATTTGCAACAAAAGGGACTTTATGTTGCAAGGACTCTGGTTGATGTTACGGAGGACAGGGTGGTCCCCTTACGTGTTTTCAATGTTTCTAATGAAGTGTTTCATTTGGCTGCTGAGACTGTGATTGCCCTTGCTAAGCCAGTTACTGATGTCACCTCACTAGACCTTAATCAAGAGAACCATGACGGTGCTATGGGACAAGCTAGAGTAATAAATGAACATGTGTCACAAGGAGCAGTCGATATGACTCTACCGAAGGCCTTGCAGGAAGTACTTGAGAGAAGCACAGATAATTTAACTGACAGTGAAACTGAGAGACTGCAGGGGTTGCTATTCAATTACCAGCATGTGTTCTCAATTTCAGACGGGGACTTAGGCACCACGCACATGGTCCAGCACAGAATCGATACGGGCAATGCTCTTCCAATCCGAATTCAACCCCGGCGAACTTCACCGTGGAAACATGATGAGATAGAACGGCAAGTCACTAACCTCCTACAGCAGGGCAAGGTGATGGAATCGTCCAGCCCCTGGTCTTTTCCGGTTGTGCTAGCAACCAAAAAGGACGGTAGCCAAAGGCTGTGCGTGGACTACCGCCAGCTTAACGCAGTGACGATAAAGGATGCCTTCCCCTTGCCTCGGGTTGATGATTCTCTTGCTGCTTTGAGTGGTTCCCGATGGTTCTCGACTTTGGATCTTGCCTCAGGTTATTGGCTAGTGGCGATGGATGCGGGCACCCAGGAGAAGGCAGCATTTGTAACTTCGAGCGGCCTGTATCAGTGGACCGTGATGCCTTTCGGCCTCTGCAACGCACCAAGCACCTTTGCCAGACTGATGGAACTTGTTTTGAAGGGCCTACATTGGAAGATTTGTTTGATCTATCTTGATGATGTGATAGTTATGGGACGCACGTTTGAAGAGGAATTAGAGCGGTTGAAAGAGGTGTTCGAGCGACTAGCCAGGGCAGGACTAAAACTTAAGCCAAAGAACTGTTTTCTCTTCCAGAAACGGGTTTCGTACCTCGGACATGTGGTCACGGAAGAAGGCATTGCTGCAGACCCTGAAAAGGTGGAGCAAGTTCGCACCTGGCCCACCCCAGAGAACAGCACGGAGGTCAAAAGTTTCCTTGGACTTGCCTCTTATTACCGCCGGTTCATCCCTGATTTCTCGACCATAGCTAAGCCGTTGTACAAGCTAACGGAAGCCAAGGCGGAATTTGCTTGGACAGAGCAATGTCAGCTGGCCTTTGACAGCCTGAAGGGTTTACTTACGTCCGGTAGAGTCCTAGCCTACCCTACTAGGGAGGGAAAGTTTGTGCTAGACACCGATGCGTCAGACCATGGCATTGGGGCAGTGTTGTCACAGTTTCAGGACGGGGTCGAAAAACCCATTGCGTTTGCAAGTCGGACATTGTCCAAGTCTGAAAGGAACTATTGTGTGACGCGTCGTGAGCTCTTGGCAATCGTTGAGTTTGTTAAGCAACACCGGCATTACCTACAAGGTACAAGATTCTGCATTCGAACTGATCATGCTCCTTTGCGTTTTGTTGTCCAGGCCAAAGATCCCGAGGGACAGCTTGCACGTTGGATTGATTACTTGAGTACTTTCGACTTCGAGATCCAGTATCGATCAGGACAGCGACATCTGAATGCTGATGCACTTTCCCGTAGACCATGTGATGTCCGTTGTAAGTGGTGTAAGGGTTGGAAGTCACAGGAGCGAGCGTCATCTGTTGATGTGGGTGTTCAGACCGTGATGCATGTCCCTTGCCAGGACATCAAACAACCTGTGAATTGTGAAGAACCTGTTGGTGCTCGTTGTGCCACTGTCAAGTTAGAACCAACCTGAACTTCAACTTTCGTGAGGGAACAACAGGGAGCTGACTTTGATCTCAAGGTTATTATTGGTTGGAAGGAAGCCGGCAAAGAAAAACCATTGTGGGAAGATGTGTCGCCTCAGAGTTGTGCTGTGAAGACCTTGTGGTCACAGTGGGACCGGCTGCTCTTCAGAAACCGTGTACTTTGCCGCAGATGGGAAAGTGACGGAGGTGATCAGATTATTGACCAGGTCATTCTTCCCGAGAGTCTTCGACAGGCTGCCCTTGAAGCTCATCATAGTCATACGACTGCAAGTCATCGTGGTATACGAAAGACCCTAGGCGCCCTTCAATCTCGTTATTACTGGCCAGGACTTACTTCAGCAGTTCACAGATTGGTCGCCAGGTGCCATGTCTGTGGGTCTAAGAAAACCTGGGGACGCAAACGTCGTGCTCCGTTAAAGCAGTACGTGGTGGGAGCTCCCATGGAACGAATGGCGATTGACATTCTTGGCCCACTGCCCGAAACCCCGCGAAAGAACAAATTTATACTCGTGGTTAGTGACTATTTCACTAAATGGACTGAGAGTTATCCAATACCCAACCAGGAGGCCACCACTGTTGCAGAGAAGCTTGTGAGCGAGTTCATTTGTCGCTTCGGTGTACCCCGTCAGCTTCATAGCGACCAAGGAACTAACTTTGAGTCAAGGGTGTTTGCTGAAGTCTGCAGGCTGTTAGACATTGAGAAGACCCGCACCACTCCCCTGCATCCCCAGTCTGACGGACAGGTGGAGCGTTTTAACAGAACCCTCATTGAAATGTTACGTGGGAAGATCCAGCAAGACCAGACAGACTGGGATCTACAACTTCCAACTTGCATGATGGCCTATCGTGGTGTTGTTCATGAGTCAACCGGGGTTTCACCTAACCTCTTGATGTTGGGTAGGGAACTGGAGGTTCCCCTGGATGTCATAACTGAGAGACCGCCTGATGCATCACCACTCAAGACGGACTATGCACAAGCTGTTCAAAAGAGATTGGCTAGTGCGCATGATTTGGCCAGGCGTCATTTGAACAAGGTAATTGTACGGCAGAAGCGGAACTATGACAAACGGCTTTCTGGGAGACCATTTGTTATTGGTGATTCTGTTTGGCTGCATAACGTTCGGAGGAAGAAGGGGAGAAACGCCAAACTTGACTGTCCCTGGGAAGGACCCTACCTTGTAATATCGGTGCTATCGGATGTGGTGTACCGTATTCAGAAGGGCCGAAAGGCCAAGCCTAAGGTCGTTCACTCAGACAGATTAAAGCCTTACCTGGGACCCTCACTGGAGAGATGGATTCCGAAAAGGCAGACGCGGTTATCGAGCCCAAGAGGAGAGGGGAGGCAGACATCGGTTGTGGATTCAAATTGCGCCGACGAGGGACAGTCAGCTCCGGTTAACGTGAGAGAGGGAGCTGAGCGCGACGAAACGGAATCTACGGAAGCAGACAAGGATGATGTTCCCCCGAGACTCCAGAATGCTGATTTCATTGGGGATGATAGCGGTGACAAGCCTGAGGATGTGAGGAAACCTAAGCCTCGTGCGAGATTGACGACCTCTGTTGCACATGACCTTAACCAGGCGGGTGTTGGCTGTCAAACAGCTGAGTCGACTGTACAAGGTTTACCTGGGATTTATTCAAGTGTTTGTGGGAGACCGTCAAGGCAGCGGAGGCCACCAAGTCGATTCGGAACTTGGGTGACTGATTAACCTGGAATGTTCAGGGACTGATTAGCATTATAGGACAGTCTAGGCAACTAGACAAGTATAAGTTAATGCCTTTCATTACCTAAGAACTGTAGACGCTTGGCACGTTGATGAATGAACATTTGAGACTTGATCTGTTGCGTTTAATTGAAGTTGTTTTCGGAAACGATCTGCGAAATAGTGGACCAGCACTGGGACAGTGCTTAAGTAGGGGGGGAGTAGTGTGGCGCGAGGCAATCCCCGCGGGTACCCCTCTAAGTAAGTCACGTGAGATGGCGTAATAACCGTGTGCGAAGAAAATGATTGTAAGACGAGTGAGTAGTAGATTAAACATGTGTTGTTCTCTTAACGCCGTGTTTTAACTGGGAATCGTGGCGTTACAATACAAAGACTGAAAAGGCTAAGATGAGAGTGTTTACTCCAAAATATGGATCAAAGCCTACATAGAGGTTAGTTGTTTTTCACGTTATATTTTGTAAGAATTTATTGCAAGGAGCAAACAATGTCTGTTTAATTACAGTACCACTACCGCGACTGCCGTGTAAAGCTTATTCATAGCAAAGTATCTGTTTGGATAGCTCAGAATAAGGTGGATACTTCAGAATAAGAATGGCCAAAATATGGAAGTTTTGGCCATCTGGATAATTATTACTGAACTTCCCACTACAAACATGATTGTTACGTTTACAAAGAGGGTACAAATACAGTTGAGGTCAGTTACCCTTCTTGTAATTTTATGGGTTAGTTGATTCCAAGTGTTAACAATAGTAAAAAACACGTGAGGGACCTGTCATTTATTAGAGGCGGGGGAGGGCTGGTTCAGTTGGAGGGAGGGTCATTAAATTTTATGTAGCCAAAATGGGGAGGGTCACAAAAAATTTAAGCTGGGCTTTGGGGAGGGCCATACCATTTTTAGCAAACATTGCTGTTCACTTAAAATAAAAATAAATCAACAAATAAAATATATTATTTAACAAACAAGTCCCTTGCACAGTAAGCATTTTAAACTTTCATAATGATCAACCTGAACTACCCAACAACCCTACATGTACGTCTTTTCCTTGATTTGTTTTTCAACAGCAACACACTGCGAAACATGTCTTTGCATTGATCAAGTTTCTCATTAAGATATTTCAATTCACTGTTTACTCTTTTTTTAGCTTCATCAAGCCTTGTAATAACAGCTTCATCAAATGATATCTCTTCTCCTCGTATAAAATTACCAGTCTTTGAGAGAAACAGGGTGTTAAGGTGAGCTTTAATGCGTCCATCCATATCTAATATGTTCTCTAGTAACTCACTGAGCTTCATAATGTTCGCCCTCAGTATTAACTAATCAGCTGGAACAAGAACATAATCGGTCGTGTAAAATTTTCCAGCAGCACCAGGATTGTTCGTGCTCAATATTGCTTCAATGCATGAGGTGATCTTAGATACCTGTTCCTGAATGTCGTATTGGCGCCTCCCTTTATCACAAGGTAAAAGTTGATCTCTTTTAATAATCCCTGTCATATCTTTTAGCGTGGGGAGGGTCATAACTATTTTGGGCCATACAAGGGGGAGGACTACATTTTTTTCTGCAGGAAATTGGGGGAGGGCATAAAAAAAATCACTTGGGAAAAAGGACAAAAAGGATTGCACCAGCCCGGCCCCCCCTCTAATAAATGTCAGGCGCCTAATTTACTTCAGGTCATACTTCTTGTAGCTTGGTGATCACTATTACAAGCGCAGGCAGACATATGCTCAAGTTTCTAAAAAAAAAAAATGGTCCCGCAGATTGTATTAGTGTAGTGTCTCTGTACAGCTCTGATATAGGACCTGGAGCCTACAGTGGCAGATCAGAACCTTCAGATAAGAAGAGGGGTGGGGCAGGGGGGGGGGGAAGGAGGATTCTCATCAGACCTTAAGCTGGCGGGAAGGAACCACTCATTCAGACCTTAAGGCACGGAGGAGCTCAATCTAGAAAAGAATTTTCTTGGCACTGTTGTCCTCAATTTGATCTAGAAATATGGAGGGCCGGGGACCTCCCTAGATCTACTGCTGGCTTCTGCCAGCCCGCCCATGTTCACCTGCTATCTTTTTAAATTTACTAGAAACTCTAGTATCAATTCAAATTATTTATCCTAAATATTAGGATTTTTGCAAAATTATTTATAGTTGCTTTTTTGCACTTGTATTTTGTTTTGTTTTTTTTTTTCAAATCCTAGGAGCCTCATTGTCACCAAAACTCTCTGCCTTCCATACCCTATTCCACACTGAACTTTCTGACAACAGTCCTCAGCCAAGTGGTATCATCATGGTGTTGAAAAGTGTGGAAATAGATCCTGTTGATCCTGGGATGAATTCTTTTTCTTTTTCTTCCCCCTTCCTCCACTCAAGGGGGGACAGGGGGAAGGTGTTTTCCTTCCTCTCCCAGTGACCTATTACCTATTTCCTTGATTGCCTTCTGAGCTCCTGATGAGACAAGACCTTCAGCATTAAGCTGGTTATGGGCTATTTTTTGTTTTTCACTCAGAATGGTGAGCTTATCATAAATTTAAAATGGAATATCCATGTTGCAGCTGTAACAGGAGGAGGAGTTCGAGGTCCGGAGGGTCTTGCAGTCAAATGCTTGTGAGGAACAGAGAAACCAGTTGGAGAAAGAAATGAGGAAATGAAGGAAATTGGAGAAGGCTTCAAGAGAAATAGCAAATAAAATGAAAAAAAAAAAGAAAAAACGAAAAAAAAAAAGGAAAAAAAACCCAATTATCATTGAGGTCAAGCAGTTGGCTGCTCAGTTGCATGTCTGGGTAGCTTGACCATTTGGTTAATAAAATTCTCAAAATCACAAACAAACCACTCTAAGAATTTGATAAAATGTGTAAAAAAATATTGTTTATTACTTTTATAAAAATAAAGTTGTTTGTTTACAATTCTACAACCATTTTTTCCTTTCTTCCTTTTCCCATAATTCTTTCCTCTGTTTTGCTTTCCTCTTACTCTTTCTCCACTTCCACAATGTGCTTTTATGTACCCTCTATACCTGGGGTGGAAAGTCACCTTCAGGAAAATTTGAAATTGGCCATGCATTAAATAAAGCTTCCATTATAATCATTCTTTCACGAAATAAAGCTGCTACTTTGGCGGTAATTCTAAAAAGCACTGTGTTCCACGATACAGTGCCTTGATTCAGCAAAGAAGCCTTGACCCTTTTGTTTTAAAAGTTAAAGATTTTCTTTTGGTAGCAGAGAAAGGCCCCCAGTTCAGTGCATTACAAATAATTATCACCTACAAAGTTTTTATTAAAAAGGAACAACCAAATCATTTCCTTGTGGTACCTGCCTAATATCAAAATGAATAACTAAAATACTGATAAATAAATAATAATTATTGAAGTAGGGTATATCCAGACCGTTTTAGCTTAACAAAACACAAGGTAAGTCATTCTCATTTCTATTATTGTCAAAAAATGGAATTTAGGACGTATTTTGTTTATTGTCATACATTCTCTTATAAATTCAAAGTCCAACAAACACCTTCAGAGTTTGGGCTACCTGTGGATGGGGCAACATTTCATGACAGGATGGACAATAAAGGGGCTGCATTTTCAACACCTTCAATGTGACTGGAAATTACAAAGGTTCACACAGCAGATTCAGGAATACAAAATGACTAACTTGGAATCACATAGTTTACATTTGCCAAAAGTAGCTAACATTGGGCCTTTTGGTCATAGAAAAGACTGTAAAAGGATTTGCGTTCTGGTTGGCTAACTGTGCCAGATACCCAGCACACCAAAAGGTTGACCCGAGTATCCCACAGGTTGTGAGGGTCACTTTGGTTTTTATAATCTCATTAAGTACCCATTCTTCTCACACTAAACTAAACAGCAACTTACCACTTAAAAGTGAAAAAAAAAATCAGTGGTTGTTAACAAGGTCATGGCACAAATGGGCATTCCATCTACAAAATCCACGACTAAAATGCAAATTGACAGAATTGAGCATGGCAGGAAAAAAAAAACCCAAATGAAGTGACTATCTGACCCATATTAACATGCATTGGTGAGGATTTGGTCTCGGGACCACCAGAGAACAAATCCACACCCTGTTCAGAATGGGTCTGGGCTGCCAAATATTGTCAATCTGCCAACAATTCTATCAAGTTAGTCATCAACCATATTTGGGCAATTTCCTTTTCTTTGTTTGGTCCCACAAGGAATAGAGACATTTAAAAAATATATGCATTACCAAACTGGTCTAAACTTATTAATACTTAATAATATCTAGTGACAAAAAAAGAAAGTTAAATCAAAGTTTTCTACATAAGTTTTTCTGATACAAATAAGAAAAAAAAAATAACCTGTTGAGATGCATATAACATCAGTACAAAGTTATAGGACAAGTCACAAATTATTTTGAGAAAACCAGGAACTCTAAAGGAAATAGTTACCACCTTTTGAATGATGAGAGTCGACATGCAGTTTCAGTACATAACAGGAATCAAACCTGGAAAATCACTTTCAATGAATTATAGGAGGATTATATTAGTTTTGACACCTTATAGTCTAAGGTTTACGAGCTCGTCTCTTGAACTAGTGCAGCACCTTGTGACTAGTTCTAGCAATCATCCTTGCAAGTTTAAGAAGTAATTTAACATTAAGTTTCATTTTCAGCTTTAAGACTTGTTGTGCAGTTCACAAGTTCAACCAACAATTTATTTTATTATGTCATCCAGGCTTTTGTCATGGCTAATTAATGGCTTGATATTCACATGGGGTTGTTTCTGTTGACCTTTCTCTCTTGAACGCGTCACCGCTTGCACTACAAACAATGGAAGTTTGCTGCCACTCCCTCTCTGTGTTGTCTTACCATCTTTAGGGTTCACAAGCTTCAAGACATCGAGGCTGACAAGGTCATTGTTAACCTTCTACAAGACATACTGTTACACTTGAAAGAAAAATCACCATTATTATTCATTGATTCTAAATTCTTGAGCTGCATATGGCATTTACAAAGTTGATGCTCATTATGGTGGATTTATGGGGAAGTTGTAACTTTAGGATTTCTTTGCTTTGACTGTTGGTATGAAAGGTGTTGAAGTAAAAACTGTATGTTTGTACGCAATTGCCTGGATTGCAAAAAATAACTAGGAAACTGAAGTTCAATTTGCCTTCTCAACATCTCAGTGTTTGTATGTTGCTAGGGTTGGAATTTCAAGGTGGTGTCACTCACAAATATAAATTTTCTCTCACCGTTTCTTGACAGATCAAAGACATTCAAGTATAGAACAATATTATCATGATATCAGCTGGGATCAGTGCAAAAATTTAAGAGTATACATGTGCAAGAAATGCCTCAAATGTTTGTTCTGTAAAGTCAAAATGAGCCACAGTGGAGGATTGAAATTGCTGACTTTGTAAAATGCATCACGCGGCCTCAAATTCGGTGTTTCTCACTTGAGAGATAATTGGTTTATAAACCTGTAAAAAATAGGCACCTGTCTCTCAATTCACGTCGAGAACTGGAAATAAGTCATCTTCTTCAACATCAGTTCCACAAGAGCCCATATTTTGGAGAGTTCTGTTTCATGTGGCCTCTCAAGCTTCTTCTTAGCAGACTTTTTGGCCTATTGAATGAGATTAAAATTTCAATAAAAATATATTCCTGCTGTGAGATGTGTTCAACCTTAAATAATAATAAAATAATAGCTTTAATAATAACCCTGTCTCAACTGGACAGCTGACTGGAACTCAATAATTATATAAGTTGACCAAGTCAGCCCCAACTTAAAGTAGACCACAAAAATTAGATACAGCTTGTTTCATCAAGGTAACATATGATATGGACAGGTGATTTCGTTTAGGCTGGCTTACATGTTACATGTAGGCAATTGGCAATTTCTTCCAAAACTGTTATAAGCCTATTATTAAATACATAAGTGTCGACTATTTCAAGTTTCATGGTCATGCTACACCTACCTACTCCTCTTTTCATTAGTTGTTTAGCAGATAAATTTCATGATGCTTTGTAAATTTTTTTTTTACTGACAAATTATACACTAAACAGTATCATCACGGCTTGACATATAGGTGTCAACTTTGACAGTTGCCAATGAAAGCAAGTTGAATCATTTATTTATATTAGATTTAATCTTTTAAAGTGTTGTTGAATTTTTAGTGTGATCTGTAAAAGACATTTCACATAACAATGTACTTATCCTCAAGAAATAACAATCAATAGAATTTTTTGATAGCTATTGACATATTATGATTGATTGTCTTTACCTTCCTCACGTGTTGACTCCTCTGGGGCTTTGCATTATTACTCCTGTGTCAGACTTTGTTAAAGAGTTCCTCCTCCTCTTCCTTTTAATCTTTTTTGATATATTTATTTGTTCAAACCTACGTTCAGGCTCACAGAAAAACTTTCTATATGATCTCAAGTCAAACTTCCAGTCCTGAATATGATTTGACACAGCAATAAATGAAACAATAACATTGTCAGCACAAAAATATGACAAATTGGTTAGGTCGTTAGGTCAAATGATCATTTGGCTATTTTTTAGGTTATATAGGTCGTTGAGGGGAAGATCATTAGGTGCCCTTTATTAGTGGCAAACTAACTTCCGAATTTAGGTTGTTGCGGGAACTATTGAGGGTCAACTGGTCCTCAGCCAATTAGTCACCATCTTTTTTTTGGTGACCATTACGTGACCTTTAGTAACGGCAAACTACCCTCAAAATAGAGGTTGTTGCGGGAACTAGAGAAGGTCAACTGGTCTTCAGCCAATTAGTCACTAATCTTTTTTTGGTGACCATTGCGTGACCTCTTAGTAACGGCAAACTACCCTCAAAATAGAGGTTGTTGCGGGAACTAGAGAAGTCAAGTGGTCTTCAGCCAATTAGTAACTATGTTTTTTTGGTGACCATTACGTGACCGTTAGTAACGGCAAACTATCCTCAAAATAGAGGTTGTTGCGGGAACTAGAGAGGGTCAACTGGTCTTCAGCCAATTAGTCATTAATTTTTTTGGTGACCATTGCGTGACCTTTTAGTAACGGCAAACTACCCTCAAAATAGAGGTTGTTGCGGGAACTAGAGAAGGTCAAGTGGTCTTCAGCCAATTAGTCACTATGTTTTTTTGGTGACCATTATATGACCTTTAGTAACGGCAAACTACCCTCAAAATAGAGGTTGTTGCGGGAACTAGAGAGGGTCAACTGGTCTTCAGCCAATTAGGCACTAATCTTTTTTTGGTGACCATTGCGTGACCTTTTAGTAACGGCAAACTACCCTCAAAATAGAGGTTGTTGCGGGAACTAGAGAGGGTCAACTGGTCTTCAGCCAATTAGGCACTAATCTTTATTTGGTGACCATTGCGTGACCTTTTAGTAACGGCAAACTACCCTCAAAATAGAGGTTGTTGCGGGAACTAGAGAGGGTCAACTGGTCCTCAACCAATTAGTCACTATGTTTTTATGGGTGACCATTTTGTGACCTTTAGTAACGGCAAACTACCCTCAAAATACAGGTTGTTGCGACAACTAGAGAGGGTCAACTGGTCTTCAGCCAATTAGACTCTAATCTTTTTTTGGTGACCATTACGTGACCTTTAGTAACGGCAAACTACCCTCAAAATAGAGGTTGTTGCGGGAACTAGAGAAGGTCAACTGGTCTTCAGCCAATTAGTCATTAATTTTTTTTGGTGACCATTGCGTGACCATTTAGTAACGGCAAACTACCCTCAAAATAGAGGTTGTTGCGGGAACTAGAGAAGGTCAACTGGTCTTCAGCCAATTAGTCACTATGTTTTTTTGGTGACCATTATGTGACCGTTAGTAACGGCAAACTACCCTCAAAATAGAGGTTGTCGCGGGAACTAGAGAGGGTCAACTGGTCTTCAGCCAATTAGTCATTAATTTTTTTTGGTGACCATTGCATGACCTTTTAGTAACGGCAAACTACCCTCAAAATAGAGGTTGTTGCGGGAACTAGAGAAGGTCAACTGGTCTTCAGCCAATTAGACACTAATCTTTTTTTGGTGACCATTACGTGACCTTTAGTGACGGCAAACTACCCTCAAAATAGAGGTTGTTGCGGGAACTAGAGAGGGTCAACTGGTCTTCAGCCAATTAGGCACTAATCTTTTTTTGGTGACCATTACGTGACCTTTAGTAACGGCAAACTACCCTCAAAATAGAGGTTGTTGCGGGAACTAGAGAGGGTCAACTGGTCTTCAGCCAATTAGGCACTAATCTTTATTTGGTGACCATTGCGTGACCTTTTAGTAACGGCAAACTACCCTCAAAATAGAGGTTGTTGCGGGAACTAGAGAGGGTCAACTGGTCCTCAACCAATTAGTCACTATGTTTTTTTGGGTGACCATTGCGTGACCTTTTAGTAACGGCAAACTACCCTCAAAATAGAGGTTGCTGCGGGAACTAGAGAGGGTCAACTGGTCTTCAGCCAATTAGGCACTAATCTTTTTTTGGTGACCATTGCGTGACCTTTTAGTAACGGCAAACTACCCTCAAAATAGAGGTTGTTGCGGGAACTAGAGAAGGTCAAGTGGTCTTCAGCCAATTAGCCACTATGTTTTTTTGGTGACCATTACGTGACCGTTAGTAACGGCAAACTACCCTCAAAATAGAGGTTGTTGCGGGAACTAGAGAAGGCCAACTGGTCTTCAGCCAATTAGTCACTAATCTTTTTTTGGTGACCATTACGTGACCTTTAGTAACGGCAAACTACCCTCAAAATAGAGGTTGTTGCGGGAACTAGAGAGGGTCAACTGGTCTTCAGCCAATTAGGCACTAATCTTTTTTTGGTGACCATTGCGTGACCTTTTAGTAACGGCAAACTACCCTCAAAATAGAGGTTGTTGCGGGAACTAGAGAGGGTCAACTGGTCTTCAGCCTATTAGTCACTATGTTTTTTTGGTGACCATTGCGTGACCTTTAGTAACGGCAAACTACCCTCAAAATAGAGGTTGTTGCGGGAACTAGAGAGGGTCAACTGGTCCTCAACCAATTAGTCACTATGTTTTTTTGGGTGACCATTATGTGACCTTTAGTAACGGCAAATTACCCTCAAAATAGAGGTTGTTGCGGGAACTAAAGAAGGTCAACTGGTCTTCAGCTAATTAGTCACTAATCTTTTTTTGGTGACCATTACGTGACCTTTAGTGACGGCAAACTACCCTCAAAATAGAGGTTGTTGCGGGAACTAAAGAAGGTCAACTGGTCTTCAGCCAATTAGTCATTAATTTTTTTTGGTGACCATTGCGTGACCTTTTAGTAACGGCAAACTACCCTCAAAATAGAGGTTGTTGCGGGAACTAGAGAAGGTCAAGTGGTCTTCAGCCAATTAGTCACTATGTTTTTTTGGTGACCATTATGTGACCTTTAGTAACGGCAAACTACCCTCAAAATAGAGGTTGTTGCGGGAACTAGAGAGGGTCAACTGGTCTTCAGCCAATTAGGCACTAATCTTTTTTTGGTTACCATTGCGTGACCTTTTAGTAACGGCAAACTACCCTCAAAATAGAGGTTGTTGCGGGAACTAGAGAGGGTGAACTGGTCCTCAACCAATTAGTCACTATGTTTTTTTGGGTGACCATTGCGTGACCTTTTAGTAACGGAAAACTACCCTCAAAATAGAGGTTGTTGCGGGAACTAGAGAGGGTCAACTGGTCCTCAACCAATTAGTCACTATGTTTTTATGGGTGACCATTTTGTGACCTTTAGTAACGGCAAACTACCCTCAAAATAGAGGTTGTTGCGGGAACTAGAGAGGGTCAACTGGTCTTCAGCCAATTAGTCATTAATTTTTTTTGGTGACCATTGCGTGACCTTTTAGTAACGGCAAACTACCCTCAAAATACAGGTTGTTGCGGGAACTAGAGAAGGTCAACTGGTCTTCAGCCAATTAGACTCTAATCTTTTTTTGGTGACCATTACGTGACCTTTAGTAACGGCAAACTACCCTCAAAATAGAGGTTGTTGCGGGAACTAGAGAAGGTCAACTGGTCTTCAGCCAATTAGTCATTAATCTTTTTTTGGTGACCATTACGTGACCTTTAGTGACGGCAAACTACCCTCAAAATAGAGGTTGTTGCGGGAACTAAAGAAGGTCAACTGGTCTTCAGCCAATTAGTCATTAATTTTTTTTTGGTGACCATTGCGTGACCTTTTAGTAACGGCAAACTACCCTCAAAATAGAGGTTGTTGCGGGAACTAGAGAGGGTCAACTGGTCTTCAGCCAATTAGTCACTATGTATTTTTGGTGACCATTGCGTGACCTTTTAGTAACGGCAAACTACCCTCAAAATAGAGGTTGTTGCAGGAACTAGAGAAGGCCAACTGGTCTTCAGCCAATTAGTCACTAATCTTTTTTTGGTGACCATTACGTGACCTTTAGTAACGGCAAACTACCCTCAAAATAGAGGTTGTTGCGGGAACTAGAGAGGGTCAACTGGTCTTCAGCCAATTAGGCACTAATCTTTATTTGGTGACCATTGCGTGACCTTTTAGTAACGGCAAACTACCCTCAAAATAGAGGTTGTTGCGGGAACTAGAGAGGGTCAACTGGTCCTCAACCAATTAGTCACTATGTTTTTTTGGGTGACCATTATGTGACCTTTAGTAACGGCAAATTACCCTCAAAATAGAGGTTGTTGGTCCTCACCCAAGATTTTGAGGACCATTATTTTACCATTACCAGTAGTAACAGTAAAATACTTGGCTAAATAGAGTTCCTTGTTCTAAGTAAAAAGTGCCATCAAAACAAGAATATCTGAATGTGTGCAAAATTAAGAACGTGATCATTTTTTTTTATTATTTAGGGAAAAGTACTCACACAATAACAATGTTATTTCGCAATAGAGAAATCAAAACAAATTAATGAGCTCACCGCCAACCTTGATGTAACAGGAAACATTTCTGCTGATATGACGTAAAAGTTTACACATTCCTTCATGAGTGGGAGGCTATACCTGCATATTTTATTTTTTTTTTGGTTTAAGTATTAATTTGTTAGTAAGGGTTCAATTTGTTGTTCACTGTTTTATGTATTTTTACTGCCTGACCTATTAAATTGGCGTTGTTTCCTAATTCATAGCATGCCACTGTTCTTTTTTTCAAGCGAGCTACCTTGTAGCTGAATCTTAGATCTTTCCAAAGTTTCCATACTGAGCAAACATCGCACCAGGCATTCCGAACGTTTCAGATCGGGTTTTTCAGTTTTACTTTTCGACGAATTCGCGCAGAAATGCTCGCGACACAGGCTTATGACACTAACTTGCCACTCGAGCGGATATCTTTGTTACAGTATTAGTATCATTTAGAGACCGGTGAAACACATGGCATGACATGGAAACAGAGGAGTGGAGATTCCGTGCCTTTCGACTGTATTGATTTTAATAGATCATGTTGCATATTTCATTTTGACTAATTCAGCCGGTCTGCATACATCTGTGGTATTGACGAGGGTGAGCGTAACCACCAGCCCTGAATCAAATCGAAGCTCTAAGAGGAGCCGGTTAACATAGTTACGAAATCCTAAACATTTGATTGCGCTATTTGGTTTATCAAAGAGTTAGCCACTGAAGACCGATCGATCCGTATTCAGCATATAATCTAAAACGACTGAAGAGGTTCTGTCCAGCAAAATGCAAAGGCAGGAAAAAAGTTAAAATCATTAAAATGATAGTATATTCTTTCTAATCGCTGAATCGGCACATGACAAAACAGACAAAAAGTGACCTATGCATTTGAGCCGTTACAAAGAAGGCGTTCCTAAATGGTTCAGACGCCGATCTTTCCATGTGCTGATTCAACACGTTAGGTTCGGCGCATGAAAAGTTGTCTGTCTACTGGCCAAAGCAGTAGACCGAATATGCCGAATCGTTGGACCTTGCGAAATAAAAACAATATAAAGCTCAGACCGGTGAGGCGGCGGTTCGATTACACTGATTATAAAAACTGAAAAATTATGTCGCAAAATCTAGAAACGAACAGGGAGATCTCATCGAATGAGGTGTACATAGAAGACGTATAATAAAAAAAGACCACTTCTCAATACAAACAGAAAACGAATAAGATAGAAAGGCCGGAAAGCTAAATGAATTCTTCCATTCTTTGGTTTAAAAATATCCTAAAATCATAGCCACGTTACAGTGAAATTCCTCCTCTTTAGGGTCCCAAAAACAGTTAGGTTAAAATGAAGTAAACCTTACCTGAATTAACGTTTTAAAGATAGTTGAATATAAGCGAATGAAATCTCCATGTAGAATGCAAGCAGCCCAAAGCAACGAGAAGCGAATCAAAGCTCTTAGCTCAGCCAGTCTTTTCTTGCAGTGCGGTGCAAGAAATCAACGGCAATTCGGTTGAATGAGGGTGACGTTGGTGGTGCTGATTTGACATAGTCCAGCTGAGCGCAACAAAAGAACTATTGTTTGCAACGCACCCCAACATCTGACCTTCTCTTCTTTCTGTCCTAACCTATCAGGTTATCACTGCTGTGAGGTTATCAACACTGTGAACACCCAGTTCCTGATTTTGCTGTTAGGCGAGAGAAAACAGAGAAAAAGCAATTCACATTATTCGGAGAATTTTGGGAAATCATACCGATTTTCTTAACCATATAGTACCTGCAGACTGAGAAACAAGCCTTCTGAGCTCTATATTCCGAAGCAACTTGATGAAAGACCATAATAAATTTGCCCGATTTGTGTTTGACCCCCGGGGGGGGTACTCCCATACATTACCTATACGGGTATGTGCCGCCCAAAGGGGTCGTGATTTTGAAGCTCCTGATTTAGAACGGGGTATCCATTTCAGAGGCGATTTCTAGAACGGGGTATAATATTTCGAACGCACGAAAGCTCTACTTTTGTAAGCAGCCATTTGAAAGTATTCATGGACAGATTGCTTTTAAAAATACGGTTCAATGGGTTAACAAGCAAACTGTTGTACTCTTGTTGCACCCTAGAACGGAGTATAAAAAATTGGCCCATTTCTAGAACGGGGTATCAGTTTTAGGGCGAATTTTATAACGGGGTATAAAAAATTGGCCCATTTCTCGAACGGGGTATCAGTTTTAGGGGAAATTTTTTCTAGAACGGGGTGCCAATTTGGAGTCCCGGGCGGCACATACCCACCCAAAAAATACCCAAGTGCCCCCCCCCGGGGTTTGACCACTTCCACACTGACTTCCAGCAGTGCGTGTTCTGCTGTTCAGGCTGTTGTTTTCGATAAGTTATTTTTTTAAACGTTTTTTTTTTTCAACTTCACGGTTTGAACAAAGGTACAAAACGGCGAAGATTCTCAGCAATGCTGTCACTTCGTTTTTAGTTTTTAAAATGTGTGATGTTTTTCCTAGTGACTACCGTAATCACCAGACTTGACTAGATTCACGATCATCGCCTTGCCTTGCAAAGCCACACTGAACACACTGCACTGAGTGCAAACTGCTTGTATTTTCCGCAGTTTCCGGAAAAAAACTACCCAGGAAAAAACTGAGTCTGCGGTGCAGACGACTCGAGAACTAAATCAGCAGTCCTCTGAGTCCCAGTGGTCGATGAGTGGTTTCCCTTTCACCGAAAAAAAAAAAAAACGCCTGATCGCTGGTGAATATTCACCAGATCACATCAGATCACATAGCCTGCGAACAGTAGACACTGAGTAGACTTTAATATTTCCGGTCGTTACTTCTCTTTGATACTAGGAGCGTTGCGTGACGACACTAAAAACGGCTGTGTAGCAGACTACCGCCCTGGGCGCTTATTAAATTTTTGGACCTTGAGAGTGGACGCCTATTCTAGGTGGGCGTTTATTCAAGGCTGGGCCCTTATTGAATGTTCACCATTTTCAGCAAGTGTAGTACGTTTATTTTGCAACAAAACAATAAATGGTAACAACAAAACGAGAAGATGTAACAATGCAAGGTTTCTGTAATATACTCTGAAGAAAACTCCGTCTTCGGGGAAGTCTCTTATTAGTACTTATTCAATTTTTTTTTGTGTCGAAGGAGGAATGGGGGTAGGGGTGGGCGCTTTTTTTAGTTTGAGTGGAAAGGGGAGGGCTGTGAGGTGTGGGTGGGCGCTTATTCGAGGCTGGGTGTTTATTAACTTTTTCTGCCTCTAGGATGGGTGCTTATTCGAGGTGGGCGCTAATTCGAGGTTGGGCGCTTATTCGAATAAATACGGTATTTTTTAGCGTGTTACGGGTTTTTTCGTTCTACATCAACTATGTACATAGCCCGCTTCCCATCCCAATGATAGTAGGAACAGCAAACGAGAAAAATTAGGTTTTCCACTCGGGTAAAATATAATGCAAAGTAAATGCAATGAGAAAAATAGGCAACAGTCTGAACACAGTAGATCGCTGGACTTGGCGCGCGCTGCGACTACAGAAAAGTTCAGTTGAAAAATGGCAGACCAAACTATAGTATATCCACTTTATTCAGTTTATTCGATTTTCACTCGAACTTGAATATCTATTGTTTTCAATTGCCCATCTTGCTTCATTCAGTGTTCAGTCGTTCTCTGACTGCGGCTTTGCAGTCGCGAAATCGTAAGCACCTGCCGAACCTTTCGAACCTTTGTTCGGATCAGGATTGCTGTCTTCCTTAACTTTCACTGCAAAACGAATATGACACACTTATGACAAACAAGGAAAAAAAACATAATCAGTGTCAGAAGTCTCACTGCAGTCTTGCAACTGTTAGAAAAAGAAACAGCTGAAGAAAGATGAACCCATCAGACCCATCACTGACACATTATATTATAGCCAACTCATTAGCAGACTCATATCCAGCCCAACGCGCACTCGTGTTATAACAGGAATAATTCAGCCTGATAATTCACTGCAATTGTCAGCTGATAATTCACATAATAATTCAGATAATTGTAAATTATTATCTAATATACTTGGAGGAATCTCCAGACTCCAGAATCTTGGTTATTCCAGTGTTCTGAATGTTTTCTTACCAAATTTCTGTTTCAGCAATTATCCGTAAGGACACACTGACGCCGAAACACAGGAAACAGTACCTGATTTAAACAGTTGTTTAAACTGTTTAAACTGTTCAAAGAACTGTAATAAAGCGCGTAATCTTCTGATCTTTCTGATCTTTACTACTGGACCTATTCGGCCTATTCTTCAGATTCCCCCCATCAGCTGTCCTCTCCTATTGCCTTAGCACCCAGAGCACCTTACCCCTTGGGGACGAACAGAAAAAACAGAACAGAACACTGAAGAAGAGAACACTGAGCCGTGCCCTGGGCCATCCCAACTGATCCCAACTCTGCCAACTGCCTTAGCTGACTGCGTTCAATGTGCGTTGTAATCAGTCAGTACCATGCCGTATTTCAGATTTTTCCGTAAGTGCCGTGCGAATTGAGTTTGGCAGGGTACAAGACGTTTGAAACTGGCTTTAAAATCACTTAAATACCTTTTCTTTTACACCTAGAATTTTCTATACATTCATTAGACGTTTCAACTGGCTTTAAAATCACTTAAATGCCTTTTCTTTTACACCTAGAATTTTCTATACATTCTACGTCGCCCTAGAAAATTCGGAGACATTCTCACACTAGATAAAGTTTTCGGAGAAAACTTGAAAGGACCCCTAAAAATTTCGGTCAAGGGAAAAGCTCGTCAGGTAATCTTACGTTTTCGGAAAGCTTTCACTGTAGGCTGTTATTTTCGGGAAAGGCGAAAAGCAGCCCTAAAAAATTCGAGAGGGTCAAACCACTCCTAGGACGACCGAACAGATCAATTTTTTTTAGCGATGCGAATTATTCATTTATATTGCTTTTAAAGCACTCCAGGATGCATAACGAGCCATTTCAGATCATTTCCCAGAAAACGGTCGTTGGGTGCCCCTGAAAAATCAACCATAATATATAAGAAAACAGAAATAGTTTATGTTGAGCCATAAATTCAACAACTGTCTGCTATCCCTTGGGGGGGGGGGGGGTACTCCCTTATATGGCCTCCATGGGGATGTGCCGCTGGACAGGGTATGGTTTTCGTCCTGTCTGTCCTGAACAGGGTGTATAGTTTGGAACAAGTATGTCCTAAACAGGGTATACAATTTCATGCAAGTCTGTCCTAAACAGTGTGCATGATTTGTGCGAGTCTGTTCTAATTATAAACAGGGTGTTTCATGCATGATCGATTTCGTCTTAGTGCAAATGTTTGCAGATATTTAGTACGTCAACACCCAAAGCATTTACTGGAATAAATATAAATGTTATTGTTCTTGGCACCCTTGTCTAAATAAGATAAGTACAAGTTGACACGTGTGCTTGATAACCTTGTCCCCATCTGAGGGAGTTGTCCTATCTGGGTACTAAAGTTGAGGGTGTTATCCTAAACAGGGTATGGGTTTCAAACCCTTAGCGGCTCACCTACACCCAAATATTGGTCGAGTACCCCTCCCACCCCCCCCCCCCCCCTACACCGGGCTGCTATCCTTTTAGCAAGCTTCGAATTAACTGAGCCATAATTACACAATGGTTGACTGTATTTGTACCCTCTTTGTAAACGTAACAATCATTTTTATATTGGGAAGTTCAGTAATAATTATCCAGATGGCCAAAACTTCCATATTTTGGCCATTCTTATTCTGAAGTATCCACCTTATTCTGAGCTATCCAAACAGATACTTTGCTATAAATAAGCTTTACACGGCAGTCGCGGTAGTGGTACTGTAATTAAACAGACATTGTTTGCTCCTTGCACTAAATTCTTACAAAGAACGTGAAAAACAACTAACCTCTATGTAGGCTTTGATCCATATTTTGGAGTAACCATTCTCATCTTAGCCTTCTTCAGTCGTTGTATACTTATCTCAAGAGTCGGAGCGATTTGCCGAAAAATAATTTTATTCAGTTCCAGTCTCCGAGCGGATACCTGATTTTGGAGTATCCATTCAAACAAAACGATAGCTAACCTACATGTAAATTTGCTTTTGATGAAATGCCAAACCATATTAAAAGTAACTATAATCAACACTTACGTGCTAAGTTTCCCTATTCCAGACGTCGTAAATCTGCGCTCTGGCTAGGATAAAGAAAAACTCTTTGGTATCTTTAAGTCTAAAGAACTGTCTACCAAAAAGGATTTCTAATATATTTGAAAATATTTGAAGGAGACTCCTTGTCTTAATAAAACATAGTCATGGGCTACTGAACATAAGCCGAATGACTTTGTGTAGTAAAGAGAGAGTTCGCTCATCTCCGATGCCTAATGAACACCGGGCCCTGCATCAAACAAGAAGAGCACCCATTGCAAACATAAAAAACTGCTCAAAACATGACAAGACGGTATAAATAACATTGCAAATGCAAAAGGAGGCACAGATGGACAAACTTGCAGAAGATTGAAACACAGATTTCAATTGCGGTTATTGTAAACCTGTTAGCCTAACAGTTTTTAAAGTTTATTTTGATGCTTTTAACTTTTGAAATAATGCTTGGGTGACATAATTATTTGTTTGTCGTGAAGCTCTGCTTTTGTCATTCACAAGTAATTTCTCAAGTTCCATAACAAATAAGGACACCTAATAAGCATAAAAAAAACTAGACAGCATTGACACAGCCAAATTAATGAATGACAAAACTGTCCTGTCCTGTCCTGTAATGTCATGTCCTGTCCTGCCGAAAAATCTCGGATAAGTAAGATTTAAAACACGGTGACTGGTGGTCTGCACCCGGTTGGGGGGGGGGGGATGGGGGGGTTGGGTAGTTAGGACTTCAAGTGGCAGGGATGATCGAATGGGGGCAAAAATCAAAACCCAAAAATATCCCCCAAAAAAATCCCTGGACCAAAATTTAACCCCCCAAAAATCCCATGCTGAATTTCCGAGCAATAAAATTTTATTTGCAGAACTATGCAGCCGGGATAAGAGGGGATTATTACGGATCTTCAGAATGTTTTGAACACCCCCAGAAAATCCAATTTTCCAACCCGAAAGGTCATCAGGTCATTGCAAATATTGCGAGATGTTAGAGGAAACCATTTACCCATTTATTTGAAATGGAGATGCCATGTTGGTGACCATCCAGCTAGATCGATGAGGGCACCAACATGGCGGGTGGAAACCAATAACTGTTACTGAGCTTTTCTACAAACACGTGACTTCATTTTTTGAGGAACCGATGAATATTAAAGTTATACTTTTCCTAATACAATGACTGTTCAGATAGCAAAATCCCCCTCTCTTTTTTAACCTACATGACAACTATACCCGGTGAGCAGAGGTTTCTCTCTAGCATGGCTTTTAGAGTTTATGATCCGAAGTTGTTCGCCTCTCTTGCTTGTCGCGTAGCCCGTGAGAAATGGGGCATAAACGAACCAACTACACAAACGTTCCCCTGAAGGAAAAAGGCCTTATGTCCCCTTTCCTGTAGTCACAGACATCTACTCCACCATAAACAGCTGCTTAGCAATATAGACAAAACGATCAGTGGGAAAGAGTAATTGAAACCTGTGCCCACAGGAAATTGTCTGCAGCGAAATAACTTACTTTTTCTCTATAGCTGCAAATCAGAATACTGACCACAAAATGGCTTGACTAGCTTTCCGTAAAATTTCCAGGGGGATTTGTTGATCAGTGTAGGTTTTCGTGCTCATGTGTTAGAGGCGTTGTCATCCCGAATGCGAGGGAGTTTAAGTGTGGTACAATCCTTAAGATTTTCCCGTTAGTTCCCCCGAGTTTCGCAAGGATCTGCTCGCGAGATATATTCGTACATCCATTGGATGCAGTACGAAGCTAGGAGGCATGAAACGAATAATGAGTTCGCACAATGGTTACCATTTTTTTTTTTTCAGATTAGCTTGAGCTGGTTAACGGAACAGTATGATGACAACATATGTACGGCGCTAAATGCTGTTGAAAATTTACCTTTGAACTGAAGAAATATTAAAAGACTTAAACTTACCTTGACTTGAAGGAAGTGAGCAGGCAATATTAAAACCTTGAACGCTTAATGTTAAGCTTAAGCTAATTTTAGCTTCTCACGAAAGCGAACTTTTGTAATCTGATAGGTTCTGAACACGTAGGAGTGTATTTAAAGTCATTACAGCTTGACTGCTCAAGCGATTCTTATTCAAAAATTTAAAGAGCGGGAAATTTCTAATTTACAAAAGGGCCTTTTGAGCCCTCTCTGCATTCACGCTCTTGCGGCGGAAGGCAGTACAAAAGTACTCCAGTGCGTTCTGGGACAGCTTCGTTTCCAACATAGCGACTTTCAGCGGTGTCGTCCGGCGGAAAGTTCACTGGAAAAGCTGTCGTGACTTTTGCATTGACTAGCGGTTAGTTGGTGTGTGTTCAGGTGAGTGTAACCGTTTTTAAAAAAGAAGGGGTCGACAGACCCCGACAGACGATTGGAACAGCAGTTTTTGGAGCATGTTCGCCAAATAGCACCTGATCGTCAAATGTGGCCGAGCACTTTTCAAGGTCACCAAAAGTCTTTTGTTTGTGTTTTGGTTTGGAATATCTCTCAATTTTACGGCAGAAGTGCCTTTGAATTGAAGGTTGAACTAAAACTGCTCTTTATTCTTAGTAATTGATCGGCTGAGTAAACAAAATAAATTATGTATTTCCCTGTCTGTACGAACACGCTTATCCGAAAACAAATAGCTGAATTTCTGAGTAAAAGTGAACAAAACAGTCATGAAGCCAGCTTTTGTATGATCTGAAGAATTATGCTGAACTCGAAAGCTGTTATCCACCGAGGCCGAAAACCTTCCCTTTAATCTGCATAATTTGTCACATCCTACTCAGCCTTACACGATAATCCTTAAACTATTGGTATTATATGGATGGTGAAGACAGAAGTCCTGGTGATAATGAGGAATGATGGTTTTCTGATGATAAAATAATGCTCTGGACGATGACACAATATTATTACCAGCAAAGATGATTTTGAATGGAAAAATGAACATTGGCTTGTGAGAGACTAGATGTCCCGGTGTAATCATTTCCGTCCATTTTCCGTTGCTCACTGAGGCTTAACAACAACGACACGTTGCCTGAGGAGAATGAAAAATCAGTAAAGAACGTTGTTATCGCGGCGCCTTCCTGGTCATGTTTATAACGTTTCCAGAAGTCTAACCTGAGATCAGGCCCAATTTGAGCGGTTCTCATACATTCTCTCTAACGGCTACCGCTGAAATTGGGCCTGATACAAACTATTACAAGTTTGTGCTCGTTACGGCCAGATTTTGGCCGTAACGCTGATTGGCTGTTAGAACAATACCACAAGATCTGATTGGCTGTCGGAAATGCCGGAAGCTGAAAGCGCTTATTCCTCGCGTTGTTGCTTTCGTGAATGATCCGTCGTCGGTGGAGAGGAGGATCGATTTTGCTGTCTTTTTTTGTTGTTTTATGGTCTTATGGTAGGGAAATATGCCTTAATATGTGCCATGGAAATTCAGAAAATTCATGTGGTTGTTCATATCTTCTCAGGATTTGCTTTATTTACGGAAAGTGAGTGTATCGCGGAGTTGAATCTCTCTGCAAGTTGTTGACCGCTAACAAGGTGCATTTTGATTTACCAACAAACGGGTGCAAATCAAAATACTGTCCATCTTAAAACTGGTTTCATTTGAAAGTTTAGCCGGGAATGACTTCTCTGAACGGGGTACGCAAGCGGAGGCTCACTGCGAAAGAAACCTCATCGCCAACTGTGAAGTATTAGACGAAAATATCGCATCGCTGCTCAAGGAATTTTCACTGTTCACAGACTGGTTGTTTGACTACGCTTTTTGTTAAAAATAAACCAAGAAAACTGGTGTCCTCGCTCGTTGGCTGTTTGCTTTTGTTTTTAAAGATTTATGTACTGAAAATCGGGGAAAATTGCCGGGGAAAATATCAAGATTCAGTATTTTAAATTCCAGAGCGCCTAGCCAAAATAATAAAACTAGTAGAACATCGTGTCGCCGTCTTTTCGAAAACATTTTACCTTCTACGCCAACAGAAGTAACCTTTGAGATCTTCCTTAATCTCGCAAGAAGTTAAATGTGATTGTGCTGACTGTTTTATTTTTAGCTGAAAAAATTAACAGATAAAAGCTGTTTTTTAAGTCAGCCAGTCTGCATTTTTCCCACGAGTGAAAAATTTGCATACTAGAAAAACAAGCAACGGAAGTAATTCTGATTGGCTGATTCGGTAAATGTCAATCAATCAAAAAAGTGGGCGGCAGACATTTCGTTAAAGGTTTGTATCAGGCTCTCTTTTCGTTTCGCCTTGCCCACTGGAATGTAATTTTCAAAGCGAAACGAAAATAGAGCCTGATCTCAGGTTACCAGAAGTCAGTTCAACGAATCTTCGGATGCTTCCCCATGCATATCAGAAAATCTGCCAGGCAAGAATAGTAGCCCTTAGTTTAGGCAACCACGCCTTTGGGTCAGTAAAAGAGCGTCTCCATGGGATGGTAGCTTTGACGCTTGAGGGTTATTTTAGTGGAAATTAGGTCCACCGGTTAAGAAAATATAAATTTTTGTATTAATTAATAGTGAGATTTTAAATGTAAATACCTGGAAACTTATTGACGGTTAATATTAACCTGCGTTTTTGACGGTTGATCGACGGTAAAAAATTACCTTTTTGACAACTGACGGTTAACCGCCATTGAGAACCTCATAAAAAGCATCTTTATTACACAAAGCTTGCGGTAAATCAGAAGAAAATGTTGGTAATTATAACCTTGAGGAACTGTGCAACTGTTATAAACTCTAATAATCGCAGTAAGCAATGCCTCCAAACTGCATGAATACAGTAGGCTTATGACACCCTCTTCCCCCCCCCCCCCCCAACCCTATTAACTTCTATCAGAATGGGAGGTCTATCATACTGTGTAATTATACACATCCACTTAGTGAGTCTTATATGGTGCAAACACCACGCACAGGAGCGCACACCCCGCTGGAAAATTTGTGCTCGTTGAAAATGGTTATTTAGACTGTATTTACTTGCTGATTTTGGGTTAATACAGCTGAGTCACTGAGTTAAACCTTTTTTTTTTTCTAGGGCCTGGATGAGCCCACACTTACTTAAATATCTGAATCCGCCACTGAAGTTCACGTCTAATTTGATATATAAAAAGACTGATCCTGTTTCTGATAACAAGTTAAAAGAGAATGCTTCTCAACAGACATGAAATAATACACTGTTACCTGAGCTCAGGACATAGATTTTAAAAACTGCACCTACTACCTAAACATGAATTACAGCTAAAAGTGCTTTTACAAGACTTACCACAAATATGTGACAGCGGCGTATGTGGGTCCCATTTACCCAGTGCTATTTCCTCTGTTCATTGTGCTCGTGCTTTACTTCCTCTTCTATCGTCCTCACATCAAAAACCGCGCCCTCAAACCACAACCAAAGCGGGTTGAAATTGTAGAAGGCATGTGTTTCATTTATAAAAACTACAACGAGCGCTGCTGGTACTGGGAAATAGATGAGACGATCAGAAAGTTGATTCTCACTTCCTGCTTATCGTTAATCGGCGCTGATGGACGAACCTACATTGGAATGGCGGCAATGGCTTCTGGGTTTTATGCCGTCGCGCATGCACAGGCTCGTCCAATCCCCGACAAGTTTGAGCATTTGTTACAACTGTCATCGCTCGTCCTGTTACGAATTCCTTCTGAAATGGTCAACTATTCAATCGAAAAGGACAAAGATTCTGTTGGAGTTACTGTGCTGCTGGTAACAGCCAATGTCATGATGATAGGGCTGGTAGTGTGTGAGTACTAACATGTTATTATATACAAAAATTATTTACAATATTAACAGCTTATAATACAATTACATCTCTGCACCGTTTTTGTTTTTATCTTTTTCGCACGTCTCTTAAAATTTATTGAGGCTTTTTTTTTTAGAATTTTGTTGAAAATCAATCTTGTTCTCCGTCTTCCTACGTAAACCACTATTGGTCCTTGAGGTTCGTTAGGAACTTTAAGTTTATGATTTAAGATACTTGGTCTTACTTTAAGGCGCTTATGGACACGATTTTGCAGAACTTCTAGTTTAAGGATACAAATGGAAGCAATCATTATAATGATTCTTCTAACACAAGCGAAGTTAAACATCATTTTTGCGTCATATCAATATGACACAAATGAATCAAGCAACCGAATAAATAAATAAAAAATTTCCAAGTCTTTCATTAAGTTATAAATGTATTTATCATGGGTTATGTAACCTTTTCTTTGGGGTGTTACATGGTATGCTGTTACAATTGCTTCATTAGCGGTAGGCTATATATATTCGAGTTGTTCTCATTAATATTCATTCGCGTCTTACGACCGTCCCTGCGCCCTCAAAATTATGTCTGATGTCGAAGACGTTACTCCAGCAAACACCGATTTTCCTAGCAGCGACGTTTTGCTGCCTTCGTTTCCTAAACAACCTTTGTCTCAATCTCTCGAAGCTTAAGTACCAATCCAGTCTTCAGAATCCAGTGACATGGCGTCCGCGTTCTCTCTATTTAGGGATTATTTCGAAAAGAAGTTGGGCGCCTTGAAGCGCGATATTCAAGACGAGTCGTGCAGTAATACCGATTCTGTGGCCAAAAAGCTCAAAGAAGAATCCAAGATCACGTTTAGATTCGAAGGTAATAAGAAACAGTTTCAATTCAACTCCGACCTTGCAGAGAAGGTGAAGTCGGCGTCAGTTACTCTCGGGAAGAGAAAATTAGACCTTGTTAAAACTCACCTGGAAGAACTAGACTCTGACATAAAGAAGCGCAACAAACTTATCAGACTGGCAGACAAGTCCGCCGCCGGTTGGGATTTGGTGAACGAGTATTTATCTGACGAGCTGGCTAGCGGGTCAGAGGACGAAAAGCGTATCCACCGTGCCGAACTGAGGGCCCTTCGTAAACGCAACCAACGCCAACAGAAAGCGAAACCATCCAAGCAAGGTTATTCACAACTCCAATCATCTACCGCAACCACCGCGTTTGCTGGCCAACATTCATCATCCTCCAGACCTATTCCTCGTACTTTTGGCGCTTTCAGCAAACCAAGACCAAGTGATATTTGTTTCGCCTGCGGCCAGCAAGGTCATTGGAGGTCTCAGTGTCAAGTTAATCCTCAAGCCAGATCTTCAAGCTCGGGGCCGTCCTTTCCTAGTTCTTCTGGTCTTTCGGGCATTGGAGGTAAATAGGACCACAGAATTGAAAACTTGTTTTCCAAGGTTAGATATTAGCTTTACTCAATTTATTAGACATGTATCCTTCCTATTTGGAGTATTTCAGGGAAAGAGACTCTAGTTCATTAGTCGATTTCGATTATGATCGCAATCTATTTGAATTTGAACAGAATTCTACATTGCCAGTACTTAAGGGTAGACTTAGGTCCTGTTTAAGTTATTGGCACGCTATTGGTGCCAATAGTTTTGTTATCGACACTATTAAATTCGGTTATCGGATCCCATTCATTAGCACACCTTGTCAGGCGCGTTTTTCTAACAGTCAGTCAGCTCTTAATAATGCGTCTTTCGTGGAGTCGGCTATCGCTGAATTAGTCCACACTCATGCCGTCGTTGAGGTGCCCTTTATTCCACATGTAGTTAATCCGCTCTCTGTCTCGATACAGTCTTCAGGCAAGAAGAGGCTTATTCTGGACTTACGTCATGTCAATCATTTCATTTGGAAACAGAAGTTTAGGTGTGAAGATTGGAGAGTTTTATTATCACATGTTAATAAGGGCGATTACCTTTTCAGTTTCGATCTCAAGTCTGGATATCACCATATCGATATTTTTCCGGATCACCAAACTTTTCTGGGTTTCTCCTGGGTTTTTTCTGGTACCGTTCGGTATTTTTGTTTTGCATCACTTCCGTTCGGTCTAAGCTCAGCCCCATACGTCTTCACCAAGTGTCTCAGACCACTCGTTAAGTTTTGGAGGTCTTACGGGATTAAAATTGTTGTGTTCCTCGACGATGGGTGCGGAAAAGGGGATTCACTGCCTATGGCCAAGGAAAATTCATTGTTTGTGCAATCATCCTTAAGCAGTGCGGGGTTTGTTGCGAACTCCGCCAAATCACTATGGAACCCCACTCAGGTGCTTGTTTGGTTGGGTTTAAACTGGGACTTAGTTATCGGTACCATTTCTTTTACCGATAGACGTATTTGCAAATTTATCGCTCTGATTGACAAATTTCTTCTATCCGCACCTTATGTTACGGCTCGGGATTGTGCCGTTATCGCAGGTCATGTTATGTCCATGTCGCCAGTTTTGGGTAACCTGACTCGTCTCAAAACCCGTTTTCTTTACAAGGTCATAGAATCCCGCCGTAGTTGGGATTCCCGTTTTAATATCGGGGTTCATAATGATTGCCTCTCTGAAATATTTTTCTGGAAAAACAATATCGTTAGTCTTAATATGAGAGCTATTTTGCCTTATAATGCTCCCCTTTTGTTTAGCTATTCGGACGCTAGCAATGTCGCCTGCGGGGGTTTTGTTGTGGGCACTAATGAGGTGTCCCATCGTACGTGGACTGCTTGCGAAGCAGCTAAGAGCTCTACCTGGAGAGAACTTAAGGCTATACAATTTGCCTTAAGTGCGTTCAAAGCCTCGGTTCGGGGTAAGTGTGTAAAGTGGCATTATGACAGCCAAGGGGCCGTTCGTATTGTGGAGATAGGGAGTCCTAGTGCAGAATTGCATTCTATTGCGCTTGATATTTTCTATTTTTGTCGAGCTTACAGTATTACACTTATTCCCCACTGGGTTCCCAGGGAACTTAATGCTTGTGCTGATGCGATTAGCCACATTGTAGACTTCAATGACTGGTATACAACCCCGAGTTCTTCGCACACTTGGACCGCCTTTGGGGCCCACATACAGTCGACAGGTTTGCGAATGCTGCCAACGCCCATCTTCCCAGATTCAATTCCAGGTTTCGCGTACCCGGCACTGAAGCTGTTGACGCATTTTCAATCTCGTGGAATGAAGAGAATAATTGGCTAGTCCCTCCCGTCCACTGCATTACTAGGGTGGTTCAGCATCTCCTTGTATGCGGTGCGGTTGGTACTTTAGTCGTCCCTTATTGGCCGTCTAATGTGTTTTGGCCTTTCTTGTTCGCAAATGCAATTCAATTCCAACCGTACGTCCTTGAGTACATTCATTTTCCCAACCCCTCAGGGATTTTTGCCCTCGGGTGTTACAAAGATTCACTCATTGGTTCAGACAGGTTTAACAGCGCGGTCCTGGCAGTCAGAATTGGCGCTAAGGGGCCTTAGTTTTTTCAAGCCGAGTGGCTTTAGGTTGGCCCACGTGTTTTTTATTCCGCTTGTTAGTTCATTTGTTCTCGTTTCGCATGAAACTAGCTCGCCGAGTGGCTTGTTTACCTTCGTTTTTGAGTTGGCCCATATGGCCTTAAATAGTTTTGCATCCGGTCAGCGGCATTATCAAGCGTCCATTTTTTATTGCTGTATTGACTCCCAGTGCGTGTATTGAAGAATTTTGCCATATATTTTTGTTCTTATCCTCGTTTAAGTTCTAAAAGATGCCTTGCAGCCTAATTTTCAACAGGTTGAAGACAGGCGACTCCGGGCACTGGTTCAAGATCTCCCCGCAGTTCTTCTTAAATCCAAAGCCGACAGCACCGCGAGGAAGTACGAAAAGGGCTTCAATACGTGGAGAAAATGGGCTTCTCAGTTTAAAGAAATTGTAATATTTCCCGCTTCTAGTGCGTACGTTTCATTGTTTTTTCTTAGCTTGATTCATGAATCTGCTTCTTGCAGTACTATTGATGAAGTCCATTATGGGCTCAAGTGGGTGCATGATTTGGCAGGTCTACCCAACCCTTGTAATTCCTCGTTAGTTTTACCTTTAATAGAATCTGCTAAGAGGCTTCTCAGTATCCCTGTTAAAAAGAAAGAGCCTGTGACCCCCGAGGCTATTCAGCTTTTATTTGCTAAGTATGGATCGTCTTCAGCTAGTTTGTCTGATTTACGAGTGCTTACTTTGTGCGTTTTAGGTTATGCAGGGTTTTTTCGCTTTAACGAGTTGGTCCAGTTACGCAGGTGTGATTTTCAGTTTGAGGATTCTTTTATGAGAATCTTTGTTCATCGAAGTAAGACTGACGTTTACAGGGATGGGGCTTGGGTTGTTATCGCTAAGACTTTCAAGCATACATGTCCGTATTTATTAGTTCAACGATATTTTGTGGCCGCTTCTTTTTCAGCTGACAGCGAAGAATTCATTTTTCGCCCTCTTGTTTTCCTTCGCGGTACCGGAGCTTATAAATTGCGCGGGTCCGTTCCTTTGTCTTATACTAGAGCTCGGGAGATAGTGTTTAGCGCTTTCGATTCCATCGGCCTTCCCAAGCAAGACTACGGTCTCCATAGCCTTAGGGCTGGAGGTGCCTCCGCTGCTGCTAATGCCCGAGTGCCTGACAGATTGTTTAAAAGACACGGCCGTTGGAAATCAGATAAGGCAAAAGACGGTTACATTAAGGATAATGTCCATTCATTGTTGTCGGTTTCGTTATCACTGGGTATTTAATTTTCCGTATTTCCCGTTCTTTTAGTTCGCACACGGCTCGTGTTGACACACCCCAATTAAGGTTGCTTGTTACATGATAAATGTTTTATATTCGTTTGAGCGGGGTAGCGAATTAGAATATAAATGTATTTATCATGGGTTATGTAACCTTTTCTTTGGGGTGTTACATGGTATGCTGTTACAATTGCTTCATTAGCGGTAGGCTATATATATTCGAGTTGCTCTCATTTATATTCATTCGCGTCTTACGACCGTCCCTACGCCCTCAAAATTAAATACCCAGTGACCAGGGGTTTCTCTTAGACGTAGTTTTTTCCATGCTGCTATATGAAAGGTTTAGCACGTTTTGTACGTTTACTGAATCATTGTTATACGAGCGTAGTTTAGATCATTTTGTAGGGTTGTTTTTCTCGCTGTAATTTTTTACATTTCCGAGTTTTCATTCTGTTTGTTGTATTATTTCCATCCATTCTGTTGATGAAGGCATAATAAAGAGGGTCGCACACGGCTCGTGTTGACACACCCCAATTAAGGTTGCTTGTTACATGATAAATGTTTTATATTCGTTTGAGCGGGGTAGCGAATTAGAATATAAACATTCTTTCCAAGTTGGGTGTATGATCTATTCTTCTCGACATCAGCTCCTGTTCTCGATAATTGAAAGAGATTCAAAATATTTCTTCGTTTCAAAGCCAGCAGGCGCGGACCAAAATTCCGAAACTTCTTAGCTTATACCATCAATGACGTTAGTCAAACATGCGTCAATGATTATGTAGTGCAAATTATGCCATCACTGACTTCACGCAAGAGCGAGGCGGCAGCTTAGTAGATTTGGGATGAGTGCCAAAATCAAGGAAATGGCGAAGAGCTCACGGCTATGCGAATGCGGTATAAGTGACTGCCAGAAAAACGCCAGAATAATATTCGATGATGTCAACGTCCGTTTACACTCTGGAACTGCCAAGAAAGAAAGTGCAAATGTTTTGAAAAAGTCCAAGGTGGAGGTAAGGAGGTTAAGAACTTGGAAATATAATAAATAAAAAATGCAAAAAAAAAAAATGTTAACTGCGGATGTAGTATGATATAAAGAATTTTGCAGATCAAGAAGGGTGTTCACCTCCGAAGTACATAATTGTTCACATCTTACGGAAGTCGAATTTAATAATTCAGTAACTTAGTTTGCTCAGAAATTAAAAAATTTAAACTGTTTAGAAAGTCTCTCAATGTAATTTTACTCTCTACATTTCTTAGTCCGTTATCTTAAGTTGGAGTCTGTACAATGTCTACAAGAACCCACAATGCAACTGGGAGTGCTGCGTCCGTGTTATCCTGTTGGCTCAAAACACCCGAGGAGCAAATGTCACTGAGGAGATAAGTCATCCAAATATGGAAAGGAATCAGGTGGAAGGAGAAGATGTTGAGGTTTGTTTTATAATAACTTTTAGTATATACACACTCAATGATCTTGGTAATTCAAGCAATCTGATTGGTTAGCTATTTTGGACTATGACGTTATATTCACCGCTCTAGGCGGTGCATAAAAGCATAACAAAATCGCTGTCGTGAATTAGGTGTTTTGCCAAAATTTGTCATAGTAAAGCTTTTTTGAAGATACACGAATATCCAAGTGCTGATGACTTCAAAGGCAAGAAAATACTTCATGGTGTTTAAACAGGGTGATTTATTGTGAAGTGGTTTACTGTAGCTGACTTTTTGTACGCTCGAAGCTATGTTTACCACTAGAGAGGAAAACGGTGTTGCTTTGTCACTGTTTTGTGATTTCGGGATTTTCTCGCAAGACCAGTTTTGCCTATAAATAGAAGTTAATTTATGGAGAAAAGAGAAAGGCAAATAGTTTCGAAAATTGTAAGTGCCAGCAAGTTAACAAGGCAAAGAACAAGTTAACAAGGCAAACTTTCTCATTCCCAATTCTTCTCAGAATTGGGTAGTAATTTAAATTTTCGGCGTTTTCTTTTAAACCGTTGATGCTAAAGCTTACAAAACTCGATACAAAAAAATTAAAACTATCATTTGCCACGTTTGAAGATACTGTAAAGATCTAACTTTTTCGCATCCACTGTTTACGGCTTCGTGTTCACGAATTCAGCCGTCAATCAAACTAATCGTTTTTTAATGGTTTCCTTTCTGACTCTGTTGAGATCACTTCGTGTGAATATACTAAAACAATTATTCACCTCAGGCTCAGTTAATATAGTTGAATAATCCTCTCGACTTCGTCTCGGGGATTATTCAACAATATCAACTTCGCCTTCGGCGAGTAATTGTTAAATATTCAATTTTGTTTATTAGACCTGAAAGTAGGTTGAACGGCCGGCTGGAGGCCTTAGCTCTCGCGGGTTTATAATTCCATGCAACAAATCGCTGCAAAGGACCCAACAACCAGACGGTGTTAGAAAATAAAGTCTTACTGTGCAAACACTTAACTTTTCAAAATTTAAAATTAACAGGTTCGCAGTATAGGAGACTCAGTTGATGACGGAGAAATTACAGAACTGGGAGAGGAAAATACCGGAGCAAATGACATACTGGCCGAAGAAGGACAGAACGAAAACGCCGACGTCCATGCACGTGATATCTTAGGTGAATCTCAAATATCAGGGACAGTAGGGAGAACACATCAGTTCTCCAAGGATGACCCAAAATGGGCTGAAACACATGTCAAAGATACTGAATCTTTAGTAAAAACCGAGGAAAGCCTCCAAGCCTTTAGCGTCTCGTCAGAAACTGCGACACGAGATCTGAGTGTCGATGTTGAGGTGATGATCAACGAAATCCTTGGAGAAACATGGTCGAGATTTATGGTCTGAATAGAAACAAAAGTAGTGAGAAGAAATCAAACTTCTACGCGCACGTAGATGCAGATCTGGGGAGGTCTACCCAAGCTGTGAAAGCTAGTAATGATAGTGAAGAAACTGGATTTTAAAGTAACTACATCTGTGGCTGTTTCATCAAAATTTTTGCAGATCGTAATTCGTTGAAAGTTTTAGCCAGTTTTTAGTGCATAACATTGCCATTGCAGCTTCTAAAAATAGTGGGTCCGTGAACATCACTTTGCCACTTTGCTGATTGTCACGCATTTTTGCACTTGACGTTTCACTCGTACCTAAAGGTTAACCCTCGGACGTAAAGGGGGGGATGCCACCCTTCCCTCTGAGGTTTTTCTGATTTTCTTCCCAGACGATTAAACATTAGCAGCTGACGCTTTTAATAGCTGTTCTTTCATCCCTCGCGCGCATTTTGAGACAAGTTTGGTGATGATCAGTTCCTATCGATGCGATATATGAAAGTCATAAGTAGCAGGCGGTCAGGCCATTTTTGAGTGAAAATGCATGTTGTTTCAACTTCGTTCAACGATAAAAGTAAAGCTTGTGGATAAAATGAAGCAAAGTACTAATTTATGTGTTGTTTTACATGCCAAGCACAAAAAATTACCATTTCTGGCAGTTTTTACGTGATTTCTAATTCTTGGTAAAATCCAAGATGGCGGCCAAGATGGCGACCATGTTTGTGACGTCACAGGCCTCCGGCAGCGCGACCACCCATAAAATATGCCTAATCTTGCAGAGAAGACTGAAGGAAATACTGCAACATATCAAAATCTCTAGGGAGGTGTCCCCCCATTGTAGCAAAGTGGGGGTATGACTTTACGTGTAGGTCCGAGAGTTAATCCGAATTTGTATAGACGTGTTTTTAAATTGTATTACCTTTTTAAGTGTTGAAAGTTCTTCAAGATGAGTGTCGTTTATTAAATTTTTAGTTAGGTTGTAGTGCTGTGCAGTTAGTAGTTGAGCTGTAGTCGTTAAGTCAGTGATGCGGTAGTAGAAAGCATATGAGCTGCCGTAAAGAATAAAAACCACCAAGATCTAACATTCAGATACCTGGTACCTGTACGTCAAGCGACTGGCGAGATGCTCGAACAACCCCACAATACCCTTGCATAAAACTGCGTAATTTAGGGGCACCCGAGGCACCCAACGACCACCTGAATGATTCCAAATTCGCCAGCCGAACTGCCTCAAATAGGTTATTCTATGCTTTAGAAGCTTGCTTGGTTAATTTGGAACTTTCCTAAGAAACAAGGGAACTTTGGGTCCGCGAAAGTTTTCGGCTGTCTTTTTTTCGTCCCATCCGAAACTGATGAGTATGGTCGAAAGTACCAGGACATGGAGTATTTGTACTACCATTCTGAGTAGAAGACCCAAACAGTACATTACGTTTTGTCTTTATACGAAATTTCCAGTAAATAGTTTTTGATTATAATCGAGGTATCTTGGAAATGGAAATGTGAAAAACACAACTCTCGAAAATTGTAGAAAAGTTACCGTAAAAAAAAACTCTGAATATATTAGACAATTTATAGGATAATACAAAAAGGTTTAGCCTTTCTCGAGCTTTAGAAATCTCTGGGAAATATTTGCTCCTTCGTAAAGTTCTTTTACAGAAAAAAGTCATTGGGTGCCCTATTAAATGTGTTGTGCGCCCTTTTGTTCACATTGACATTGCCAAACATTGGTCGTACTTATATGATGTTAACAGTGTGTTCAGTTAACGGTTTGCAACCACGTGACAAGGCGGCCGTCAACACAATTTTTCTTACAGACTTTGCGTGAAAGAGAGTTTAGTTCACAGCGGAGGAGAAAGATTTTGTTCTTGTCAACCAGTACGGCCGCCGTGAAGTCAGAGGAAAACCAGCGTAAAAGTTGAGAGAGGTTCAGCATTTATGTTTACTCGCGATCTTTCATACATTGCCTCTATTTTACTTACGCACGTACGCGACAGTGGAACTAATCCTCCCTTAGTCAATGACATTCGGAATAGCTGTTTCAAAGAGGAGGTAAATTCATGTTCTTAACGGAAACGGAATTTGCTGCAAACACTCATTTAATCTTTGAGAATTCCTTAAAAGTCCTAAAATGACAATGAGTACAAAAAAAAAAACAAAACAACAACTTATATTAAGTAATAAATCAGTATAACGTAAGTATCCTTAAAAATTTTACAAAACAAGGCACCTTATTCTACCTGCAGCTGTCCAACATTCTTAGCTCTTAGGAAGCTGATTTCTGTGAAACGTGCGAACTAGAATAGACGTGATCTCAAATAAAAAGCTTCAGTCTATTCTATCAGTCTAGTTAGGCTTAAATTATTATGAAAATCATGCAAATTGTCATACTGAATAAAAGCAACAGTTTCAATCTGCAGCAGGGAGAAACTCTTAACAACTATAAGAGAAATCTGAGAGATAAGCCTATTTCAGGGTGAACGATTATTTTTCGTTAAATGAAAAACAACAATATGTGAATATCTGCTAGCTGCGATTAAAAGCTGTTGCTCTTTTAAGTTATATATTGTACATCTACAACTTTTTAAAGTTTAACTAGTTAACTATTCCACATAAAGATATATCACAGATGTGAAAAAGGGTTGGGAAAGGGAGAGGACTATGGAAGATCTTTCCTCACCTCTCAGAATCTAAAAATACCACCTTGTATTGTAGGGGGAGTTGCTATAAAAGAAATAGAATCCATCAACTGTCATTCAGCATAAAATACACAAAAATAGAGTAAAAAGTGTTTTTCTTATAACCTCTTGACATTTACAATGAAACGATTTCAGCCGAGGCCACCGACACTTTAAAACGTAAACATAATTTTCTTGATGTTGATTAGCTAACCCGCTAACAAAGTCAGCCTTTTACCGTGACCTGTGATTAGCCAGTCAATGGAGGGTGGCCCTGGATTTCTTCATTGCACTGTAAATGCTTAGAGACTAGATTCATTGTATGTCCTTGAGACTCTAGCTTTTTCTTTGTAAAGAATGAAACTTTTGTTCATGGACTTTTCTTAAAAAAAATAACTGCAAATGTGCAGCATGCTTGAATGTAAAAAGAAGGCTATTTGGCAGCTAAAAATAGCAGTTGTATACGAGACAGACAAATATACAGGCGAACGTCTATGAAGCAGCCACTCCCAGGGAAGGGGAAATTGCCATCTTAATAGATGTTCAGTTCACGTTACATACGATTTTGTCCACCAGAACTCCAGCAACTGCTGGCTTGCTAGGGGTTGCCACTTAATAGAGGTTCCACTATATTTGTTTTGTTTTTTTTTTTCGACTTAATACTAAGACATTCTACAATAATACACACTGAAGTTGATGCTAGCAGGTGTAAAACAAGGCACATGTGCCTCTTAATAGCCATCAACTGTCATTCAGCGTAAAATACACAAAATTAGAGTAAAAAGTGTTTTTCTTATAACCTTTTGACGTTTACAATGAAAAGATTTTAGCCGAGGCCACCGACATTTTAAAACGTAAACATAATTTTCTTATGTTTATTGGCTAAACCGCTAACAAAGTCAGCCTTTGTTGTTACCGTGACCTGTGATTAGCCAGTCAATGGAGGGTGGCCCTGGATGTCTTCATTGCACTGTACTCAGACCAGATTAATTGTGTGTTCTTGAGACTCCAGCTTTTTCTTTGTAAAAAATGATACTTTTGTTCATGGACTTACACTTTTAAAAAATAACTGCAAATGTAGAATGTAAAAAGAAGGCTATTTGGCAGCTAAAAATAGTAGTTGTATACTAGACAGACAAAATATACAGACGAACTTCCATAAAGCAACCACTCCTGGGGAAGAGGAAAGTGCCATCTTAATAGATGACCAGTTCACGTTACTGACGATTTTGTCCACCGGAACTCCGGTAACTGGTGGCTGACTAGCAGTTGCCACTTAATAGAGGTTCGACTATATTTCGGTTTTTTTTTTTCGACTTAATACTAAGACATTCTACAATTATACACCTTGACGTTGATGCTAGCAGGTGTTAAACAAGGCACATATGCCTCTTAAAAGCCAATTCAACTGTCATTTAGCATAAAATACACAAAAATAAATTGAAAAGTGTTTTTCTTATAACCTTTTGAAATTTACAATAATGAAACGATTTCAGCCGAGGCCACCGACACTTTAAAACGTAAACAATTTTATTTTGATGTTGATTGGCTAACACGCTAACAAAGTCAGTCTTTTTTGTTACCGTGACCTGTGATTAGCCAGTCAGTGGAGGGTGGCCCTGGATGTTTTCATTGCATTAGATTCTACATTAACAAACACAGAAGTTAATGCTAGCAGGTGTTAAACAGGACACTTGTGCCTCTTGGTAGCCTGCGAAAAACAGGCATCTGCCCTCGCTCCTCGCATTTAGGCACGTTTCTCCAGGAGAGGCGTTTAGGGCCTCTGCGACAGAACTACCATACTAATGACGTAAATAAATGTTTACATAATTGATCCCGTAGTGATTGGGTTTTAAGTGAAAAGTTGTTCGATTTTATGTTTCTCCTGGTCGATTAATGTAAAGTTATGTGTTCCTCTGCGAACGAGCTCCAGCAAAAACTCTTAAGGGTTCTTCTAAAGAAGCTTCAATATTCAACGAATATTGACTAGTTTGTGGTAGATTAATCGCGTTTGCATTTTGGCCTTTGCGGCCTTTTCTCTTTTCTCTGTCGTTCGTGAACAACAGTATAAACAACATAACTACTACGCGTCGACCAATCAAGGCTCCTGACTAGATTTCGCACAGATTTGATGTCATCTGTATGGAGTTTCTGTCGCTGAGGCAAAAAGTCCCTAGTGGCCAGGAGTGAGGAGACACAGTTGTATTTACAGGCTGGCCTCCTAACAACTACGAAGAAAGTACATGTTTTTTTTTTCTTTTCAATTATACAACAGTAAAATACACTGCTGTGATGGGCAACCAATGGTTGGTAACATTTTAAGAAACATGGCTTTGAACTGAATGTTAATGTTTTGCATTTCCTTCCAAATTGGTTTTTGCCTTTTTTCACAATAGCATGATGACAAAAATGAATAATACGAAACAAGGCGACTGCACTGGAAGGAGCGTTTATGTCAGTGTATCTTCACAGTTAATCGTGCAGTGAATACATACAAGTGTAAGCCTTCCAACTTGATCATAAGTGTTGTAAATTCTGCAATCAGCACACTTACAAATTCCACCTTGGGTAGCCAGTGCACCATAAATAATGTAAATAAAAAGTACGGTGTGCTTGACAGTGTAAGAACAAACGACAAGGTTTTGACTAGACACAAGCAATGCCCCTTAGAAAATATGGTTATTCGATGTAAGCAAAACGTCTTCATCTAAAAACCAAAAACTCTGAAACCTGGTGAAAAGTTTGTCGTTTGTTAACGTAAAGTTAATACTGTTTATCGGCTTCCATGTTGATGTCTTCATTCTCATTCTCATCCTCATCCTCATCCTCATCCTCATCCTTTTCTGTCTCTGACCTGTCGAAAGCATCTGTCAACTTCTTGTGACTGTGGACGACCCGTATCACTTGATAACCAATCACGCCACTGAGCTTTAGAGTATGAATAAATGATTTGGCACTGCCCTTTATCCCCCAATAAGGGGAATCGCGTTTGCTTTTGTCAACAACTTGAAGTTCTTCGTCACTGAAAATAACTTCATCAGCAACGTAATTCCTTCCCTTCAAGGCTGGGGTGTTATGCAGAACCACTTGGTATCGTTGCTCACTGCACATGTAATCAGCGTTTGGATACTTGCTCATGTAGTCATAGCGTTTGCTTGATTCATGGGCGAGGGAAACGCCCGCTATGTGGTTTACAGTGTCGTCAAAGATACGCTTTCTGCATTCAGCAACAAACTGGCGTTCGTAATCCATCAATTTCTTTTCTTTATCGGGATCGCCACCACAGGCTTTTGCTGCTTCAGCAAATGGCGAATGCAAAAGGTTTGGATCTCTCTGCAGGCGAGAAAAAAAGGCGTCATTAACGAGGAGTCTGTTGGCACTACGCTTTATCTGTTTGGCCCATGGTTCCCACTCTTTGGTTGCATCTTCGAAAAGGTCATCCCTTTGATCTTCGTCAAGATCTTTCACTGCCTTCCCAAGGCAGGTTTGAAACACTCGCTGTCCAAACTGAAGGCCTCCGGTGATTGAGCACTTGTACCACCTGCGACTGTTTCCATCAAACTGATACATAAACTGAATGTCGTCGTCAATGGTCCAGTAAAGGGAAAATCTAAAACATTCTGCAAGACTTTTAATAATAGCCATAGTGACACCACTACCTCGCCCTCTTTGTGGCAATACAACGTACATAAGGTTTACGTTGTTTTCAGGAGGTTGCTGCATTCTTTCAATAGTGGCTTTAAATCTTTTTAAGTCATGTTGCTCCACGACAAGAAAAATATTTAAGACAGATCCACTGTTTTCTTCTCTCATCTCTTCACCAAGAAGCTCTTTGTCATTTTCCTTTAAGCCGTCATCCATACGTTGACCTTTACTCCAAGGGTCTTCCTCAAGAAAGTAGTTTCCTAGGATTTCTGAGGTTGGGCCAGGCCTTACTGATGGGATGAATATCGGTGCCAGGCTCTGTGAAGAATCTTTGAAATTTGCGCGTATTTCGTCAAGTTTCTGAGACACCTTGGGAGAGATCAGAACTTCCAAACAGTACCTTTCTTGGTCACTCTTCCTCAAACTAATAACGTCGTCAAAAGGGGAAAGTTCTTTCATGATTCTACAGGTTACACAGGACTTCTGATAAGCAAGTAAACGTTTTCGAGCCAACACCAAAAGTTGTCCCACTTTTGCATTCTCCTGGTCCGGGAGGAAACCATCTTCAAGTTGGATATCAAAATGATCCTTATCACAAAGGACATTAATCAACACCTTTGCCCACAGCCGATTCTCCACTTTCTGAGATCGAGGAAGCTCTAAACCACCTTTGCCACAATTTAACTTTATCTCAAGCTTTCGGATGGCATTAGCGGCCGCCGTAGGACCAGGTTTAAGAAGAAGATCTTTCACTTCTTTGACGATTTTCTCATGACTAGAATCGATCGGTATTGTGCTATTTTCGTCTTTATCTACCATTTTCTCCGGCAGTGAGATACTTTTTCGAATGTCAAGGGAAGGATGGGGGTTTATCTCATAAATGGTTTGGTGGCAAAATTGAATCACCTCTTGTAGCTTCTTAACCAGTAACTCTAAAAGAGCACGTCTATCAGCATCATCATTTAAAGACTGCACAGCAAGCAAATCTTTTACATCTTGTTTTAGAAGTTCGCACAATGTGAAATGTGATTTACTCTTGCGTTGTCTTTCACCAGTTTCTTTCTCGAGAGATTTGTAAGTGTGTTTTAGGAGAATATAAATGAATTCGCTACACAGATTTTTCCTTTCTTCATCGTTAGCTTTAGACCAAGCCTTGCGGTTTTTTTGAGTAAATGGGTTTCGATCTTTTCCCTTGTTTAGAACATCAATCAAGTAAGCTGAAGCACTGTTAGCACAAAATTGCTGGACACGGCTCTCGCACAAGATCTCAGCGACTTCAATAAGATCTGATGGTGCTTCTTTGGAGGTCGACCAGCTGGCATTCCTTAAGGTGTACATCAGACGGTTAGTGAAGGTCTCAAGTGTCCACCTTAGCAAATTTAAAAGAAAATCCAAAGTTTCATCTGAAAAAATAAAATGCTTGTACAAGAAACCAAACAGGTTGCCAACATCTTTATAATGCAACGGGAGGTCCGTTTGAGTTATGAAAGATGCAACAAGCTCGCTTTCCTCGTTCTCGTCGGGTTTTATTTGAAAACTCACCTCCTCTTTGATCTCAATAGCTTTATTATGCCTTTTTTCTGTAGTTTTGATCCGCGAAATTCGCGTTTTTAACCTTGTTGCAGCTAGGTGGACTTTCTGCAGAAATGGATGGACTGCTTGTTTGATCACGACATGCTCAACGTGGTGTTTAACAACTTCTTTTAACTTCTTCAAAAGGCTACAGCTCTCAGCTGTATTAAAATACACCACTTCACTTTCGTCCCGCAGTTTTTCCAAAACGGCCTCTCCACTAAGTTGAGGAACCTTTCCTCTTTCGTCTTCATAAGAGCTATCTTCGAGAAATTGGGCCCACGCTTTCCTGAGATCCTCCTTCTTCTTTTGCAGCAAAAGATCTATGTTGCATGATGACATGCTCCTGTCATTGACTACATGAACAAGTTTCGGTCTGCGGCTAAATTCAAACTCGTCATGTTTTCGAAAAATTGTAGCGATATTTTCAGGTGACACTGCCCTCCCTGACAATGGGCCCTGGCTATCAAAAAACAACACCACATCAGCTTTACTTAGCTCCACACTTATTGAATCATTGCCAGTTTTAGCACCGTATCCAGGAACGTCTACAAACTCTACGTCAACCTCTAATTCAAGTTGGCCTGAGCTTGTCATCTCCCTGTTTTTCAGCTCAAACAAAACCGGAAATGGTCCTTGAAGTTCAACCCATCTTTCTTCTTTCAAGCTTGAATCTTGCGACTTCCCATTCTGCTCCAAATCTTGGAATTTTCTTCGCAGCAGATTTCGTATATCTTCCAACGTCTGCTTGTCCAGGTTTGCGTCACGGTTTGCTTCTGGGAACCAAGTTTCAGGACTGTCACCTTTCCTCTGCTTGTGTAACAAAACCTTCATTGTTTTTCCGTATTTAACATATATCGGAAGTGGTGTCTGGCTACCTCCTTTTGCAGAAGGAAGAGGCCCATTTTCTACTTGTTGATCGGTAGGTAAACCCCAGTTTAAAAGAAAATTGAGAAAAAAACTTTTACCAACCCCTTGGTCCCCAAACACTGCAAGTGAAATACATATCTTACTTTCAGTTACTAGAGTGCTATGAAAACTATCAATACTTTCCCGAATAAATTTCTTGACAGTCTCTGACTTTGAAGGTTTCTTCTTGTTATCATATAACAAGTACCAAGCTCCCTCCATGACATCAGAACAAAGGCTTATGTTCTCCCACAGTCCTTTCTCCTGAGGGACGCCTGGGAAGGTGTACAACCTCTTCTTTGCAAAGCGTTCGATGTCTGCGTTACAAAACATACTTACTTCAATCGGCCAAAAAACTGTTTAGACCAGGCTGGGGAGCTACTTTCCATACATTCTCTTAAATGAAATCAGACAAAACGATGCTCTCACAACTTGCAAAGCGACCGTCAAGAGTCTTGCCACTGGATTTGTGTACTAATCATGCGCATTATGTCACCAGTTTTGAAAAGGAACAAGATCAAAGAGGTCGAAGGCGGGTTTGTTTCTTACTATTATATTTTGGTGATTCGCAACTTTATGTCGCTTTTCAGACATATGAGCATTTTTTGCCTTTTTTTCAAACAATTTTCCTCCGCAGAGTTTGGAACATGCTACATATAGCTGTGTATAGCTGAAACAACCGCCAAAGAGTTAAGATATCGAGAAGTGTTATGCTGCAAACTTAAGGTACAGCTTCAGCAATAGATGTTACTTGCTTTTTAGGGCCGTTTAAATTTTAGCGCAGCTCTCGCACGCGCGAAGCGCGCGCAGCGGAGCACCATGGGTAAGAAATTTGGTAATCTATGCATACAAAAAATTTTGGTCTGAGAAAATCGTCCGTACGTACATCCACCCCTTTATGTAAGCCGGGATGAAATTTTGCTTTTTAAGCACCCGCACGTTACGGCGGTAAATCGCATAGCTTCCCGGCCTTTTTAATAGAGATGAAATCAACAACAACAAAAGCCGATTCTTTCTTTCGACTTACTTTTAATGTCTACATTGCCGTGGATAACAGAGAAAGAGCTAGAGCGAGAGATAAAATACAAAGGAGACCAATTTCGTTGGAAGAAAAACATAAAAATTTTATACCGGCGGTGAGAAAAAGGGGAAATGCTAGCGGCCATCAAGGTGAAAATGAGCAGCAGCGAAAAAAAAAAATGAACAGGAACACAAAATGTGTAACTAGGGAGTTTCTGGAGGTTTCCCGTTGCAGTCCTGCAAAACAACGGCCAAGAAATGTACAAAAAAAGTGTGCTGCACGTGCAAAGTTGTTTTTTGCTAATTAGACCTACTGATGTTTTTTGGCCGTTTTCGTTGCTGCCACCACTTAGGGTGATGTTACACGAGACGATTCGCAAGACGATGTTTGGCGCAAGGCAGGGTTGCAACATTGTTTCGAGAGTGTTTCGAATGGTTACAACATTGTTCCAACATTGCAACGCTGTGTTGCACGAAAAGTCGTCGTTGCGAATTGTCCCGTGTAACACCCCTTTAGCATTACACGATTTTACATCTTATTTGAGTAAACTATAGATTTTAGACTAACGCGAGCTTCGCTTTTAGCCCTGGCTAAATCTATATACAGTATGCTCTGATTAGTCAAAATTTGACAGGTGAGTTCACGTGGAAAATTTATGCAGCATCTAAAAACTTGTCAACCATAGAATAACATTTTTTCCATTAAATGAGTTTGTTAAAGTAATATTTTGTTGACCTATATTGGTTATTAAATGTATTTGTTTTGTAATTTTAGTAAAACTTAAATTTAATATAGCATGAGTATTTGGAATAGAGATTTTAATAAGAAAATCTCTGTTTAACCAAAGTTTCATAATTACACAAAGTGTGAAATTGTCACTTTAAGTAGTTGTTTGGGTGAAATAATAATTTCTTAATATTAATCCATCTTTTGTAATAAAACTTAAATCCTTTCGTGGAAATGTTATATTTGGATTAACTTTACGCGCATAGAGATAAATCACACCATAGTACAACAGTGGTTTAATCAACATGTGATATAACAAATTAGTTTTACCACTTCCACTGTTTCCAAGTACAGATCAACATCCGGAATGTTTCTGATAGCATATATGGATATAATTGTTTGAACTTTTTATCACTGTCACCATCACTATCGTAGTTAGGTATTTCCATTTATATAATGATTAAATAAAATGGATATTAATAAAAGCAAAACTTGGGCTCAAAATAAGATTGAATCTGATTCTCTCGCCAAACAGGTGAGAAAAACAAAATCAACGAGAAGGTTTTCGTTAGTCATTTAAATCTTTGATTTCTCAGTTTGAAAAACCTGAGGATGATAAAACGCGTAATATTTACACTCAAAATCACGAAATGCTTAGAAATCAGTTGGCTTTTACAGAAGGAGTTAGAGGCAAGCAGCGCGCTCTTACTGAGGGCTTTAATCAGTTTGAACGCTTAGCTGATATGAGAGAATTGCCGGATGATCCATGGAATAGAGATTGGGTGCCAGAAAGAAGAGATGGTGGTGGAGATGAACAACAAAGAAGAGTTGTTAGAGAATTAAAATTAGAAAGAAACATTGAAGGGAATGATCTTAATATATTAAGAGCATCTGGATATCCAAGATCAAATGATTTTTATCATACTAATATTCAAAATTTAGAACAAGTTTTAGTAGATGTAAACAGTGATATAAGAATACTAACTGGTCAAATTAATGGTAGAAATAGAACTCTGAATCCATCTCCAGAGTATGTAGCTGAAACTAACCGAGCAAAAGCAAAAAAAGGAAGTATATAAAAATATAATCAAAGACTATTTTACATCAATTAACTACCAAGTAGGACAAGGTATTAGAAATCCCAATCAACTTATTAACCGACTTAAACTACTCGGTGGGTCTATTACGGCTGGAAATAATGGTGTTGTGCCGGAGTTTACTCAGATAGCAAACTATCTTAACTCAATTAAAGTCTTACCTACTAAAGAACTGCGAGAGATGATGAGTAAAATGAAATACTATCTAGGATTTAAATGAATGGATATAGACGAAATCAAAAAACTTTCACAAGATAAAATTGAGGCAGATTTTCCTACAAAGATTGGTAGGCGAAACATAAAGCGTAAAGAGCGTGAAAAACAAGATGCGCGTGAAGCTTTTAGACAGGCTTTTGAAATACTTATTGAATCTCAGGATAAAACTACTGCATCACAAAATGCGATGTTAGATGAGCTTAAAGCAATTGATGAAAAACTTGATTATGAAATGCCTAGACGCCGGCGCCGTCGCAGATATGAGTATGAATCCCCTAGTGAGAGTGATGAGGAGGAAGATTATCCTCGTCCTCATATGAGAATTCCAGGTTTGATTAGTCAAGGTATTGCTAATTTAGCTCGGCGAGGAGCTGCTGGTGCTGCTGATTTATATCGTCGAGTAGATGAGGTTGGTGATGATTTAGCTTGGCGAGGAGCTACTGGTGCTGCACGAGGAGCCGTTGGTGCTGCTGATTTAATTCGTCGAGGAGTTGTTGGTGCTGCACGAGGAGCTACTAATGCTGCTGATTTAGCTGTTGATGCTGCTGATTTTACTCTAGAAGGAGCTAGGCGATTATATAAAATGTTACCACAAATACGAAATCGACAACAACCGCAGCAACCACCACCACAACAACCACAGCAACCACCACAACAAGCACAGTAACTACCACCACAACAACAGCAACTACAACTGCAACAACAGCAACAGCAACAGCAACAACAATTTCTTAATTCAATGCAACAACAATTTCAAAATGAACGCCAACAAACTCAATTAATGGAAGCACAAGTTCAAGTTCAAGCTCAACAAGCTCAAGTTCAACAAGCTAAAAATATACAGAACAAATAAAACAGGAAAGGGAAGGATAAAAGAAGTATTCTCAATGAATCACAACGATTAAGTCAAATGTCAAATGAACCATCATTAGTATCAGAGGTAGGTGATGCTGCATCATCATTAGCATCCGCTATGAGTTCCGCTATGGGTAGTGCTACATCAAGTCTATTATTGAATCCTATTAAGGACGGTGCCCACTAATGGGAAGTATTTTTTCCCAGATAATGACTATGTGAAACAAGTAGATCATATCAGGGGCTATTGAAATCCAAAAAGAAAACTGAGGGTAACCAGGAATTTTTCAGAGATAACTGCGCTTCAATATGGAGAAAAACGCTGAATAGGCGTTTTTAAGAAAAATGATAAAAACTTATTTTTTCCCAAAATTTCAGAGTGTACACGTGAACTGGCACAAATGCAGTGATATCTGTAACAAGATTTCAAAATCAACAATAAATGATAACATAACAACTGCTCTTTATACGACTTTTTTTGAAATATCAGCACAACTGGGAAGTAATCAGCAGTTACCCCTCTCTCTCGCGTTTGCCTTAAAAATAGTGTAAACAACATTTTCCCCGAACCAAAAATTGATCGTTTGGTTACTTACTTTCATTCGGTAAGATAAAAAGTAGGGGTTACCACGCGTTTTTAGAGGTTAAATTGGTTGGTTTCGACCTTAATTTAATCGCTTTGGGGGTTATTTACAATTTTTCCCATCCCCTCCACGGTCAGTTTTCACCATTGCTTCACTCAACGCGGAGTACTCTGGGATATCCAAAATGGCTAACAGTCAGAGAGAACAACAACCAACGGAAGAGAGCAAAAACAGAAAGAGAAGCAGGACATCTCATGGACTCTAAGGAAAACAGATTATACTATTTCATTCAACTGGAGCTTCTCCGTCTCAAAAATTTAACAAAAATTTTTGGAGAAGAGCAATCTTTAAGGTGTTAAAGATTACTTCCAGCGCACATAGAGTAGTATGGCGAACTAAAGATCCAAGGCTGGTGCTATAAACAAACCACTGTAGTGGAAAATAGTCGACAGGCACTCTTAGACAGGTACTCCTGCAATCGTTTGCTTACCTGTACATGTCCTCAAGATTTTTTGAACTGTAGATGTAATATGGATTGTAAACCTTCTATCGTTTTTTTATCATTTTACCGGGTACCTCGATCGAATATGTTATTAAACTTGCACACATTCAATGAGCTTTGCGCTATCTCATTCTGTCTTTGCCACAAGTGTCATATGACATAAATGATTTGCATAGACTCCCTTTCCATACATGAGCTCTCTTTTAAAAAAGCTGAATACTGCGAAAGTAGTTGTACCGAATGCGTTTATCTACCCTCATGTATAAACTGGGCTATAATGATCAGTTTATATATTTTTTCGTTTTGTTTTTTTTTTACTGTAGCATTCTGTGTCATGATCATTCACTATTTTCCCTTCCTAAATGTTAATTTTAGACTTAACAGTGTCTGTTAAACCTAAGAAAGTCTTAGAATGGAAATACTTTATTTTACCTTCCATCTTTAGTTTGTAAACAGCCAAATGGCAGCTATAGATAGATAGATAGATAGATAGATAGATAGATAGATAGATAGATAGATAGATAGATAGATAGATAGATAGATAGATAGATAACTTTATTTAATCACGGTTAAAATTCCTTCAGCATGTACAAAAAATCTAAGATCTATTATACCTAACTAAACTAACTCTGATTAAAAATATATTCATAAAATTTTAACTACCTAGCTATTTACAAATAAAAGCTGCTTTTCGAGGATGCCGTGTAAAACTGTATCAATGTATGATCTCATTAAAAACTGTTGCGACACAGTTTGCGTTTAAAATCATGTAAAGAATCTGCAGATCTTAAATCATGGGATAGGCTGTTCCACAGCTTAGCTCCGCTATAGGAGAAACTTTTCTTTAAATAATTGGTACGGGGCAGTGGAAGGACTAATTTATTTTCAGTATTCCTCAATCGATGAGAAGTTATTTCGTCACGAGATACAAATTTAGATGTTAGATAGTCGGGAGTCATCCCATGTACGGTTTTATACATCATAATAACCGTCGATACTTGTCTTTGGTGTTTAAGCTTACGCCAACCCAGTGCCAGGAACAAATCGTCCACATTACAATCAGAATTAGCGGACATTAGAATACGGGCTGCACGATTTTGGAGCCTCTGCAGCTTATCGGAAAGACCAATGCCGCAGTTGCTCCATACGACATTACAGTAATCAAAATGCGGTTGAATTAAACTGTCGTAAACATTAATTAATACATTAAAAGGAATAAGATGTTGTATTCTTTTAATTGCACCCAAAGCAGAAGTAATCTTTTTACAAATACTCTGTATGTGGCATTTCCAGCTTAAGTTTTGGTCAATATGCACTCCAAGAGATTTTGCCGTTGACACTTGCATCACGGGAAAGCTATGTCTAAATGTCCAGATTATGTGTGACGTGAAATTGAACCTTAAAAAATACTATCTACACGACAAGCTGCCCAATGAGTCAATCATTTCAATGCTTAGTAATGCCAAAATGCTTAAATAACAATGATAATAGTAAAAAGCATAACAATTTTATACGCTTTTTCCACGATGAAAACGTTTCCTTTGCGGTCCGCAGCTATTTGTGAAGCTGCGATCTCAACAATCCAAGCAATCTTTTCTTGTTTGTTCAATAAATATAAGCCTCGGACTCTCAATAAAAGGGACATCTGTATGTACTCGAACGCTTTAAATCTATCTTCTGGTGAATAATTACATAAAATCTTACAAAATTAAAGAAATACCTGGGAAAGTGTTTATAGCCGATTAGCCGATAAAACGCGAGTGAAAGGTAAGCTTGCAGTTTCTCGTGTAAGCGCAGGACTTAGAGCTATTTTCCTTCTGATTTACTGATCCTTGCCCATTAAGGGATTTTTTAATACCCAAGCTCTAAGCGTAACATCTTGAAGCAATAACTTTTGATGTTTTAGAATTGACTTTTGTTTGACTATAAAATGTTCGGTCAAATCGATCATACGTAGAAATAACAACATGCGCATACGTCTTCGTTTTTCAGAGAACTGATAAGGTAAATAGAAGAAACAACGGAGTATTGACAGAATATATTCAAATTGCGCATCAACTTAGAAATATTGGCACTATTTCTAATCAACAGCTTAATGCAATGCTAAGAAAGTATATAGACATATAATAAAATGAATCAAAGTGCGATTCATATTTCCTCTGTTAAACGAGAGCAAATAGGAATAAACAAACCTCATGATTTTATAGTTAAATTTAATCCACCTCTAAAACTTGAGCTGAGTTTCGCCACTATCTCGCCCTTGATCGACTGTCGATGACTTACTCTTGGTACAATATCAGAAGTAGTTATGGCAACAATACAATCAAATACACCCATGATGGAACAACATGGCAAACAATTACTTTTACAGATGGAATGTATTCTTACTCAGATATCAATGATTACATTCATCAGTACATGGCTCAAAAGTCTCATCACTCAACAGACTCCAAAGGACAAAAAACTTATTCAATAAATCTGACTTTTATTCTCTCCACATATCGAGTTTTGATATCACTTGATGGTGACTATCAACTTGATCTGCGTGGAACAGATTTTGAAGATCTCATTGGATTTGAAAAGAAACTTGTTACAAAAACAGAGTATGGAAAAAAACTACCAAATATCACGCATTCGATTGACTCATTAAATATAAACTTAACAGCGATAAAGGATAGTGTTGTAAATGGAGTAAATACAAATACTATTGCCCTTATACTAACTGATAATCTCACGCGATCGTATCCATTTACTTCTGAGCCAAGAAAACAACTGTGTTGCCCTGTTTCCTCTCACTATATTTCTGAAATGAGAATATATGTAACTGATTCACTTGGAAAACCTATTGATTTAAACGATATTGATTGGTTTAAAGCACTGTTACTTCGCCGTAGGTTCCCCATATTACCCCCTCCCTTGGCTACCCCGTTTATGATAGAATATACTTCCTTGGCTACGCAGATAATTTTTTAAGTGTAATTCTATAAATAAAATGATGAGACAATCCGAGTTCAAAAAGAAATATGATCCTAACACAGGAAAATATATAAGACAACATATCTTTGGAGAAGGAATATCTGACAAAGTCAGATCTTTTGGCACAAAAGTATTTGGAAAAAAAGCTAACAAGAAACATGTCGAGTTCTGTCAGCCTCAAAAACCAAGTAAAAAGGCTGGTGATAAAATACTAAAAATGCTTTCTAAACCACCTGCCAAAAAGACAACAACAACAACTCCAAAAATGTTTAAACCACCTGTCAAAAAGACAACAACAACAACACCAAAAAAATGACTCAACAAGACATTAACAATAGAGTGCTTCAAATTATGTCAGGGGGAAAAATTATATAATTATTAAAATAAAATGAAATCATTTAGAAATCCTAAATATCTGGAGGGATATGAAGATATTGTTTTTGATCTAGAACAAGCTATTAATGTGGCTCCAGCAAACAACAGCGACCAAGAGCGAAATAATCTTAAATTTATCGCTGATAGCAGCGGTGAAGTCACTCCATTTGATTGGTATAATGCTAGAATAGCACTACATTTCAAAGTTCAACATCGTGATGGAACTAATTTTGCTATTGCCGCTAATGTAAATGATGATAGTCTTACTACTAATAGATTAGTGCAGATTATTGCATACGAAGCTGACTAAATGGGAATTGTAAATGGCGCTAATTCTTTTATTTCGAGATTATCAGTATTAGCAAATGGTAAAGAGTTATATGAGTGTAATTATGCTAATCATAGTGTAAATATAAAAAATTTACTTGAGTATAACAAATCCTACGCTGATGATACGTCTAGAAGTGCTAATAAAAATAGATTTACTAGAAGAAATGTTACTCATCGACAAGATGGAGCTAATCCTGACGGTGATCAAGCAGGTTTAAGGTTGGATAATGTTCCTCAAAATTTTAATCAAGGATTTTCAATGAGAAAAGCTTTACTTAGAACATCAACCATAGTAAGATGTGAAATTCTTCTCAACCGTTACTCATTTTTTGAGGTACCCGAGGATAAACTTCTTCTAAATGCTAAAATCGAAGTAAATTTTGAGATAGAAAAAGATGATAATCTTATACGGAGGGCTGCTGGAAATCGATGCCGAGTAGTTATCACTCGTCTTCAACTGTTTGTACCGCGGCTGGTATTCAATTCAGAAGGAAATAAAATCTACATGGAAAACTATCTCAAACCATACAAATGGACTTATCTCAATGAGGTTGTTGAATCTAACATTGCGGGCAACCAGAGAGTTGGTAATTTTAGAATTACAAACGGAATTTCAAAACCACGGCATGTATTTGTTTTTATAATCAATACTGCAAATATTGAATCACAGACAGCAAAGCCATTTTTATATAATACTTTCAGTGTTTCTACAGATCCACGAACTCTTGATAGATGCTATCTTGAGGTAGGAAATGGAAATGAGTACCCTGATATTCACTACGAGCCATCAACAGATCCTTCAAGAGTTTTTAGAGATGTAATGTCTTACATATATTCCAACAATGATTTTCAAGGTGGAACCCTTCTTAACAGATCAAATTTTGAGACTATTCCCGTTTGTTTATTTTGACCTAACTAAACAAAAATTAGATATTAAAGATGGAGTTACAAAACTGGCGTTTCATTACGAACTATCTGGAGTGACCGCCACCAACTACAATATTTACGCCTTAGTACTTCACGAGCGAGAGGCAGAAATCGAACAGCAAAGTGTAAAACTATTGCTGCGAGCATAGGGGAACCCCCTCCCTTGGCTACGCCGCATAAGATTTAATACAATTTATAAAATAAAATGACAACTTATATTGAATACAGAGTAAAACTAACACCCAACCAAAAGTCAAAACTGGGTAGTGCAATCAGAAATAAATCACCACTGACTCTTCGTCTAAAACATTCTCATCTTCGTGGATCAGAAGAGTTAATGCTGACCCGCAGACAAATTGCTAAAATAGAAACATCACTGGCAAATGGAACAGGATCAGATGTAAAGATAAGCCGTACACAAATACGACGATCAGTAAAACATGGTGGAAACCTATTCACATCTCTAGCATCTCTAGGCGCTAAACTTCTTCCTTACGCAATGCGAGGAGTTTCAAAAGTGGCACCGGCATTGGCTACTGGAGCTGCTTCTTCACTTAGCGAGATTGGATTAAAAAAAACTATTTGGAAAACAAATCACAATTCCCCGTAAATTCATCCTAATGCTACCACCTTTTGCTCGTGAGTTTACCAAATCACAAAGAGACCAAATCAACAAAGCTTATCAAACAGGCGGCCGATTGGTTATTAAGCCAGCCCGTAAACTGAGATAGAGGGAAGATTTCTTGGAACACTTGCTTCAATCGGAATTCCAATAGCAATTAGTTTAGCTTCAAAGATATTTGGATCAGGTCTTCAAGTTGATAGACACTCATCATCCAATACAGCAAATGTTTATGTTCCACCTGCGCCTCCAACAACACAAGGTGAAGGCTACTATCCATATCGATCTCCACCCTTTGTGGGAACATGGGATAACCCAATAGGAATGGGAGTTTAAAAAAAAGTCGAAAGGCAAAGGATTACTACGAGGAAAAAACAGCCCATTCAACTCAGTTCGCATATTAAGAGCCATTTTGTAATCAAACCTCTATCCAACTTTGACCTCATGGATTGGATAACCAAACTTGTTATTAAACATTTTAGAGGCATCTACAGTAGAGATGGACTACCACGTAAGATCAGAAAAGAATGTGGAATAATCAATCTCGATGATATTCAAGGAGCCGGCACACATTGGGTTTGTTATAGAAATCTAGATTCAATGGTGGAATACTTTGATCCATTTGGGTTAATTATGCCGAATAAAGCACTTGATTATTATCACACCTCTGGTAAACACATAGATTACTCAATAGATGAAATACAAAATCGCAGTACTGTTCTATGTGGTTATTGGTGTCTGTATTATCTATTAGAGCGACAGCAGGGCAGCGATATGCTAGACGTAATACATAACCCACATTTCGATAGTGACAACAGCGATTTCATAAAAGCATACTTCTCCTCCAAATAAAATATGTACTACAAGTAATTGTGAAGTAAAGATATAATTACCGGGGCCTAGCCGAAGGCTGTCACCGGTCATAAAATGCAACGCGTTTCTGTGTTTTCAAAGTTACATTGTTAGGGATATATCGCTGACTGAGATATATCGCTGGCCCGTTACTTTTGGGAGTGTTCGCTGAGATCTATCGCTGGTTCAGAAATTTGAAGTAGGGAACAACAACTGTAACCATGTAAATATTAATTCGATTAGTTTGCAGACGGAATGGTTTAATGCGACTATATTTACCACTTATCAATAAATGAGATCCCTGTCTATTGCAAAATATTGTTACAGTATTCATCCTAGCGATGACAAAGCTTGGTCGACGTAGAACTGTGTACGCTACGACAAAGCAAAAATCTTAACTTATTAAACTTGCACGCGCCAAGCTTTGTTTATGTGTTTCAATACCTCACAATTCGCACTCCCTACGGGAAACTTCGTCAAATATTTTCCGACAAACAATTAAAACTCATTAGGAGGAAGTCTATCACTGCTTTGACTTATGAAGCAACAAAACAAAATATTTTCAAATAACCTTTGTCACGCAATATTTACGTTAGCGAGATGCGCAAATTCTCAACTGTTCAAAATGCGGGATTCCCTAACATTTTGTCTTTTCACATTATTTATTAGACGTCTGGGGCGGATCCAGGATTTTTTTTTAGGAGGGGGTGCACTCGTCTCTTGCTCTACTTCAACACCAATAAACCACATAGTTTTTTTTTGCAGAATAACAGTTGTATTAGAAAACCGCAGGTTATCTCGGGGGGGGGGGGTGCGCACCCCCTGCACCCTCCCCCTAGATCCGCCCCTGAGACGTTGATGTAGAATTTTTATGTTTTTCTCCTTGGTATTCTTAGCTACTTTGGATTCTTGTTGCTAAGAAATATCTTATTATTATGTAATCGATCTGAACACGTGAGAAAAACTGCCTAACTTGACAGCCTAGGATTTAATGTATTGAACCCTCATCTACTGTTCTGGAGTTTTAATTATATGTGACCTTTGCTGCAACGCAGTCATTCGTTCTAACACACTCGCCATGCGAACAAATTACTTTTTCCCTCCTCCTCCTCTTGCCCTTTCCTCTTTCCTTATTTGCATTAAACTATTGCTAAGGGCGTTTTTATGCCCTCACCTCTACTGGACATAATTGTTTACCTTTGTGATTAAGAAGTATATTGAAATAATTCAAAGAAAATTAATTATGCATTAAATAGGCTTAGGGCCAAATATTAATTCGATTAGTTTTGGAACGGAATGGTTAATGCGACTATATTTGCTACTTGTCAATAAATGAGATCCCTGTTTATTGAAAAATATTGTTACAGTGTTCATCCTAACGATGACAAAGCTCAGTCGCTGTTGAACTGTGTACACTACGACAAAACAAAAATCTTAACTTATTAAACTTGCATGCGCGAAACTTTGTTTGTACGTTTCAAAACCTTTCAATTCGCACTAGGAAACTTCGTCAAATATTGGCCGACAAATAATTAAGACTCATTACAATAAAGTCTATCACTGCTTTAACTAATGAAAAACCAAAAAAGACCGTTTCACATAACCTTTGTCACGCAATATTTACGTTAGCGACATGCGAAAACTCTCAGCTGTTCAAAATGGGGGATTCCCTAACATTTTCTCTTTTCACATTATTCATTACACCTTGTTTTCATCTCTAAAGAATATTTGAAATAAAAAAGATTTTCATGTCGCCCGACAAACTTGTTGATGAAAACGACCCTTCCAAGTGGGTTGCCAAGACAAAAGTGGCCCCGGTAAAATTCACGAAGTGATTCTTGTTATAATTAATAATCATATCTTAATAATATTCTTTTGTAGTACTTATTTCATCATCACTAGACTCTATCGTAGAAGTCTCATCTCCCTCACCAATTTTTTCTAGATCTTTTGAGAGATTAAGTATATCTTCTACATTAACTTTAAGTTCATGTATTAACTTTAATAAACGATTGTAAATATCCAATTCTTTTTCTATACAATTCTTTTTACTACAAATCTGTTCATAAAAAGCATTCCACACTTCCATTCTACTCTATATTTAGATTAATCTCCACCACTATCATCACCACTTTTCTTTAATTCTTTAATCTTAGTAAGTTTGGTGTTTAAATCTTTAACATTTTCAACAAGAGTTCTAAACTGAGAATAGAGATCAATAAGTTTGGTTAATCTAAACTTGCGATCATCTGGTATTACTAACCAGCTAAATCCACCATCTCGTATTGTTTCTAGTAAATCACACTCATACGAGAGTAGTATTCGAGACAAATCTGGATTTTTCTTTCTCTCAAGTTCTAACTCATCATTAATCTTAGTTCGTAATTTTAACTCAGAATCTTTTATTGTTTTGATACGCATAGACTTTTCAATCTCTTTGTAAAACTTCGCCTCCATTTCAATGTATAATTATACAAAATAACTTCCTTTTACAACTTGTAGCAATAAATCTGATTTCTCACCTATTTCCATAATCAACTCAAATATTTTTATTAATCGCTTGTCGTCGTCCACTTGAGCACAGTCGGCATATTCAAAGCTAACATTTAACATATTATAAATCTTCTTAAGTTCACTTTTTAAAAACTTAGCTCTCGATTTCATTTTACATAATCACTATATAAAATGAAAGAATCTTATTGTATCGTGGATAAAAGAGTAACTCCTTGCACGGAGCCAAGTGGTTACCAAAAGGATAAAAGAGGGCGAACTCAATTCTTTTGTAAATGCGCGGTTTGCGGAACTAAAAAAGTTAGATATGTAAAAATGGGATCAGTTCCTCAAACTTGAAGTGGAACTAAAAGAAAAACAAAAAAACGAAAGTCAAAAAACTAAATAGCCCGTCTGAAGGGGCGGGCGTTTTTGATACTGTGGTTGGCACAGCAGTATAGCGTAGATTATTTCTAATAATCCAGATTCATGGCCAGAAATAATAAGTAATAATTACGGAATTATTCTTGATGAGCACTTTTGGGAAAACAATCCATTACTAAGTTTTGAAACAATGGGAGAAGGACTGTTTCCTTTGAGGGCAGGTCTTGACGGTATAACCAGACTGTGGTATCAGGAGCCAGCTACCAAACCCAAGCGCAAAACACGAGGAAAAGGTGTTGATATACACAAAGCTATTCTTAAAGTAGCTCCCCGTAAGGGTTTCGTGTTGCCTGGGCATAGGTATACTAGACCTGGTAACCCACTTGATTCTCAATTGAAATACGATCCTGAAACTGGTGAGATACTGGAAATATACGAACAACCAACTGGCCGAACAGATGCTGTGTCCATGCATCACGATGTAGATTACTCTGTCTGCGCAAACAAACCCAAAAGTGAACAAGTAAAATGTAAAAATGAAGCTGATAGAAAGATGGTAGCAGCTTTAGATGCAATTCCTTGGAAACAGAGGCAATGGGGTCATGCTCTGGCTAGAACAATGATTAATACAAAAGAAAAACTTGGAACTGGTCTTCAAAAAAACGCGAGTCGGCGTTGAGTAGTGATTGGTCTAAACAATTAGCTGACGAACTTCACAAACCAATCACAAGAAACCTTTTTAAAGAGATCAGTAATCTCAAACGGAATTGATGAAATCTGGACTGCTGATTTGGTTGAAATGCAAAAGTTTAGTAAGTGGAATAAAGGAATTAAATATTTGCTAATGGTTATTGACGTGTTTAGCAAGTATGGCTGGATTAAACCTCTAAAAGACAAGAAAACTGAAACTGTCAGTAAAGCATTTGATGAAATATTCAGGAGTAAACGTAAACCGCAAATGCTATGGACTGATAAAGGTTCTGAGTTTATCAGTAAACATTTCAAAGATTTTTTGAGTAATAAAGGAATCAAGTTATATCACACTGAAAATGAGAAGAAATCTAGCGTTGTTGAAAGATGGAATGAAACAATGAAAAAAAAAGAATGTGGAAGATGTTTACTGTGACAAGATAGATAAGCTAGTTAATGATTACAATAATGCGATACATTCTAGCGTGGAAATGACTCCTGTTGCGGGGAGTAAAAAGGCAAAAGAGAAAAAAGCTTGGTCTAATTTGTACAGGGATTTGATGTACTTAAAACTAAGCAAACCAAAGTTTGCAATTGGAGATAGAGTTCGTATTTCAAAATATAAGAGAAAAATATTTGATAAAGGCTACACACCAAACTGGACAGAGGAGATATTTGTGATTGATAAAGTTTTACCA
>OZ037997.1:18236369-18316369 GCA_964035705.1 Porites rus | reverse complement strand
GAAAAAATAGATAGTTCTTGGGGTACCCTGCGCTCTTTACAGCCGTATTAAACCTTTTGCCTTTCATTACCAGGAAATATTTTCAGTCGATATAATGAATGTGTAATCATTGCAAATTGCCAATTAATTATTCGTGTGATCAACAAAACATTTTACATATGCAAGACCATTCATTAATGCCAATATAGTTTCAACTCTGTGGAAATAACAATCTTTTAAAAGAATAATCAAACAATTGCGGCATCTTAATGTTCCTTAACAAGAAAAGAAATTCATTAACAGAAAAGATAAAGTGTTTTTTAAGGGCCTGTTTGCATGGAGGTGTGGGACGACAGATAGGTAAGGTAGCCCGCTTAGGTGGGGTGACCCGCCGCATTTTACCTCACCTACCTGGGGTCCCCCAACGCCATGTAAACAGGCCCTAAGAATCAAGTTTTTGCTTGTTTATACCTCAATGTTTTCACCGTTCAAACATCGCGGTATATAGGTCTGCATACACCTAAAGCACGCAGCATATTTTCTAGCTATTTTATTTATCCTCCTGCTCCCCGATTTTGTACATATATAGACTAAGCATTGCACGCATCTTGGTTTGTGCAAGCAAAGCAGCAAATTACATACATGTACCTGTACACTGTACAAGCCTGGTGAAATGATTGCAATGCATTTTACACGCCAATTCTGCAATGCGAGTTTTAGGTATATTGTAAAATTCGCGAGAATTAAACCGTACCTCCAAATTCAACGCATATATTGGCAAGATAATGCTCATAAAATAATAATTGTTATTGATTTTGTATTCCAGTAAACGAACATTCACCCAAGGAAAATGAAATTCATTCGCACTAAGGGACTGTTTACATGGAGGCGGGGGACACCACGTAGGTGAGATAACCCGCTTAGGTGGGGTAAAAAAATAACCCTACTTTACATGCAATCTTACAACCACGCCATCCCGGGGTGCACTTTCTCAAGATTATTGAAAGGTCGCTTAGCACGTAAACACAAAAAATGCTAGCAACCACGTGTTTTGGCAATTAATGCTCTTCCACACTCACTTGCTGCTCTTGCTGCAACCTTCAGTGCTGTGGCTTTCTATTGTTACCGTTAATAATGATGCAAAGCCACCGCCAAAGTGAATTTTGCGCGAATTTGATGTATCACAAATCCGACCCCGGGTAGGCGGGTTACCCCACCTTGAAACGTTTACATGGCAAAATTTGACCCCGGTTGAGAGGGTTACCCGGTCTGGCAGACCGGGCAACCCGCCTTGGCGGGTCACCCCACCTATCATGATCAATTCAAAATGAGATATTATATGGACAGGCGGCCGCCTGAGGCGGGTTACCCCACCTAAGAGGGTTACCTCACCTACTTAGGGTCGCCCACCACCATGTAAACAGGCCCTAAAGAATGTTGTTTTCGATAAAACGCTATAGAAATTGGCCTTAATGACTGTTCTTCTTGATGCAAAAATCTTTAATGACTATGTCACAAACTTAAATGTTTGCTTCCTTGGCTAACCTGCTTGTGCATTAATAAAAATGTATAATGTTTTAACGTTAATAAAAACTTATTTCTCAGTAATGAAGGGCAAAAGGTTTAGGTAACCGAATAAGCAAATTTTGTTCCCTAACTAGAATGTTCTGGATCACCGAGACGAAGCTCAAAGACGAGGCATTCCACTTGCCGTGCATCGACAAAGGATTCTCTTATAGAAACATCTCAAAGGCAGGGGTGATATGAACTGACGATTACTGCTGCAAAATGCGCAGGGTGGTACAGATTCATGCAGACGTTTATACCGCATTTTACATGTCAGTAATGACTTTCAAAAACTATAAAAGACTGTAATATTGATGTTAATGTTTTTTCCAAAGAGATAATAGACTTTGCAATAAAGAAAATGACATTTCGATGGTGTTATTGAAGATATATTACTGAGCATATTAACTGCGCAAATGAAACGACGGATGATTAAAATGGACATTTCTTCGAGAAAATGTTCTTTCTAGGATGTTATTGAATTCCCGTAATATAAAATGAATTACTACTTTCTGTTAATGAGGGGCAAAAGAGTAGAACCTTTGGGATCACTGCAACTATATTGCTAAATGTAGTTGCAGTGAATAGTCAACTACACAGCCACTTTCGGGGTAGTCACGTCATGCTCCTCCACAAGGAGTACTAAATATTTGACAACCAAATGGCTGCTTAGGATGCTAGTCTAGATTACAAACATAATAAAACATGATTAACTCACCTATTGTGTCTTTGATAACGCTTGCAATTTTGATGGCAGTTTTATTTGTCATGTCATCAAAAGACTTCAGTGGAAACAGCGACTGTGGCCTTTTCACTATCCGTCCAAGCTCCTTGAAATCAGTTTCCCAGCCAACTGGCAAAATTATAACTTTGATGTTTTCCTTGCACAGTTCTTCAGATATTGATGAAAGGATTCCTTGCTCATCCTCACTTCCTTCCTTCTCAGATAACTGTTTTCCAGCAGTTATCAACACAATAAGCCGATTCTGATGCGTTGGTTTTACCATAAAGTGTTTGGCTGCCTCTTTTAATGCCAAATCCATCCTTCTGAATTCACTTTCAGTTTGTGACGGGACAGATACATCTGCTGTATTTGGATCTAATTCTATTGTATCAGCCTTTTCACCATACACAACTAGAGCTGGTTTTGAATGCTCTTGGGGGAGGTTCCAATGACAGGAAATGTATTGCGAAAAGTTTAGCTCCTTTTCCAAGTTTTCTGCTGACACTGGTTTTGAGAAGTCCAGTGCAAAGGCCACTTGAAAGTCGAAATCTGAGCCTGGAAGATGCACATCAAACAGTGTATGACAACCGTGCCCATTCACTTCGTTTAGGTTTAACTACAATCGGTGACAAAATTGTTGAGACGTTGTACTCAAATAGGGTAACTTCAGAGAACAAAAGAATCCGCACACCTCCCCTGTTCCCTCCATTCAAAGTTGGGGTGTTTGTTGTTTTTCTATAGGTAGCTCGAACATTGGCACAACATTGCATGGAGGGGATGGGGGAGGAAAAGCTATATTTCCTCATTTTAATGTCAGTAAAACGTAAAAATGTTCAGTTTAGGGTGAAGTGTCTAAATTCATTTTGCCGCCGATTGTAGCAATAAATTGTCATCTACAGTCTTGTCCATTAGAAGTTTTTAAACGCCAGTTGTAGGTCCAGGAAAATTATCTTCAACTTAAAATATCTATGTACATGCGACAACTTGAACTTCTGACCTTCACCACTGTTTTAACCTGGGGGGGGCAATAGACCGGTTTTATATTTTGGCTGCAGGCAGACAGGTCTGGGCTGCAGGAGAAATGTTAAAACCACTTTTTTGGGAACTGGGACTCGTCAAATGTTTCGTGGGTTGAAACAAGTACTACACAATTTATTTTAAGATACGGAAGAAGTGATAATTTGACCTCATTTACTACACTGGGCGATACACAAATAAAGTGAATTTTTGCTCAGATTTACTATCCTGGGCAAAACTGTTGAAAAATGAGTTTTGGTCACTTTTGTTACATTGAGCAAAAATGTGGCAAATTACTACTTTGACCGAATTTGCTATAGAGAGCAAAAGCAGTCAAAAATTCATCTTCGATCTTCATCTTCGATTTGCTATCAAGTTTGATACCCCTGTAAATGCCTTGATAAAGTAAAGGTTATCCTTGTTTTTACACACGGGGCAAATTTGAGGCAAATTCGGCATTTACCACCTTTGCCACTAATGCAAAATTATGGCAAAGTTGGTCCTATGTCATGTGGCAAAATTGAGCAAAATTAAGCAAATGTGGCATTAGAGGTAAATCCGTTTTTTCGTCCAGTGTCAGGTACAATTGAGTCTAACGAATCAGACAAATAAGGCACACTTTATGCATAGAGAACAAAGCGTACCCCACTATGGGAAGGTATACATAAGGCAGGAAGATGCAAATATAGACCTCCAAAGAACTAACCAGTGGCTAACGAGCAGAAAACTAACCAAAGAGGAAGTTCGGGGGCCTATTATTCCAGGATCAAAACTTTGCAACAAGGTTATACCATTGCAATATCATCAAAGATGTCATCATAAATATGCAGAATGTGTGACAAGTTTGGTGAATCTGTCGATCACATCACATCTTCCTGGGTGTGTACAAACACCAACCTCTTTCTGCCCAGAACAAGCCAAGACTCAATAGATTCACAGGCACGATGACGCAGCGCTATATATCGATTGGAAGGTGTGCCAGAATTATAACATTATGACAGCTGACAGTTGGTACGACTAATGTAGAAAACGAACAGAAGACGATTTTGTGGAATAAGCTAATTCACACTGATAGCGGAGCACCATGAGCAAGTAAATTTGGTGACCTATGCATTTGAGAAATTTTGGTAATCACGTGACCGTACGTCCACCCGCCGCCGCCCGACCACCCGTCCATCCGCACCACATGTACACCAATATAGAAAATAACTCAATCAACAGGTATGGCAACCCAAATGTAACTCAAGGTTTTATTTGGAAGGAAATCGCATGGACGCCCGTACTTTTAGAAAGAAAAAAACAACAACAACGTCGAGTCTTTTTCGACGTTATTTTTGATGTTTACACTCACGCGGATAACAGAGAAAGGGCTATAGCGAGTGATTGAAAACAAAGGAGACGAAATTTGTTGAAATAACAAAAAAAACATGAATATTTCATAGCGGCGGTGAGAAAATGATAAATGCCAGCGGTCAGCAAGGAGAGGCCAGCAAGGTGAAAATTAGCGGCAGTGAAAAAATAACAGCGAACATGAACACAAGAAACAAAATTTTGGGTAAGCACATACGACAATTCCTCCACACACTGTAGTCGTGCAAAACAGCGGCAAAGAAATGAGCCAAAAAGCGTGCTGCACGTCCAAATTTGTTTTTTTTTTTCCTTAGAACTATTAATTTTGATGCCATTCACACAGCCCTTCCCGTTTAGCATTACACGATTTTGCTTTATTTTTTGTTTATAAGTATTATAAACCAGAGCTTCGCTTTTAGCCCTGGGTAAATCTACATATTTTACATACCTAGCGGCTAAAAGACCAGATAACATAATCAGATATCATACTGACGATAAAATTATGCCAGATTATAGATAGATATGGTACTCCCATCGGGCAGAAATACATCCGTCAAGGTAGTCAAGAAACTCTTTTCCGTATAAAGACGCAGAGTCTGAAATAGCCAGAATTTGGAAAATAGAAACACTACGAGACGATAACAGTAGTTGTTGTTGGTGCGCGTGGGGCCATCGGAAAGGGCTGGAAAAGTACTTTCACAGAATTCCAGGCACAGGCAGCAATCAAAGAGCTCCAAAACATACTCTTCTGAGAACAGCTCATTAAGTGAACTCTTTGGTACCCAAAAAACCATGATTTGGACCCGGTGCTTCAGGGTTTAAACAAGCAAGCCAAGGAATGCTAATAATAACAATGTTAATAATAATACTTGAATCACTGGAGATGGCAAAGCAACTGAGAACGTGAACGAAATCGTGCAACATCGGAGAGTTAAAATACAACCGGTTAAATTATTATGTGCGCTAAGCAAGATGTTAGGAAAGCAACAAGCACTTGCTCGAATCAAGATCATAAATGACACAAATAATCTGATCTTCGCAGTATCAGTCCTGGTAGCGGAGAAGTTGGTTTTGAAAAATAAATGGGTAAGAAAGGAAATAAAAGACCTGCTAGTGGCTTATCGAATTCAAGATTACAGACCTTGGAAAAGATCTGATCATGTCGAGAGAGAGTTTAAGAATAGGATACAAGCATATGCAGGAAGCCTCAAACGGCGTTCAGAGCTAGCTGAAACCATCTATTCTATATACAGTGTGGGTTCCAATTGAAAAGAAAAATGTCAGTATACTGTCAAGAAGTCATGGACTAAACTAAGGCAAAATAGCGAAATCAATAATGGTAATGCGTGGTTAATCGAAGCCCTAATAATCAGGGTTCGAATGTATTCGTTAGCTTGGTGCATAACTTTATCTATCTTAATGTATAACGGTATCTGGAAACTTGTAAGAAGACCTGCAATATAGGAAGAAGAATTTATTCACCATTTTCGTTGGTTTGGTCTTCTATAGTGTCTAATCTTCTACTCTTACAAGGAGTTTCATCTTCATCGGGAGTAGAGGCTAAAATAAAAAAATAAAAAAAACCGGTGATAAGAAGGACGTTTAAAAGTAACAACTTCAAGCTCTTTTATTTAACGTATTGTCTTCATTCAGACATGTTCATATTTGCGGAATTAAGGGTTGTATAACCTTTGGCATCTTCCAGTTCAAACGAGCTGTCTGATAAAAAGCGTCTACGTTGTGGGGGTATTCCTACGTTTAATTGTAAAATTGCTTATTTACAGCTTGATTGACAGCCTCCCAGGTCACATTACAATTTACGTAATTAAGTAACTTGGTAAGTTAATAACGTCTCAAGAATGACCGCGGTAAGATAATTTTATCCAAGTTTGGTTAGCGCTGTTTAGGTAGATAGCATGCAGTAGCGGGTACATACCACGTGTTACTAAAGGAGGAGTTGGTCTGGAAATTTGTCTAAGGTTAGCGGAGCATCCAAAGGAGGTGGGGGGTGGGGGGAGGGGCAACTTTCATGCTTTCTTTCGTTACCATTCTTGTTTCACTCGCGTTGCAAATTCCCGACAAAATTATAAACCCTGCTTTCGCGAGGTATCAAACGAAGGATCCAATTTAGATAGCAATAAAGATGTTTCAGATGGCCAACGGTTTTCTCTATCCCGGCGAACACTGGGCTCATATATTTCCTCATGAATAAACCACCAAGAGAAAATCGCTCAATACGTGCCCCTTTGATATCCGTATGCTTCGCAATTAGGGAAGATAACTCTCAAAAGTTTAGAAGGTGCTTTTGTCTTACAACTGAGCCAACGAGCAGTCGCCACTGCTTATGTTGTGGCTTTGGCCGTCTGACCCTGGAAGACTGACAACAATAAACTGAAATGTTTTATTGGTGAGAGTAAAACTACATCATCATATAGATTCTCAAACATATTTACACTACTTTTATTCATTTAGATAGGTCAATCCGTGTAAAGCGGACAGATAGGATGTGTTTGTCGATCGAGACTCAGTCAGACGAACTTAACTGAGACAAATAAAACGTCGAGCTTTAATATCGTGGAGCTTGACTCAGTCAGTTTGGTTCGAGGCAGGAAAGGTTCGACGTCACATCCTCATCACATCTTTCTCCCCAGAACAAGCCAAGACTCAATAGGTTCACATGCACGATGACGCAGCGTTATATATTGATTGGAAGGTGTGCCAGAACTATAACATTATGACAGCTAACAAATGGTACGAATAATGCAGAAAACGAACGGGCAACGATATTGTGGAATATGCTAATTCACCGATAGCGGAGTTCTCGCCCGCGCGAAGAGGGCGTAGCGGAGCACTACGAGTAAGAAAATTTGGTGACCTATGCATTCGAGCGTTTTTGTAATCACGTGACCGTACGTCCACCCCCTGCCGCCCGAACACACCCGTCCGTCCGCACCACAGGCATATTAAAATAAAATAACTCAATCAACAGGTATGGCAACCCAAATGCAACTCATGGTTTTATTTGGAAGGAAATCGCATGGCCGCCCGGACTTTTAGAGAGGAAAAAAACAACAAATTCAAGTCTTTTTCGACGTTATTTTTTATGCTTACACTCACGTGGATAACAGAGAAAGGGCTATAGCGAGTGATTGAAAACAAAGGAGACGAATTTCGTTGGAAAAAAAAATTTTTGGTATGCACATACGACAATTTATCCATGCATTGTACTTGTGTAAAACCAACGGCAAAGAAATGCACAAAAAAGCGTGCTGCACGTGCAATTTTTTTTTATACTTAGATATATTAATCTTGATACCATTCACACTGCCCTCCCCGTTTACCATTACACAATTTTATTTTAATTTTTTGTTAAAAAGTATTATAAACCAGAGCTTCGCTTTTAGCCCTGGCTAAAACTGTATATTTTACACAACTAGCTGCTAATACACCAGACAACATAATCAGAGATCACTCTGATAAAATCATGCAAAATTATAGATATGGTAGTCCCATAGGGCAGAAATACATCCGTCAAGGTAATCAGGAAACTCTTTTACGTATAAAGACGTTGAGTCTGAAATAGCCAGAATTTGGAAAATAGAAACACTACGAGACGATACCAGTAGTTGTTGTTGGTGCGCGTGGGGCCATAAAGAAAGGGCTCGAAAAGTACTTTGACAGAATTCCAGGCAAGGCAGCAATCGAAGAGCTCCAAAACATACTCTTCTGGGAACAGCTCATTAAGTGAACTCTTTGGGGCCATAAAAAAGGGCTGGAAAAGTACTTTGACAGAATTCTAGGCACAGGCAGCAATCAAAGAGCTCCAAAACATATGTCTAGTTTTCCTGTTATTAAAACAATTAACAGAGTAAAACGTATTGTCTTCATTCAGACATGTTCATATTTGCGGAATTAAGGGTTGTATAACCTTTGGCATCTTCCAGTTCAAACGAGCTGTCTGATTAAAAGCGTCTACGTTGTGGGGGTATTCTTACGTTTAATTGTAAAATTGCTTATTTACAGCATGATTGACAGCCTCCCAAGTCACATTACAGTTTACGTAATTAAGTAACTTGGCAAGTTAATAACGCCTTAAGAATGACCACGGTAAGGTAATTTTATCCAAGTTTGGTTGGCGCTGTTTAGGTAGATAGCAGTGGCAGGTCCATACCACGTGTTACTAAAGGAGGAGTTGGTCTAGAAAATTGGTGTAAGGTTAGCGGAGCATTCGAAGGGGGAGAGGGGAAAAGGCCCATATTTCATGCTTTCCTCACAGGTTGCAGAGAAGTTATGTTTAAGCGACCATGCTTGTTCCACTCCCATTGCAGATTCCCGACAAAATTATAAACCTCGCTTTCGCGAGGTATCAAACTAAGGATCCAATTTAGATAGCAATAAAGATGTTTTAGATGGCCAACGGTTTTCTCTATCCCGGCGAACACTGAGCTCATATGTTTTGAGAAAAATCGCTTAATACGTGCCCCTTTGATTTCTGTATGCTTCGTAATTAGAGAAGATAACTCTCAAAAGTGTAGAAGGTGTTTTTGTTTTACAACTGAGCCAACGAGCAGTCGCGACTACTCATGTTGTGGCTTTGACAACAATATACTGAAATTTTGTTTTTTCAGTGAGAGTAACATTACGTCATCATATAAACTCACAAACATATTCATACTAGTTTTAACCATCACGAATATAAAGACATTCCATGCCCACTTTTAGTGTGGTTACTGTAGTTGGTGTAGTTGCTGTATTTGGTGTAGTAACTGTAGTTGCTGTAGTTGCTGTAGTAGCTCTAGTTGGTGTAGTTGGTGCAGAATGTGTAGTTAGTGTAGTTGCTGTAGTTGGTGAACTTTGTGTAATTGGTGCAGTATGTGTAGTTGGTGTAGTATGTGTAGTTGTTGTAGTTAGTGTAGTTGGTGTAGTTGCTGTAGTTGCTGTAGTTACTGTAGTTGGTGTAGTTGCTGCATTTAGTGTAGTAGCTGTAGTTGCTGTGGTAGCTGTAGTTACTGTAGTTGTAGTTGGTGTAGTTAGTGTAGTTGCTGTAGTTGCTGTAGTCGGTGTAGTTGATGTTGTTACTGTAGTTGGTGTAGTTAGTTGCTGTAGTTGGTATAGTTGATGCACTTGGTGTAATAGGTGTACTTGGGGCAGTTACTGTAGTTTGCCGTAGTATGTGTAGTTGCTGTAGGTTGGTGTAGTAGGTGTATAAGTTTGGTGTAGTTGGTGCAGTTTGGTGTAGGTGCTGTAGTTTGGTGTATTTATTTTAGGTGCTGTAGTTCGGTGTAGTTTGGTGTAGTTTGTGTAGTTTGGTGTATTTTTTTTTAAATTTGCGGTAGTTCCTGTTGTTGATCCAGTTTAATGTAGTTTCATATAGTTTCTGTAGTTGATGTAGTTGGTGTAGTTGCTGCATTTAGTGTAGTAGCTGTAGTTGCTGTAGTAGCTGTAGTTACTGTAGTTGTAGTTGGTGAAGTTAGTGTAGTTGCTGTAGTTGCTGTAGTCGGTGTAGTTGGCGTAGTTGATGTTGTTACTGTAGTTGGGGTAGTTAGTTGCTGTAGTTGGTATAGTTGATGCACTTGGTGTAATAGGTGTACTTGGGGCAGTTACTGTAGTTTGCCGTAGTATGTGTAGTTGCTGTAGGTTGGTGTAGTAGGTGTATAAGTTTGGTGTAGTTGGTGCAGTTTGGTGTAGGTGCTGTAGTTTGGTGTATTTTTTTTAGGTGCTGTAGTTCGGTGTAGTTTGGTGTAGTTTGGTGTATTTTTTTTTAAATTTGCGGTAGTTCCTGTTGTTGATCCAGTTTAATGTAGTTTCATATAGTTTCTGTAGTTGATGTAGTTTGGTGTAGTTGCTTTATTACCTTTTTATAGTTGGCATAGTTGTAGGAATACGATTACGAGATTGTAATGAAGATTTAATCGCTTTTTATCAACAAAAAGACAACTTCAATTCTTGTCACTACAACGTTCTCGGTAAAGAACGTAGTAGAATGGCGACGGCCAACTAGTTTTCCCGCCAAAATGACACTTGTTTATCTGCGAGCGCTACTTAGTATTGGGAGGATCTCGAACTCGTTCTCGTGATACTTGAATCTTATGCTCTCTAATGGTTAATTAATCTTATTTGTAAATGATATATGAAATAAATCATATATGAACTGCGGAAATGAAATGAAAATGAAGAAATGATCGTCGCCGTGAACGCAATTTATGCAATTGCGTAAAGAAGCCTGAAAAAAATTCAGGACTTCAACGTGGTTTGAACCCGTGACCTCGCTATTATCGGTGCGATGCTGTACCAACTGAGCTATGAAGCCACTAACGTTGGGAGCAGGTCAATTGTGGGTTCATACGCTCCCGTGAAAGAAATGAGTGTAAATGACATATGAAATAAATCATATATGAACTGCGGAAATGAAATGAAAAAAAAAAGAAATGATCGTCGCAGTGAACGCAATTTATACAATTGCGTAAAGAAGCCACAACTGACCTGCTCCCAACGTCAGTGGCTTTATAGCTCAGTTGGTAGAGCATCGCACCGGTAATCGCGAGGACACGGGTTCAAACCCCGCTGAAGTCCTGAATTTTTTTCAGAATGTTTGCGATCTTTGAGGTACTTGTAAATAGTATGAAAATTGGTGCATGCATAATAAATGTAATAGCGTTGCACGAAAATGTTACCCTAAATAGTTTTTAATCATAAGTTAATACCTTCACTCTTTTTCCGTCGAGACGAAGAGGTGCCTTCTTCGAGACCTTCCATGTCAATTGCAGCGTGCTCCTGCTTGTAAACATAATCATGTAGACAATGATCAGCGTTTTTTGTGTTTAACATTATAAAGGTCATGAAAGGTTAGTCTAAGAAACGGCAGTTTCTTTTAAGGTGGCTCGATAGGGTTTTTCAGAGTCAATACCTCCCAAGTTTGAGCATAAATTACGTCGCCATTAACAAGGATTTGGACAAAGTTACCACCACAGCTGTGTTAGATAAAGATGATAGTTTTTTCATGACCAGGGTTGCAATGACCTCGCAGTAGCCATAGCAACGAAACCACGTCATTACCTATTTGCTTGCAGCGGTATTTCGTGGCACCGGGAACTGTTCTTCCAAAAGCGTTTAAGGGAGCTTAATTTTTCCTCCAATAGCTGCCTCGATGTTCGTGAATTTTAAGCGAAATCTATAGAAGCGTTATTGAGATTTTTTGGGATGAAGTTTTTATGGTTAGGAATCCGCTAAAAATGGACAATCTTGAAGTTTGGTCGTTATCTGTAGAAAACGAAGCGCTTTTTAAATGCAATTTCACCTCATAGTAGTTTGAATATTTTTTAAAACGTGTATGGAAGATCATGGAGATAGCTCTAGACGATTGCTAGAAAGGAGGATTTGATTAGTATGTATCGAGGCGCTCTTGTTAGCGGTTTTGTTAACATTTTGGCCCTCTTTAACAAATTAGCGAATAAATTTTGAACCGCTCAATAGAGCTCATTAAAAATTTGAGATTGTGTAGTTACCGAAAATATCCATACCCCCACCCCCTGGAATTTCCGTTATTATTCAACTTGGTTTGGTACCCTCTGAAAAGAATATTTGTGCCAAAATCGTTGTTGCACTATATTATTATGCAAAAGATAATTTTTTTTGTGGTAAATGGGAAAAGAACTTTTCATTCATGTTAATACGGTGTCTAATAATCTCAAGGACATTCTTAGCTAATAATTAACCACATAGGCGATACCTTACACTACTGACTACATGAATAATACCATCTGCAAAAAAAAACCACTTACATTCAAACTACACACCACGTGAGCCTTCGTTACTTCATTTCAGTTAGAACATGTTGACAAGAAGGCTTAGAACACGACCAAATTACGGTTAATCAAATGTGTAATAAAGCAACAGCTAGATAACCGGTTTTATTCATGATCCACAGCTGATAACTGGTTGGGCTCATGGAACGACAGTGCTGCGAAAATGAAAGAACATTGTCTCCCCCTCAAATCCTCACTTAAACGTTCGCTACCTTCCCAAAATACTTAACTTTTGAACTGACATAGCAAGCAAATGAGTAACTTAACGGCAGAGTTACAGAAAATCCCCAGAAAATATTAAACTGTTCCTCGCACTCGCGTCCGAATCTCGACTGCCAACCGCATACGAATGCTTAACCAAGAGGTCGCTGATTCAAGAGTACTAAGAAACTCTTTAACAAGTTAATCGCCATTTCCTTTTAAAGCGTGTTCAAAAAGAATCATAGATTTTCACTTTCTAGCGCTCAAAAAAATTCTCAGATAAAAACGTTTGGACGCCATTGTACTTTGCTAGTACCGGTATGCTGGATAGGGTGCTACGCGGCGGAGACTGGGAACTGGTAAAATACGAAATAAACTTCAAAACTACCAAACAAACTACCCGACAAATCGAGTTCTCAGACGCTTTCAAGACAAAAATAGGTAGTTGCCCTGTGCGGGCCGCAATTATACACGCAAGTGAGCTTTCTTGTACAGCTGCACTGCCATGTCATAACAACGGATTACTTTCTTGTTCCCAATTGTATATAGGAGCATTTTTTAAGAACTATGAATAAGTCAAAAAGCTCCTTCGCATCGCTTCGCACATTTTTAAAATACAGTGTTACAAAGAATGGGTGATTGAAGGTAATGATCGATTAACCCTTGTTGATACCTTCTACTCAGAGAAGTTTTTGACACTGACTCAGTTAGGACCGAAATTTGTTCTTTGTAATCGGTCGGGTAAAAATAGTTTAAAAAAGATGAAGTTATAGTTAGCACGGAATGTTGAACGTTGCACACAAATGACCTATGTTCCACAAAGAGCGATTTCCCTATTGTGCGTTTTGTTGAATACACTTTATTTTTTTCTCAACTCGTTCAAACCAGTTCTTTGTGTCCAACTGCAGCACTAAAGCAGTCATAATTTACAAGATGAGTCAACTTCACGACTCATGAAAGAAACAGAAAGCCACTACATTTCCTCAAAGAAATTCAAGCAAACAAGACAAGTTTATACGAAAGGGGAGAAACAGAGGAGCTCTAGCGTGAGAGAAGGGACCAGAGTACAAATAATTACAGGGTGTTTCAAAAGTTCGTTCCGATTTTTTATCCGCTTAAATTTCACTAATTATTAACAAAAACCTTTTGAAAACTTAGTATGTTATTCATTTAACATTCAATACCTAAAATATTAGTAACCAGAACGTCTCCCTGTATGTATTCTGACATTTTCTAAGCGGTGAGGTATAGAATGTACGAGCTCCCTAAGCGTGTCCAAAGTCACATTCTTTAAGGCGAAGCACAGTCACTGTCTTAGCTCGTCCAATGTTTTGGGGACTGGATCTTTGTATATTGTCTCTTCTGCGATAATCCAGATGGTCTCTAGGGGGTTCACATCACGTGAGTTTGCCGGCCGGTCCTCCTTTGGTATAAAGTTGGCAAATCCTTCTGACACCATGCTTGCATGAAGGGTGCACCGCCTTTTTCTCTTCAAGGCTTTCCACATACTGTTGTGCTCGAAACTTTGATCGATAATGTGAAGTTGAATTTTTTTTACCTTTCTGTTTTGTGGAATTATTACGCATATACGTACAGCTTTTTCGATAACTGATTTCTCACACAGTTTGTGGAAAAAGGGCCATCCACTCCTTGATTGTCTTGTAAGGTCTTTACTTTTGACCACTTGTTCGGTCATCGTTCGACTTCTTCAACAATTTGGCGATTTTTTTTTTTGACTGAATGGCCAGAAGACCATCAAAATAGATGCATGAGCTCTAGCACAAACAGTGTAGGCCTTCATTTTCATGAAGGAGTAGAGAAAGTAAAAGAAAACGATAAAAATACCAAAGTAGAAAACCTACAAAATGGGCAGGAAAAGTATGGCGGGAAAAACCTCGCGTACGTGTACAGTTGGGGCAAAAGTGAAAAAAAATTATAATTTCTTCAAATTTTAGTTTGAAATTACTTTGAACGATCATTTAGATAAATTTCTTATCTGAATCAGTTTACATTTTCCCAAAGAAGCATTAAATGCTTTGCGCAAAATACAATTTACAATCGGAACGAACTTTTGAAACACCCTGTGTGGTATTTACACCCTGTGTAAAATTTTTGACACGCATAAAAAGCGGTTTGTTGCAAGCGCTAGAACGTCACCTATAGAAAGAATATCACATCTGGAATACGATTTTAAATACTTGAAGCAACGGCCAAGCGATGCGAAGAAACTGTTTATTGAATTTTCTACTCTATAGGTCGAATTAAGAAAGACAAAGAAATATGTTTAACTCTATTTAGCAGAATGAAGAAGTGATGACTGTCATTAGATCTTACGTATCGTCGGACAAATTTTCATATAGGGAAGGCACCAACACTTCCCTACTAGCTCTCATTAAAAGCCAACATGTGGCTTAAATCGCTGGACACAGGAGAAGCAGACTGTGTTACGGTTTTTGCCTTTGATTTCTCTAATATAAGACCTTCGATTCAGTTAATCACTTCATTTTATTTAACAAGTTAACGGAATTGTCCATCAATCCCTACATTGTTAATTGGATTATTAATTTCTTATTTAGTAGGCAACAAAGAGTAAAAGCTAATGGCAACATGACCCCTTTTTTGCCTATAGACAGGGGTTTACCTCAGGGCACCATACAAGGGCCTATTCGATTTTCTGTAATGTTGAATGATTTCTGACAGATCCACTTTGGTTAAGTTTGCAGATGACTTAACGTTAAGTGTTTTGGTTAACTGAACCCAAGACCAGTCTCCCAAAGAAGTGGAAATCATATTCAGTTGGGCCCAGAACAACATTCGTGATGACTATAGCCTTACTAATCAGTAACAAGGAGGTGGTTGTTAAGGGTAAAGTTGAAAGACCGCTCTCCCTACTGTTACTTTTGATATTAAACAAGAAGTATTTTTAAGCTTTTAGGCATTTACTTTCATAGTAATCATTGCTACAATTTGGGATAAGCAAATCGATTCTCGTCTCAGAAAAGCGGGAAGGCATATATGCACATATCACGAGTGTACAAGAAGTGTGGCTATAGTCTAGACTCTTTATACATTACCTCTTCAATGGTCTGATTATACTAATGGCATTTCAGTGTGGGGTGAAATATTTTTATTCTTCCATGCCAGTTCTCGGAAATTTTATTGTAAATTGTTCTTTCTTCTATATCGATTAGAACTTAGGTAATTCTTGTGTTATCGACACATCACTTTCATTGTCTTTATTCAGTGAAGTTTGAAAGAACCCAGCAGACCCCAAAGTCTAAGCTGTCTGTCATCTACAGTAGAATGACTTTTATCGAAACTTTCTGTAAGAGCGATAATCTAGATTGGAATTTTGACATTGAAAGGTTAAAATCTTTGATCAACTTGCTGTAGATAAGATAAAGTTGTTAAGATAAATGTGTTTTCCTTCTCCCGTAAACAATATTTGAAAAAGGTTCGTCATTACAAAGGAAAAAGTGCACTTGTTGTTTGTTGAAGTTCGCGCTTCAAAGACAACGCAAATACAAAGATTTTCCAATAGAGGCAGCAAAAAGTAACATCCACGACATCTACACGCAAACAAAAATATAGAGAAATAGTTCCTAGACACTCTATAATTCAATTTCGTAGGCAAAACAGCTAAATCGGTGGGTAACTCAGCTTTCTCGTCCGACTTCAATGCCGTCATTAGAGACCTTCAAATTCGTGGACGAGGACAACTACGAATACGAGATGTGAGTTAAAGTTTTTTCGCGTCTTCTCAAAATATAGACCTCCCGGAAAGCTTCATTTTACCATTTCTCACTAGAAAAGTTAGCACTGTTATCTTTAGTGAAGGAGGTTACGCCCTTTCCCGATCGCAAAATGATAAAACTTCTAACATTTGAATTATCTTGTTTCCGCCACTTAGACATCACACTAGAACTCGTAGTAGAATGACGACGGCTACCACGTTTTCCCGCCAAAATGACGCTGGTTCACGCTTGAGCACTACTTAGTACTGAGAAAATCTCCTACTCATACCATAGTCGTACTCGTCTTGGAATCTAAAGGTATCTAATAATTGGCTAACCCTTCCTTGGCTAAGACGGCTAACGCTAAGTGAAATAGTTCGAATCGAAAATATGCTAAATGTTTAGATCAAAGATGTACTGCATAAAAGCATACTACTACTTACCAAAGATTTGCTCTGTAGACCGTTAAACGTAAAAATAAACAATCGTGCAAGGCGTAATCGAAGCTTTCATCTTAGTAGTTACTAGACAGTGCATAATAAGAAGCTGATCTATAGTCAAATTAATTTACATACACAGAGAGCATGCGCAAATCGTAGTCATTACGGGTTCAAATATACACGGAGGAAAAATACTTTGGATGAATCACTGATTCACAAGATTTAACTCACGTTTCCATAACTGAAAGGAAACATTTTAAGCATCATGTGCGTGATTTATTTCTATGTACGTTCCTTTACATCCAAGTCTGGCAAAATCATTCACTGTGAAATTATTCTTATTTTTTCATTTCCTAGAAAATGGGGAATACTGGCGTGATTGACAATTTCTATGTAATCGCTTCCGTTTCTTAGAAATTTGATTCTCTTCTTAGAACGATGAACTACTACCGTATTTTGCTTTTTTAGAGCGATATCAAATTCGCATTCCTCAAGTCGATGTTTTTAACCTGCAATATGGCTCGCACTAAATTAAATCCGCGACTGAAAAGTTTGTTGAGTAACGGCACCCACTACCACAACGAATGTACTTCTCAAGCATTACCCCAAACATTACAAACAAAAAGATTGCGACAATGAAAAGAATGAAATCTTCGGCACAACTTGAGAGGAATAAATTTGCTTCAATGAAGCTTTTTTCTCGCCAATGCCAACTTTCGTTGTGATAACCGACAATAGGCCATTTTCACGATGACGACATTTGACTACAACTACCAGAATTCATTTCGTTTTCGCTTTGTTATTGAAATTTGTCAATCCCGCTGAGGATTAAAGAACAATAGTCCTAATTTGCAGAAGAAAACAACAAACTGAAGGATTCTGGTAGTTGTAGTCAAATGACGTCATCGTGCAATTGTCCTATTGGTGTTATTCCTTGAAAATCGGAATTGAAGGATAACGTGGATAGAGGGCTTTTTCCGATAGCAATGGCAAATAAGTAAGTTAAACCTCTTCCAGACCTATACCTTGAGGAAATAAAAAGGAAAAGTTCCCTAATGTTCGATATCGCAGTTACAGTAAAGTTAACTTACGGAAGTGAGCTTCCTTAATGTAATGTCCGGCTGCAATGCGGTCGCTACTGATTACCCTTCCTAGGCAATAACTAGCTGAATGTGAATGGAAGATTTGCTTAAGATGCACCGAATACAAGAATACTACTTCACCGTTGAAAGTAAAAATATACCGGAAAGGTGTAATCGAAGCTTCAGTTTATTTACTAGCTGCCTAATTGACCTTGTCTATATCATAACCAGAAAGCGTCTGCAAATATTGCAGGGTGGCGTCGGCGTGGCGACCAAATTTGTAAGGAGACAATTTACTCCTTGTAATCGGAGGGGTAAAAATTATAGTTGACACGGAATGTTAAAAGGAACGTTTTGCGTCGGAACATGCTCGTTGGAATAAGTAACTTCACGGATTTCACTGAAGGCTGACAGCAAAACAATCTAAATGCCAGAGGCACAGGCACAACTCATTCACAACAACTCATGGCTGTCATGCACAACTTAGAATCACAGAGATTAAATTATTAATTCGTTCCCCAGCTGAGCAGATCTCAGATTAAAATGAATATACACCAGAAGTGCTTAATCGAAGGTCGGAGTAGTTTACGATTCTTATGTTTCAACCACTGTATGCCAGGTCAACCTTTCGCTTTGCTGAAGAACATAAAGAAGTAGGGTAATAAAGAAGCGACTAGTAGCTAATAAAAATTAGCTATGCATTCACTCAGTGAACAGATATTGTACCTACCTACACGCTTGATGACCTTAATGTCTACCAATAACGAATTGTGCTGCAATTACCCACGTTTCCAGTACGTTTCTGAAGTCACAGAACTCAATACCCTTCAGCTGAACACAGGTTAGCGACTGTGCATCGACAGCGGAAGGCTAGTAGAGCGGTACAGCTAAAGGGATTCGATAGAGTTCTACCAGTCATCACTTGACCTTCAACCGGAAATAGCTTGATCTGTTTCAACCAATACTTCTTTTCACCTTCACGCAATTTAAAACTGAAATAAAAACCATTCAACTAAATCCGAGAGTATGGGACATGATGAACAATGTTTGCCAGCATTCTTTTAAGCGCTAAAAGATTTGCCCTTTTCTTGTTTAAGTTCGTCTCTTGGGGCGCCATAGCGCAAAGAGATTAACTGCTATCCGCCACGCGACACACCCTTGTCTATCATTTCTGTCGTCACGGTATAGGTTTCAGTTAGTTTTGTCATAAAAGCTTCAGTTCAGTTACGTGTAGGGTTTCTTGTAGTTGTAAGATATTTTACCCACCCACCCGCCCGTTTTTATTTAAGATTTTCAGGTGAGGTGGAAGAGAAGTTTATTTCGCTTCCTGGCTCTTTACTGTTCTTTCTTCGTTACAGTGGAAATAAACCTCTCTCGTGGCCAAAAACAGACTATGTGGGGACTATGTGGGGAATTAATACAGTGAACACGCAGCATGGCTGCGTCAAATAAACAGGAAGTTTTAAAAACATATACTTAGTAGCCAAAAAAAAAGCCAATTTTAGCGTCACCAAAGGTAAATGGTTCCCTAGAGATAAGCCAGCACTCTCTCCTTTGTCTCGTTGGCGATAAGTTCTCAACTACACATCTCTAGCTAGTATGCTCGGCTATTTTCGTCTCTTTCACTTGCTATTATAATGGTCATATCTATTGGATAGTCTTTTTGAAAGTTCAAAAGCTTAACCCTCGGACGTACAAGGGGAGTGAATGCCACCCCTTCAGAAGTTTTTCTGAGTTTTTTCCAACAAGATTAAACGGTAGCACCTGACGCTTTCAGTAGCTGTTTGTTTATTCCTCTCACGCATTTTGAAACAAGGTTAGTGATGATCTGTTACTTTGGTTACGAGATATGACCAAGCTCATTCTCTCTTGATATGACGTCATAAGTAGCTGGTGGTCAAGCCATTTTTGAGAGAAAATGAGTGTTTTTTTTAACTTGTTTCAACGATTTAAGTAAAACATAAAACGCATAAAATGAAGCCAAATACTTCAACTTCAATTCTCGCCGTTTTGACCGTTTTTTAACTTTGGTAAAATCCAAGATGGTGGCCAAGATGGCGACCATGTTTGGTGACGTCACAAGCCTCCATCAGCGCCACCACCCATAAAACATACCTCATCTTGTAGAGAAGATCAAAGGCTTTCCACCAGAGGCAAAATCTTTTTGAAACACTACAACATATCAGAGACTCTAGGGAGGGGTTCCATCAACCCTCCTCCCGCTTGTACCACGGTGGCGTATGACTTCAACCTTTCCTTTCCCGATCTCCTTGCGATTTTTTCAAGGTCGAGGTAAGTGTTATCAGCCGAGCCGAAGGCCGAGGATGATAACACTTACCAAGACCTTGATTATTTAGGATATCATAAGAACCATTCTCTCTTGATAAAAACCGAATCTAATAATTGTTTGTTATTCATTGATTTGAAGAAAATAACGACAAACACACCGTCGCAAGGAACCTGAATTGATATTGGAAATCATGCATTGCGCGCGCAACCTATAAATTAGTCAATTATCTGCCAGCATATAACTAACTATAAGTCTGTAGTTTGCCCTGATTTCCAAAATTAGATATAGGCTCTTAACCAATGAGAAGACAGATAGTAAGAACAATGTATAACAACTGGGAATAGAGGTTGACCAAGCATCGGGGAGGTATTCTCAAGAAAATTCCACCTGTGAAAAGGTATATGCAGGTCTCGGAGCCTTAAGAGGCTGTCTCAGTAAAAACCGCCCACTCAATTTCGCGTGAAAAATAATTTTGCCTGAAACTCTGGCTAGTGAAAGGCTTTATCGAGACTATAACTAAAATAGGTTTGCTTTGATTCACAATAATTTTCTGGCCGCGCTAGGGGGCGCCGAGTATTTTGTCCCCCCTCGGCCGTTTTGCACGTCTTGAAAACTGAAAATTTGGCATTTTTTGCGGCGCTGTAAAATGTTCGATTTGCACCATCTATCAATGAATTTTATACCTATTTATAGGTAAACATCTCTATTTTTTCCTGAAAATAATAGTTATCCGCTAAATTTAGCAGGAAGACGAAATCAGGCAAAATATGACCCTAACTAATTGCCTTGTAGCGAAAGGCCAAAAATTACCCGGTTTTAAAAGCTTATTTCTGACTTTTGGGACATAGTTGAAAGCTCTGGACTAAATAGACGCAAAGATAGACCATCTGTTATTAATAATATACAAAACCCCACGTACGATTTCAGTATTTTAAAAGTTATGACCGTTTGTACCAACGCGTTTACGATATTTTCAGATTTAGCGTAACGGATCTACCTCAAGCAGATTTTGTCAAAAGTACGGCTTACCTAATTCATTACTGGCACTGACTCACAAATTGAGCCATATTCCAATCCCTGAGATGCCGGACCGTTTGGTTTACATAATGCCCCCTTCATCGTCTACCCATCAACGTTATAGGTGGACTGCCCTTCTCCATAACAACTATAAGCGCGCCAAATGCCCTTTTCATAATCAGAATAGTGCAAACAATAGATGCAATGGGAATGCCTTATCCCTGGGAAGCAATGGTAGCAACCTCACACTAAAAATCGAAGTGAATTTAAGGAAGCGATGGTGACTTAATCACATAGGCGTGCTTAACAAAACTCTAGAGCAGACAAAAAGAATTCCTCACGGTGCTTATCAAAAGAAGAGGATATTCTGTATTGAATTAGGCGGTAAACAAAGCAAATGGCGTAGGCCGACAAGTGCTCTTTTTAAGTCACCGAGTTTGCTTACTGACATTGAATTACTGACATTGAATTAACCTGCGATGGTGACTTAATCACATAGGCGTGCTTAACAAAACTCTAGAGCAGACAAAAAGAATTCCTCACGGTGCTTATCAAAAGAAGAGGATATTCTTTATTGAATTAGGCGGTAAACAAAGCAAATGGCGTAGGCCGACAAGTGCTCTTTTTAAGTCACCGAGTTTGCTTACTGACATTGAATTAACCTTGTGAAGAAAATGTATGTTGCTCGCGGACAAAGGAGTCTGTTGCAAAAACTCATGTGATGGTTTATTATACAACTGCCTAAAACAGAGTAAGCGATTCATAATCTTAACAATCCAACAAAAACATTTCTTGCTTAAAATAACTGGTTTGACAACAAATTAAGTTAAATTTCTAAACGTTAACTTTCTTTAATACCACCGGAGACACCTATTTCCGATTTAAAACCTTCAGTTGGAGGTCATCAAACATTAAAAACTGTCTAGTTAAAATAAAACTATGTGGAAATTTACTACCAAACAACCAACAGGACCTTGAAGTTAAACACAAATTATAGAGGACAGTAGTTGATTACAGATAGTGGCAGAAGTTTTAAATCTGCAGGGAGATTTCGTAAAAACCGCAGAAAAAAACTTGAGGGAAAAGGATTCAGTATATTTTGGATGTTATCTATCTGAGATTCAAGGCTGCAGCTCTTTAACAAAGTGTACATCTACCACTTACAGTGGAACCCCGCCTTACGGCCACCTCGGTAATACGGTCACCTTGATATAACGGCCACTTTTTTAGGCCGCCCAGCAAATCGACCGTACATTTTTTTGTTAAAAAAAAAACTCGTTAATACGGTCACCCCTAAATACGGCCAAATGTTTTTGGCCCATTGGTGACCGCATTAACGGGGTTCCAGTGTATCTATGTTTTTTAGTTACAACTAAAAAAAAACTAAACTAAACTAAACTAAACTAAACTAAATCTTAAGCCGTCTACACACCACCTGCCTCGATTAGCCTTGCTATTTGCAGGTGGTGTGATATTTGTATATTTAATGTAAGAAATAAAGATGTTGTTGTTGTTGTTGTTGTTGTTGTAGTAACAAAATAAACTATCGCTAAATGATACAATTACAAACAATGTGGCAGTAACAAGCAACAACTTCATCTATTGGAAAAACATGAAAAAGAGCCTTTTATTTATCGACGTTTAGCCATTTACATTGAAACGAACCCGACCGGATGCAACGAAGCTACGAAATGTGAACTCATGCCATCTACTTCAACTGGCTTACGAATACACTTACTAAAACACATACCCAGCAGAGTTTGTTGCATTGCAAACGCGTGGAGACCATTTCCATTGTATTTTCTTGAACCCTCTTGAGTTGGCTTCGTCTTTCCAAAGCACCCTTCTTTGTTATAGAATTTTAAACTAATTATACCATAAGGCAAACACGCGAATACACTGGTAGATGTAACTATCTACAATCACGTCTGTTGGGTGTAGAACAGCAGATGAATAGTAAACAATCAAAATATATTGCAGAACCTCTTTTAAGCGGTCAGCCTCGGAGATAAGAGAAGTAGTCTCTTGATAAAGGATCTACTTACAGGGAGGTACTGACACGGCTATCTACTTGTACTCTGTTAATGGGCTACTTAGTAAAGGTTATCCACTTCAAAGAAGAGCTGTTTAATAGAGGTTCCACAGCATTTCGCTCTGGTTCAACTCGGGTATTCCACCTTAGCAGATGTTAAAACGCCACACCTACTTGTTAAGTTAACACCCAAGGACAAATGCATACCCAACAGTTTGTTTCCAATGGAATTAAACACAGCAATACATTACATTAACACGACGCACTTAATATTTTTTTGCTTAAGGTATAGGGTAAACGGGCAACAAAGACGTGCAACTTGTTCTGCAACACTGCCGCAAAATGAGTCATTTGAAAAGCGATGTTGCGCGTCATACCCACAGTCAAACCTGTCTTGCAACAAATCAGGTTGTTACAGGTTACGAAAAGTTGTTGCAGTACCTAGAGAGTAGCTATACATTTTGGAACAAAATCTGCATATGTTGCGCGTTTTACGGGCTCAAGGCAATCTTGTGTTGCAGCATGCGACAACTCCCGTGTATGGTATTATTCTAGCGTAATTTTATCCAATAAGAAGTCGGTATCCACGAAAGTTGTAGCAACCTTTATTTGTTGCAAGACAGGTTTAAACATGGCTTATAAAAAGTTCTACATCGCACTGCAGCAATGTTGCAAAACAATTTGCGCGTTTTTGTTGCCCGTTTTACTGTAGCTTTACAGTAAAATGCGCTACTCATTAAAACAAAAGCAAACAATTTCCCTATTAAGCAAAGGAGTCTATTATATAACCCATCTGAAACAACTGCTGTGATAGGAAACCAGACACTGGTAATTTTTAAGAAGCAACTTTGAACCGTACGTACATAATTAAGTACTGTATCTCCCATTACAGTTTTGTTTGAATTGTATTGTGTCTACAATTAACATATTTTAATATTCCATTCTGGACAGCCAGATGACCGTACAAACTTCAAAAAAATACACTGTATATTTCAAAACCGACATTGACGTTATCCGAAATTGAAGCATTTCTATCAGCTTCATCCTTATTGAGAAAAATCTTAATGGAAAAACAAAGACCGGGTTTACACGCAAATTTCAACAAGGCACAGGTAATGTCCCTATCAGTATCAAGTCAATTATTCAGAGTAAGCGAAATGCCTGAAATAAATTACAACATAAGACTGAAACTTTCTGACAAACCCAACTGTTGTTTATGCCAAATAAAAAAAGCTACATCTGTCCTTCTCATAATCAAGTGTATCGAACTGAATATGGATAGTCAATCCTGCGGCTCGTTATTATGTATTTGCTTCTTCTAATCATCCTCCATGTTTATGTCGTCATTCTCATCCTCGTCCTCATCTATTCTAAGAATAGGAGGAGTCCTGGTGAAGACTTTTCGGAGCGCCTTGTTGTGACTGTGGACGATTCGTATCACTTGATAGCCAATCACGCCACTGACCTTCAGAGCATGACAGAACGATTTAGTACTTCCTCTGATCCCCCAATAAAGGGAATCGCGTTTGCTTTCATCATTAACTTGAAATTCTTCGTCACTGAAAAGCACTTCATCAGTAACATAATTTCTTCCCTTCAGGGCTGGGGCGTTATGCAGAACCACTTGGTATCGTTGCTCACTGCACATATAGTCAGCTTTTGGATACTTGCTCATGTAGTCATACCGTCTGCTTGATTCGTGAGCGAGGGACACGCCCGCTATGTGGTTGACAGTGTCTTCGAAGAGTCTTTTTCTGCATTCCGAAACAAATTGGCGTTCGTAATCAATCATTTTCTTTTCTTTTAAAGGATCACCACCACAGACGTTTGCTGCCTCAACAAATGGCGAATGCAAAAGGCTTGGATTTCTTTGCACCTCCAAAAAAGAGCTGTCATTAATAAGAAGTGTGTTCGCACTACGCTTTATCGCTTTGGTCCACTGTTCCCAACCCTTGGTTGCATCGTCGTACACGTCATGCCTTTCGTCGACGTTCAAATATTTGAATGTCTTCTCTAAACAGGTTTGAAACACTCGCTGTCCAAACAGAAGTCCCCTGGTGATTGAGCACTTGTACCACCTGCGGCTGTTTCCGTCAAATTGATACATAAACTGAATATCGTCATCAATAGTCCAGTACAGTGAAAATCTAAAGCACTCTGCAAGGCTTTTAATAACTGCCCTCGTGACACCAATTCCTCGTCCTCTTTGTGGTAAAACAACGTACCTCAGATTAACGTTGTTCATAGAAGGCCGCCGAAGTCCTTCTATGGTGGCTTGAACAGTTTCTAAGTGATGTGGCTCCACAACCAGAAAAATGTTAAGACCAGAACTACCGTTTTGTGCTCTAAACTCTTCCCCTACCATATTTTGGTCTTCTTCCTCTAATCTTTCATTCGTTTGAGAATATTTACTCCATGGATCCTCCTCAAGAAAGTAGTTTCCTATGATCTCTGGTGTTGGACCAGGCCGTATTGTTGGAATGAAAATCGGTGCGAGGCTTTGCGAAGGATCTTTAAAACCTTTGCTAATTGCATCAAGCTTGGCAGTCATCTGGGGAGTGAGAAGAACTTCCAAACAGTACTTTTCTTGCGCGCTCTTCCTCAAACGAATGACATCGTCAGAAAGGGAAGGTTCTTGTACAATTCTACAGGTTACACCGGATGTCTGATAAGCAGAAACATGTTTTCGAGCCAGCGCCAAAAGGTTTCCCACTTCTGCAACATCATGGTCAACGAAGAAAAAATCTTCAAGTGGGATATTAAAATGATCCTTGTCACTGAAAACATTAATCAACACTTTTGCCCACAGACGATGATCCACATTGTCTGGAAGTCCCAAGCCACCTTTGCCCAAATTCAACTTCGTCTCCAGTTTTCGAATTGCATCAGCCGCCGCTTTTGCAGTAGACTTGCGAAGGAGATCTTTCACCTCTTTAACGATTTTCTCATAACCAGATTGTAAGGGTACGATGCTGTTTTCGTCTTTATCTACCATTTTCTCAGGCAGTGAGATATCTTTCTGAATATCTAAGGACGGATGGGGATTTATCTCACGGATGGTTTTGTGGCAAAATTCAATTACTTTCTGTAGATGTTTATACAGTATCTCTAAAAGAGCAGGTCTACAAGCATCAACATCAAGAGATCGCACTGCAAGCAAATCTTTCACATCTTGTTTAAGTTGTTCTGTTAAGATGAAATGTGACTTCTTTTGCTGTCGTCTGCCACCAGTTTCTTTCTCAAGGAATTCATAGGTGCGTTTCAGGAGAATAAAAAGGAATTTTTTGAGCAGATCTTTTTTTCCTTCACCGCTAGCTTTTGACCAAGCAGTCTTTTGTCTTCCGCTAAAGGGGTTTCGATCTTTTCCCTTGTTTACAACATCTCGTAGGCAGGCTGAAGCACTGTTAGAAAAGAATTGCTGCACTCGGCTCTCGCACAAGATCTCAACGACTTCTATGAGATCTGATGGGGCTTCTTGGGATGTTGACCAGAGGGCATTTCTAAAGGTGTAAATCAGTCGATTAGTGAAGGTTTCGAGTGATCGTCTTAGCAAATTTGAAAGGAAACGCGACGTTTCATCTGAACACATGAAACTGTCGTGCAAGAATCTAAAAAGGCTGTCACCACCTAAATCCAAAGGCAGTTCCGTTTGTGTTAGGAAAGATGTCACGAGATCGCTTGCCTCATTCTCGTCTGGCTGTATTTCACAAATCACCCCTCCCTCTTTGATGGCAATGGCTTTATTCTTCCTTTTTTCTGTAGTCAAGTTCCGACCAATTCGACTTTTGAGCTTTTTTGCAGCTAGGTGGACTTTCTGCAAAAATGGATGGACTGCTTGTTTTATCATAACATGCTCAACATGCTGTTTAACAACTTCTTTTAACTTCTTAAAAAGGCTACAGTGCTCAGCTGGATTAAAATACACCACCTCACTTTCATTCCGCAATTTTTCCAAAACAGCCTCTCCACTAAGCTGAGGAACCTTTCCTCTTTCGTTTTCATAAGCGCTACATTCGAGAAACAGGTCCCACGCATTTGAGAGATCCTCCTCTTTCTTTTGCAGCAAAAGATCTATGTTGCCTGATGACTTGTTCGCGGGAACTCTCCTGTCATTGACTACATGAACCAGTTTCGGTCTACGGGTAAATTCAAACTCGTTATGTTTTCGAAAAATTGCTGCGATGTCTTCAGCTGACACTGGCCTTCCTGACAGTTGGCCCTGACTGTCAAAAAACAACACCACATCAGCTTTACTTAGCTCCACACTTATCGAATCATTGCCAGTTTCAGCGCCGTACCCAGGAACGTCTACGAACTCTACATCAACCTCTAATTCTAATTGCCCCGAGCTTGTCATCGTCCTGTTTTTCAGCCCATGGAAAACTGGAAATGGTCCTTGAAGCTCAACACGCATTTCGTCTTTTACGTTTGAATCTTGCGAGTTTCCGTCTTGATCTAATTCTTGGAATTTTCTTCTTAGCAAATCTCTTACGTCTTCCAAGGTCTTCTTCTCCAGGTTTGCTTCTGGGAACCAAATTTCAGGACTAACACCTTTCTTCTTCGTGTGTAACAAAACCTTAACTCTTTTTCCGTATTTAACATATATCGGAAGTGGTGTCTGGCTACCTCCTTCTGCGGAAGGAAGAGGCCCATTTGCCACTTGTTGATCAGCGGGTAAACCCCAGTTTAAAAGAAAATTGAGAAAAAAACTTTTACCAACCCCTTGGTTCCCAAACACAGCAAGTGATAAACATATCTTACTTTCCGTTACAAGTGTGCTATGAAAACTGTCAATACTTTCTCGAATAAATTTCTTGACGGTCTCTGACCTTGCGGGTTTCTTCTTGTTATCATATAGCAAGTACCAAGCTCCCTCCATGACATCAGAACAAAGACTTATGTTCTCCCACAGTCCTGCCTCTTGAGGGACATCTTGGAATTTATACACTCTATCCTTTGCAAATTTTTCAATGTCTAAACGTTAAAAAGAAACACATCGTTTTAATGGAAATCGTTTTAAATTCTAGTTAGTTCTGTTGTTCATTTTTAACACAATTTGCCAGCTTAACTGTTTGTTAGCATAAGTGAAAATGAAAACAGCTACATGTACCGTTGGTTCTTATAGTGGGTATGTGTATGTCAGCCTTAAATTTATAATAAGATAATAAGATCTCACCTATCGTGGCTTTGATGGCTGTTGCAATTTTCTCGGCAGTAACATGTGTCATGTCATCAAAACACTCCAGGGGAAACAGCGACTGTGGTCGCTTCACTATCAATCCAAGCTCTTTGAAGTCAGTTTCCCAGCCAACTGGCACAATTATAACCTTGATTTTGCTGGAGCAAAGTACTTCAGAGATTGACTCCAGCCTTTCCTGGTCATCTTCACTTCCTTCTGCCCCTGAGAGCTGTTTTCCAGCAGTTATCAGCAGAATGAGCTTTTGTTGAGTTGGATTTTCACTGAAATGGGTAGCAGCCTCTATTAAGGCCAAATCCATCCTTCTGAATTCACTGTCACTTTGTTGTGGAACAGACATTACCATTGAATGTACATCTATGGGTACTGTATCAGCACCCTCCCCATAGACAACAAGCGCTGTCTTTGCACTGTCCGAGGGAAGCTTCCAACAACTGGAAATATCTTGAGAAAATCTGAACTCCTTTTGAAAGTCTTCCGTTGACACTGTCTTGGAGAAGTCCAGAGCAAAAACAACTTTGAAGTCGAGTTCTGAAAGATATACATCAAACAGTGCATGAAAACCAAGCCCATGCAGTGCGTTTAGGTTGCCTAGCTATACACCTAATTGCCATACAAAAGAAGTAAAAACAAAAAAGCAATTAAATAGCCATGCAAAAATACATTGAGACATTCTTATAAATGAACTTCAATACAGAATGAAGATGATGTGAACTGCAGAAATACAAATTTAAATGAAGATGTGATCGTTGCAGTAATAATGGCAATGTAAACAATTGTAAATTGACGCGAAAAAAAATTAGCGTTAGCACTGCTGTGCTCTACCAGCTGAGGTATGAAGACCCATAAATTGGGAGTAGGCCAATTTGTTGAGTTGGTGGAGCACTGCTGTGCTGACGTAGAGGCCATGGGTTTGAATTGTGTTGAAGCCACGAAAAACTTTTTCAGGGTAATTTGCAATTGCTTAAATTGCAATCACCACTGCGACAATCATATCTTCATTTCATTTTTGTAATAATAACAACGAACATATTTTATTGATAACAACGTTAACTGTTAAAATCCTATAACAACAACAAGCGATAACTAAAGGTTACGGAGTGCGGGCAACAACGATTGAAGGTCCTCTTGTCGCCCGCAATAATAATAATAATTGTCAAGTCACTAATATAGGGCAATTTCCATACGAATGCTCAATTGCACTTTACAGAAGTTTTAAAGATAATAATTATCATACAAATAATAAAAAGTAAGACAAGTAAAAATTAAGAACCTAGTCATGAAAAAACGTTTGAAAATTAAAACGTTTTCAGCTTAATTTTAAAACATGATAGACTTGTGGTCATCCCTATGTCCTGTGGTATGCTGCTTCACAACTTTGGGGCAGCAAACATAAAAGCGCAATCCCCAAGGGTCTTTGATGATTTCATTGGAGGAAAGCGGAATAAGGTTCCATCACAAGAACTGCGAAGACTGTAACACGAAGGTGTAGCAACACAAATAAGAGAAGAAAGATAAGAAGGAGCCATATTATTTAAAATCTTAAAGGTAATTAATATGATCTTGAAATCAACGGGCTGGCTCACAGGTAACGAGTGCAGATCCCGTAGACAGAATTTAGGCACTGAATATACCAAGTGAGCACATGCCCTTTGAATTCGCTGGACCTTTAAGGTAAGACTGTTGAGCAAACTGTAGAATAAACTGTTGCAGTAATCAAGGATGCTAGTAATGAACATGTGAATAAGGGTTTCAGTGCTCTTTTAGATACAAATTTCCTTAAGTGACAAATATTGTAAAGGTAGAAAAATGCTGCTCCACACATCTTATTGATATGAGTAGACATAGTAAGCTTTGTATCAAGCCACACACTGAGGTCGCTGGCTTCACCAGCCAAAGAAACATCCACAGATCCAACCCTAATCCAGTTAATAGAAATTGTCACAGCCTCGCTGTGAGGCCCCGGGTGAAAGCCACAACTTATAGAGTTTTTGTTTGACATGAGTCTGTGATGGGTTTACGTTAGTCTGACACTTTATAGGACCAAAGTTTGATGCCATTGCTGCACTGTTTGTTAACTGTCTTCAGTTACAGCAGCGGGGTCGGGCCATGTGTCTGCTAGATGTCTACCAATCACAATTTAACCCCTGAGGGTTGGCCAGCAAGTCACTTCAATCCTGCAATCAATCACGTTTCCAACCAGTTGTAGCACATAAGGGTCTTGGCTGGAGATAGGTGCCTTACATGCAGGTTGGACCTCCAGGAACTGTGGCTTAGGTGCCCTGAGCTCCCCCTTCATTGCCCTGGGTTGCACTGGTCCAAGCCTGGAGATCTCTTCGGCATGGTGCTAGGGCTTGTGGCTGGTTTGCACTTTTGGGTGGGCCAGTCAGGTTTTCTAGCATCTTGGGTGTCATTACATATCGACCCTGGGTGCCCTCAGGCACCTCACCTCTATTTGCCACTTGCACATAACATGCAGTAAAATGTAATTTAAAGTTTTCAACACCAAGGGGCAAAAGTCTTGTTAGTGGCATTCTTGAAGTGTTTTGTAAGTGTGTATTTGGCCATCATTTCTTGTGTAGGGTAGCACCTTCATGTTGATGGAGCACTGAGGCAGGTTACTGTCAAGCATTATCTCAGGTAAGCACATGCATTTTTCCCTCCTCATGTGACCGTCTTGAGCCCAGCATTCTGTTGTTGTGATAGCACTGCACTGAGATAGTTGTCTGCAATTTTCAACAGTTGGAAGGAGAACTGAAGCTTTTGTTTTTAATGCCACTGTAAAGCTCTGAGCAGCACGGTAGCCACAGAAATGACCAGATAATGGTTTGGAAGTGTTTCGGTACCACATACAAAAGCCACAGATAAAACAAATAATATTAGTCATTATCTTGATACAATTGTTTGTATAACGTAATGTATATAGGAAGCAATGTTTTATTTACCATCACTGTTAGCTTGATCTCCAATAGTGTCTAGTCTCCTGCGCTTGTGATCAGTTTGATCCTCAGCAGAGGCAGCAGCTGAAGACAAAAGGCAAGGGAGCAAAACATTAAGTGAAAATCTTAAATGCAGAAACTTCCAACCTTTCATTTCCTACCACTGCTGCATTCATGGTCTCCAGTATCTGACATATCTACTCTAGGGCTAAAAGAGGCATAACATGGGAATGGGATACACTATACAACAACTTTATAACCTTTCCCAAGATGGCTGTTCTGAGATAATTTATAGTTGAAAAAAAGGCACATAAAAAGAACAACAGTTGCCTGGTGGTCACAAGAAAAATTTTTATAAATAAAACCAAAGCTGACATACATGCAAATTTGCTGTTGTATAGTATTTGATGAAAAGGGTTAAAACTTAATTAAGACAGCTCCATATTAGAAATCCTTTTTAGTAGACAGTTCTTTGAACTTAAAGATAGCAAGAGTTTGTCTTTATCCTAGCCAGAGTGCAGATTTATGACGTCTGGAATGGCAAAACTTATCACTTAAGTAGTGATTTCAATGTACTTAATACATTTGAACATTGATAATTAGCAGTTTAGAGGCTACATGTATATGTTAATGATTTGGTAAATCAATGCCAAAACATGAATGATTATGATCATTACCAGGTAATTTTATTACGTTTGGTGCTGTTTAGTTGGTTGTGGCAGGGGGGTTGTGGTAGGCTGATCTAGCTAAGTATGTAGAGCACTTGACTGCAGAGCAGGAGGTTGAGTGTTCCAGGACTGGACCAATACTCAAGGTCTTAAAATAACTGAGAAATAAAGATACTGCCTCTGCCCTGCAAAAATGGCTAGACCGTTGCATGACTCAGATGACCATATAAAATGGGGTCCTGTCTTTCATGTTGACATAAAAAAGGCTCCTCAATTAGTATTAAATACAGCATTGACACTCAGATAAAATGTGTTTTTAAAGTGCACATCAAAACAAAGGATTTACATCAACTCACTCACAGTGTATAATAAAAAAGCATTACAGTATCTAACCTTGGCTTGTAGAAGGACAACTTAATGCTTCAGAAAAACTCCTTCTTGAGTTGTTTGAACCAGTACTACTGCTACTACCTTTAAAAAATTGTACTCAGTTTAAGATACATGAAGATTAAAATGTAGGACGCTATACTACCAGAGTCATGCACAAAATAATATGGGCTAGCACTTGCATTGTCCACTCTTGCCTTTCCACTTTCAACAGTGGCTGAAAATTACCTTTTGATAATAGGCATCAAATCGGTTGAAAAATCAAATCTTCTCACATGAGTAAACCTGCTTCTTATGCAAACTCATAACCATGCCATCTCCTGTCCCTGACTCTTCTTCTATGTCTAGGGTACATGCGAGGGTATCTAGAAACAAGGGTAACTTGGGAAACCAGAAATTCTGGCTGGAAAATCAAATGACTTGGGCCATTCTCTTTAGGAAGCTTCAGAAAATTTTAGCCGTGATTTGAGGCCATGCAATTTTGCAACTTTTTTAGTCTGTTATGGTGATTTGGATATACTTTAATGTAGCAGGGTGTCTCCCTACACATCCAATTTTATCATTTTGTGTTCAACATACACAAGATTACCACTTCAATCAGGTTTGTGTAAATGGCATGCACCTTCTTCATCGTGGACTTCCAGCGTCATTCTTTCTAAAATTACTTCTCCAGGAATTAAAGCCGCTTCATCTCCATAATTTACTTAAATGGCTGTTTCTACAACAGTTACTAGACTGCTTGTATTGCACAAGTGTGTGTCAGCTCTGTATTTTAATGCCTTGTTGCTAAAACATTTAAAAACATTATAAAGGTTTTCTTTTACCATAATTATTTCTGGTGAACTGTTACTACTTTGGTTGTACCTGCAGTTGTACTCTGCCCTTGACCAATTGATGATGTGTTCGGTTCACTTACATCCATGACTACCAGACAGTTCCAAAATGCATCCACAAATTATGTAGCAAAACCATCAACACTCCTTTACAGAGTTATCTGTAAATGTTAATATTACATTAATGTTCTTTCTTAAAACAATGTTTGTTGACCTTCAGGATTTGATGCTATCAACTACACCAGGTTAAAAGCCTCGCATCAATAGGGTTGCCATTAAGAATTCTGGTTGCAGGAGAAATGAGCAATGTTACTGGAGAATATTTGAAAGAGGCTCCTCGTTTTAATAAAAAATAGTCATGGGCTACTGAGCATAAGCCAGAGAATTTTGTGTAGTAAACAGATAATTCTCTCATCTTTGATGCATAATGAACACCCTGCATCAAACAAGAAGAGCACCCATTGGAAACATAAAAAAAACTGCTCAAAACATGAAAAGAAGGTATAAATAATAAATATCATTATAATACTGCAAATACAAAACAGGGCTTCTGATAATTCCTGGAAGAAAAACTCAAATTTCCCGCGATTTTTAGGGACAAGTTCGCAGAAAAATTGGCTGATTTCGCGGTTATTTCGCGGGATTTTTCGGGGCAAACTTCACCCAAAAGCAATTGGTGAAAAACGGCCGCTTTTGTGGTTAATTTCAAGGCAAATTTCGCTAGAAATCAATCAGCTTAGGCTTGATTACCAGCCGGCAGAAATCGAGCCTACAATCAGCTTTGCGCTGATCAGACCACTGTAGGCTTTTGTACATTATGCTTTTGCTTCCCTACTAAAATGCTCCACCCTCCACCTTAATGCTCCATTTTCCTCACTAAAATGCTCGGTCTCCTCAAAAAAGTCACTAAAATGCTCGGATAATACTCATTATACAAACGGTTTTTTTAATTAATTTCAAAGTTTACACTTACAAAAACGTGCAAGTGTCGCAAGTAACAACGATAACGTGTACAAGTTCTTAAATACAGCCAAAAAAAAAAAGCTGTATTAGGTTTTTTGTGAATTTTGAATTCTAGTCTTCATTTTGTTTAAAAAAGCAGGAGCTCATGGGGCGTGGGCTCCTGAAAAAGTTAATTTCTATTTTATTTTCTCGGAAAAAATAATTTTCCGCAGAAAATGCCACTAAAATGCTCGAATAATGCTCAATGCTTTTGCCTCACTAAAATGCTCAAAAAAATGCTAGCATAATGTAAAAAAGCCTAGACAGACCATCGTTTTTAATGTTTTTCTAACAGAGGTCATCATTTGCTCTTTCAACAACAATATGCTCCAGAATGAACCAATGGCAAAGCCTTTAACATCATGGCTAGTGCCCAGTTTTTCGCAACATAATCTACGCCTGGTAGTTTTGGGATGTTGCTTGCACGTTTCAGTGACGAAGTTGTAAGATAAATTTGCAAGTTTACGGCAAGTAAATGGCCCCAATAGCTGAAATAAGTTTCAAATATGTTGTACAGACATGTATTAATTTTGATAAGATTTCTACCGAATTTTGCGGTATTTCTCGTGTTTTTGTGAATTTTGCGGGATTTCGCGGATTTACCTGAATTTCGCGGCTCTGCAACCGCGCGAAATATCAGAAGCCCTGACAAAAGGAGGCTTCGATGGACAAACGCAAAGAAGATTGAAACAGATTTCAATTTTGGTTTTTGTAAACCTGTAAGCCTAACAGTTTTTAAAGTTCACGTTGATGTTTTTAACTTTTGATAATAAATGCTTGGGTGACATTGATTGTGATGCACCTCTGATCTGATTCTGTCATTCACAAGTAATTTCTCAAGTTCTGTAACAAATAAAGACACGTAACTGGCATGTAAAAAAAACTAGACAGCCTTGACACAGCCACTCTAATGAATGACAAAACAAGTCCTGCCTAGATATCTGGGATAAGTAGATTTAAAACACAGTGACTGGTGGTCTGCACCCCAGGGTTGGGGGAGGGGGGGTACTCAGGATTTCAAGTGACAGGGATAATAATGAATGGGGGCATCAAAACCCAAAAAAAATCCCTAGGGCTTCAAACAAATCCCAAAAAAATTCCTGGACCAAAATTTAACCCCCCAGGGGAGGCATAAAAATTTATTTGCAGAACTATGCAGCTGGGATATGTGGGAATTATCACGAATCTTCAGATGGTTTTGAATACCCTCAAAAAATCCCTACACTTGGATCAACCTACCCAAAAAAATACTTGCCAAATTTTCCAACCCCCCAAAAAACCAAAATCGAAAATTTCAAACCCCAAAAATCCTTTGATCACCCCTGTCACTTGAAATCTGGAGTATCCCCCCTAGGGTCCAGAGTTGTCAAAAGTAGCCGGCTGCTGGGAAAAGTCGCCACCTACTTGGTTAGTATCGGCCGGCTACTCTGCTTGGCATTTTTTTACAGATGATGCTTTTTAAATAAAATATCCCTTGACTGGCCACTTACTTTAACAACTCAGCCATCTACTTCAAAAATTTCTGACAACCCTGGGGGTCTGCACTGTCACCTACAAACTGTACTGCTCTTTTTCCCTGTTATGCCACTAAATAATTATTAAAATGAAAACTGTTCAATAGGTAAAGTAAAGAATCTGGGAAATTAAAGGAGGTACCTATACAAAGATCCTTGCTAATCAGGTCAATGCCAATATTTCATTATTATTTTATGTGAGATGTCAGGAGAAATAACAGAGCTTTAAAAGGAGATGCCATGTTGGTGACCATCCAGCTAAATGAGAGCACCAAAATAGAGGCTGGAAACCAACAGAAACGTCTGTTACTGAGCTTTGCTACAAAAGTATGAATTTATTTCTTGAAGAACTCATGAACATTAAAATGATACTTTTCCTAATAAAATGACTGTTCAGATAGGAAAATCTCCCTCTCTTTTTTAACCTACATGACAGCTAAACTCGATGAGCAGAGGTTTCTCTCTTGCATGGCTTTTGACGTTTATGAAGTCATTCGTGTCTCTTGCTTGTTGCGTAGTTGGTTTTTTTAACAGGGTGGTCAGAAAGGTTTGAAGTAGATGGCTGAGTTGTCAAAGTAAGCGGCCAGTCCAGGGATATTTTATTTAAAAGATGCCATCTGTGAAGAAATGCCAAGCAGAGTAGACAGCTGATACTAACCACGAAGGCAGCAATCTTCGCCGGCAGCCGGCTACTTTTGACAACCCTAGTTTAAGTCCTGTGAGAAACATGGCATAAAATAACCCACTAAGCCAACTTTTCCCTTAGGGAAAAGAGGCCTTATGTCCCTTTCCTAGTCACAGACATCTACATGTATTCCACCATAAACAGCTGCTTAGGGAAAAAATTCAGTGGGAAAAAGTTATTGGAACCTGTGGCCAGAGGCAAGGGTCTGCAACAAAACAACTTTCTTTTTCTCTGTAACTGCACATGAGAATATCATTGTCCCCATGTACATGTAAGCACTACTAACCAACAAATGGCTTGACTAGCTTTCGGAAAAATTTCCAGGGGGATCTGTTGATCAGTGTAGGTTTTCGTGCTTATGTGTTCAGTGGCATTGTCATCCTGAATATGAGTAAGTTTACTTATGGTGCAATTTTTAATCTCGTTTGGATCTCCCCATTAGTAAGTTTCCCCCAAGTTTCGTGAGGATCTGCTCTCGAATTCATAATATCCAATGAAACGAACAATGAGTTCACAGGCAGGGGTCAATATAATGGGTACCATAGATCACGCTCATGGTTGCATCATGGGTAATCAGGGCAAGATGGCGAGAAATTCAAAGATTTGTATTAGAATTCAAAGCCAGCTAATTCTTCCTGAATTCATATATTTGATGCTTTCGCTTTGAAAAGAGTAACAATTGTTTAATTTCAAAGAAACAAATAACACTAAATCTGGAGTGCAAAGAGGCCCATTGATCAGCTTTTAGAGAACCTTGATTTTCGAATAAAATTTCTGTAATTCGACAGTATCAAAATTACAGAAATTATGTATGGAAAAATCGATGTTTTCTTAAGAATTAGCTGGCTTTTAATTCTCATACAAATCTAGGAATTTCCCGCCATCTTGCCCTGATTACCCATGATGCAACTAAAAGCGTGAACTCCCTATTGTCTTTAATGAATAGTATGATGCGATGACACTACATACACATAACTACATACGTACGGCGCTAAATGCTGCTGAAAATTTACCTTTGAACTGAGGAAATATTAAAAGACGTACCTTTAAGTTGAACGAAGCAAGTGAGCTGCCAATTTGAACCTTGAACGCTGCTAATGGCACGCAGCTTCTCACGAAAGCTAACTTTTCTAATCTGATAGGTTCTGAAGACTTCTGAGTGTAAATAAAGTAATTAAAGCTTGACTGCTCAAGCGTTTTTTGTTCAAAAATTTAAAGAGTGGAAAATTTCTTATTTACAAAAGGGCCTTTTGACCCCGTTAAACGCCTTCGATTCACGGTCCCGGCGGCGGAAGGCAATACAAAAAGCACTCCAGTGCATTCTGGGACAGCTTCATTTCCAACATGGCGACTTTCGGTGCAGTCTGGCAAGTTCTCCGGAAAAGCTGTCGTGACTCCTGCATTGACTAGCTTTTAGTTGGTGTGTGTTCAGGTGAGTGTAACCGTTTTTTTAAAAAAGAAAAGTTCGATTTTAACTTTAAGACCCCAAGAGACGATTGAAACAGCAGTTTTGGAGCATACTGGCCAAAGCACCTGATCGTCAAATGTAGCCGATCGAGCACTTTTCAAGGTCACCGAATTAAAGTCTTTAGTTTGTGTTTTGGTTTGGAATATCTCTCAATTCTACGGCAGAAGTGCCCTTCGACTGAAGTTTGATCTAAAATTGCTCTAATTCTTGGTAACTGATCGGCTGAGTAAACAAAATAAATTATGCATTTGCCTTGCTGTACGAAACGATATGAAGCACTTTAATTAAGGCTTAATTTTGGTTTTTATGATTATCTTTACAGATAAAGGTGAAAACCATTTTATTTTATCCTTGCTCATTTTATTTTATTATTATTATATTTTTTCCTTGTCGGAGTTTTTCCCTCATTTTTCATCTCACCTGCTATCTCTCATAGACAAGGGACTGCACAATATCTCACCGCAGCAGCTTGGAATCAAGCATGGAAGAGGATGACACACTTACAAAACACTTAAGTCAAAAAGACCCAATCATATCATTGTACGCAGAGGAAGAAATCGAAGATGTTAGCACAACTAGTTCCGTTACAAAACGCAATACTGTGATAACTGGCCAAGTTTCAGAGGTGAGCTCTACATCGGAGGACAATTACCAGATACCTAGTACATCAAGCAAAAGCATCTTTATGGACTTATATGAAGAAGACATTTTAAACACTGACTCCGAGAATGTGAATAATACAGAAAAGGATACTTCAGCTAGTGATGCAGCAGGAACTAAGAAACGCAAACCAGGGTTGCTACTTCTTGGTGAGTATGCTGACAGTGGGAATGACACCGAAGAAGAAGCGTTATATGCACTTAAAGTTAGACAGGATAAATCTAAAGAGACGCTAGAAAATGCAAGTAGTAAAGATGCTGGTAGTGAGGATGTTGTCAGTGAGACAGTAATTAATGAGAATAAACCTCTGGAGACATCAGCTGAATCTGACATGACCAAAGTTTTAGAGGAACTGCCTATTACAGTTGGTAAAGATTCTTCACTTGTTGAAGAGAAAGTAGAAGATAAAAACGACAGTGATTCTCATGCTATGCAAGATACCAGACAAGCTAAATTGGAAAGAAGTGTCAGCAAGGAAGAAGGACAAATTTCTGCCGAGTCTGATTCCAGTGATAGCGAACAGTCATCTGAGGACAGAAAGGATTCCATAAGACAAAAAGACTCAAAAAAGGATAAAAGCAAAAAGAAGGATAAAAAGAAGAAAAAGAAAAAACGAAAGAAACAAAAATATTCAGGGGACAAAAAAGATTCAGATGTCACAGGTAAAGTAAAATGCAGGCATTGGTGTTAAATGTTGTTGTTCAATGTTACCCGTATTTCCCTGTTATTGTACCACTTACATTTACTGGTCTTCGTTTTTTCCTTTGCTTTTTTTTCTCTCATGCATGTTTATTATCATACATAAATCAAAGGAAACTCAAGGTTGTGCTCTAAGAAAAATTGAAGGGAGCCCAGTTTTCTGAACCTGTGAAATCTAGGGTGCCCATAGAACCATTTCTGTGTAAAAACCTAGATTTTCTAGTTGCCTGGGTGCAAAAAGAAGATACCAGGCACCCCTTGGCGGTGCTGGAGTGCCACCTTAAAACTTAAAATTGAAGAGCAATAATTACACAGTGTAATTTAGCATGCTACAATGGAAATTACTTTGAGATTACCACAGTGTTCTCCTTATCAGGTGGTAACCAGTAAAATTTGCTGCCTGAAGCAACACTTCTTACCGCCTGCAACGGCCTGAAGGTTTACTAAGATTAAAGAAGTGCTTTTAACCCATTCGCCCCTGAACCGCCCGTAACTGCCCGTGCGGATCCAGGTCCTTTCTACCCTTTGTGACGTCATCAGTTTTAACGGTCGAGGACAACTTTCTTCGCTGACTTGTGTAGAATGAAGAGATCTTTCAAACCATACCAGAATGAGCACGATTCAGTCAAGGACACCGGAGAAAGAAGCAAAAAACCACGTGACATTGACCTGAAAATCTCCATGAAAATCTTGTTGCATTGCTCACCTACCTTTCCTTTCACCTAATCCTAAGATCCTAAAAGCTTTCCTAAAAACTCTTCCCACCAAAATGAAGCCTACTAAATGCCCAGCAAGAGAAAAAAAAATGAGGCAAGAAAAGTGAAAAAAGAAGGGGGGAGAGAAAGCGAAAAGTAAAAGTCAAGACTGCTGTGTCACTTTTAAACCCAAAAACTATCTCGAAATTTTGCTTTCTCCGCATGCCCGAACTTCGCAAGCTGATATTTTGCATCTGGATCAGAAGGCCGCGAAGTGTACGACCTGTAAACCGGTTTGTGGTAAGTTTTAGCTCTTTATAGCACGACAGTGACCAGAAAACCACTCGACTAGCTTCAAAACGCATTTTTCGGCAAAATCTCCAGGAGCGAATGGGTTAAGCAAAGTACCAAGCTTTTTGAAAAAAATCCATTTTTCAGCATAAAACAACCAAATCTGTCTATTTCATGTAAAATCAGGTGAAAAAGTTGGTAAAGGGCCATTTTTTGGTTTTTTGATTAAAAAATACACAAGTTGTGTTCCAAACCGATTCTCACATACCACAAGGAAATGAGTGAATATAATACAGAAAAGTACTTAAGTATACACAGCTTTTCGGCTTTTTATGGGTCACACATTTTGGAAAGAAAACATTGAAGACAGAGTAAAATTATTGGAATCATCATTTTAAATTGTTGTGTAAAGGTAACAAGGGCCGATATGCATAAATAAGGTCTTAAAAATGAGGGAGTGACGTTTCAGAGAACTTAGCTCCTAAATTTTCCACGCACTCCACTAATCCCCTCCCCCAGGAAAGTGCACCTCTGGCACATATTTTTTTTGTCGTAACGGCTATGAATGGTCTCTTGCCTGCTGACCTAAAATTTAGGGAGAACACTGTTACCAACAAACAGTAATTTCTCCTCCATACCAGGTGTATACCTGAGAATGATTATTACACTTTATTTAAATCTTAATTTTATGCATGTTCTGTTTCTCTCCCATAGTAAATTTATCTATGATATTGTTTTAAGTGAATTGTTTACCCATACATTTCAAGAGCTGCAGTCTGCTACAAATGCATACAAATTTTTATTGTAATATCCTTATTTTGTGAAATTAGGTGATGAGAAGAAAGAGAGAAAATCAGTCAGAGGTAGAAGTAGAGAAAGCTCGGAGAAACGCAGGTTCTCTAAGCACTCCAGGAGTAGAAGCCAGGATAGGAGCAAGGACAGGAGTTCAAGACATCATGTCCATAGCAGAAGCAGATCACAAGATAAATGGAAACAGTCAAGATATGTTAGAGAGAAATCAAGGAGATCAAGAAGTCGATCATCTAGCAGGAGACGTTCTGCATCAAATAGAAATAAGGACTTTAAATCCAGGAGTAGATCTCCAAAGCGAAGTGTTTCGCCACGTAACAGGAGGAGAGAAAGAGAAGACAAGTGGTCATCAACTTCTAGAAGTAGGAGAAATTCTCCATCAAAAAGGAAAAGGAAAGTGTCAAGAAGCCGGTCACCTCGTAAACGCAGGGAGAGGTCTCCTGAACACAGAAGGAGTAGGTCACCCAATAAACGGTCATATTCACCAGACAAAAGAAGGAGAACTTCCCCTGAAAAATCACCCAGAGAAAGTTCACCATCAAGAAAAGAAAAATCTGCCAGAAAAAGGGAGAGAAAGCAAAGTCAATCCACACCTATTAAGCCGGCACATCGCACATCGTCAGCCTCAGATAGTTTGGACTCAGGTCACTTCACTAACATACCTCTGTCAAAGACAAATAAACCAGAGGAATCTGAACCTGACAGCAACGAGCCAGTTAAAAAGCCATCGCCAATTTCTGAAAAGAAAAGTGAGCCCAGTGTTCCACCCAAAGTGGTCACAGATGTAGAAAAGCAGTTTTCACCTATGTATAGTCCAGAAAAACCTTGGGAGGATGAATTTGACTTTGTGTTTACAGAGCACCTGTCACCCAGGCAAGGAACTGAGAAGAGCATGGAGGATGTTCTGTTTGGATCAGAGGCAAAAACTCCTGATTTCAAAAGACCAATAACTGTGGAAAGGTAAGACACAGAGGAGGTAGTTTGACCCTGTAAGTCTCATGTATGACCATCATCAATGTTCTCGCAACAATCAAGGTATCAAGGTAAAAGGTTGCGAGAATTAATAAAATGATCAGCTAAGGAAAAGTATTTAATACTTGGATCTTTTATCAAATTCTGCCAACCACATGTAATTCTTTAAGGAAATATATGGGGATTAGTCGAGAGAATAGAGACCTTTAGCATCAGGTTTTTCATGGGAAACTGCAAACTGCAGTTTGCTGTTGTGGGTTTGTAATTTCAAATTTCAAATTTTAGCAAGCTGTTCAGTTCAGTTCAGTTCATTTCTATTTAGCGAAAATATAATACAATAGAAGAATACATATAGGAATTGTAAGGTTGCAAGGGAGCACAGAAGAAACCAGAAGGCTTATGAACCTTGGGCTCCCCAGTCACAAAGAAATAAGTAAAATAAAAGGAACTTCGTGGAGTGATACATTAAAAATAGGAACTAAACAGGGACTGAGTAAGTTATGAATTCAGTAACAAGATATAAAAAAATATTTAACTCTGGATTGGAACAGAATACTTCTTTTGTTCGTATGGCAGAAAGGAATATAAAATCGATTTCATTGTTCAGTGCCTCCATGTTGTTTTTCATCAAGTCGAAGTGCATCACTTTAATCACGCAAAAAACAGGAATAATTCATTGGTTCAAGATCAAAAATCCAACAAACACATCGCAAACGGATATAAAAAGATAGTTTGTGCCTTTAAACGCGAGGCTGTACAATTTTTAGCGGCAAAAAACCTTGTCGTAAATCACTTATGGATGGAAGCCCTCCCTGCAGTTCAAGCGTGAACTGCAAACTGCAAACTGCAAACTGCAAACTGCAAACCTGTCCGCAAGGCTGTGGTCAAGTGATGAAAAACCTGATGCAAAAGGTCTCTAATATGTTTGCAGATACCTGTATTGGGCTTTGAAGGGTTAAGAGGAATGATCCAGTTGGAGACCCCATGCTGTTTCTTTAATTAGAGAACTGTGTTTTTTTCCTTCAAATGTGTGGAGCAAGGTTCTACACTTGTACATGAGATACATTACACAATGACAAGCTCTCATTTTTTCACAAGCAAATACAGCACAACTTGCAGCAAAAATCTAGAAAATTATCAGAAGTCACCAAAAATAAAAACAGACAAGCTAAGCTAATGAGGCTACCAAATTACACTCATTAAAAAGTGAGATCCAAACAACCCAAAGTTAACTGACAGGCAAACAAAGTTTGTTCACTACTTGAACAAGATTCTAGATGCAAATAAGCATCTTGCACAAGAATAATACCTTAGGTAGCTCCTTAATAGAAGTCAAAACTAGTAAAGCAGTGATTTTGTTACCTCTGCGTCCTACGTCCTTGACGCATAAAAATCCCCAAAGACGCAAAATGATTCATAGCATGTGTCCCGTAGGATGCAAAGATCAATCGATTGATCTGAACGTGTGTATTGGTTAATATCCTGTTCGTGTAATTTCTGTGGCAGTTATTATGGCTGTTGTTTAACGATGCACATTTCTTTTAGCCTTTGTTCTGCTTTAAAATAACCTCTATATTTTAATTTCAGTATACTGTAATACAGAGTTTTTGAGTAATTCTTCAGATTACCTGTGCATGTCTGGTTACATAAAGGCCAAAGCATTTTCAATATCAAACTCATTTCTTTTTTTTTTAACTGGGACTCACAATTTTTTGCAAGATGAGTCCCAGGACTCACCATGACAATTATTTGTGACAAAATCACTGGTAAACTGAAGCTATTATTTTCCCCTTCACCCTCTTAGCCCAAGTATGCACATACAAATTCTCCAGACTTACCTACATGCATTTCCTTAAAGAATAATTGAGAGAATATGACCAAAAAATCAAGGCATTTTCCCTTAGGTAATCATTTTAGATATTCTCATAACCCTTTCTCTTGATTGCATATTGATCGCGTTAAATAGAAAATTCATGTTGATCTTTCTTGGTACTTAAAGGGTATAAACGCCAACTGATTTTTTTACGTGAAAAGTTAGAACTACATTATGTCTCCATAAGAGACCTTGTTTTTGAAAAGTTTTAATTTATGAAAAGTCAAAAAAGAGAAACTGAAAGAAAGACGAAAATAGTAAATCACTCATGGTCAATCACTATTTGATAGAGAATGGTAACCAATATGAGTTTTGGAATGTTAATGAGTTTGTTTTTGTAATACATGGAAGTCAAAAAAGAGAGATAGAGAAAGGGAGAAAAATAAATCACTCACAATCAGTTTTAAATTTGAAAGAGAATGGTAACTGATCAATAACTATTATGGCAACTTACTTGTATATTGAACACTTTTTGGACTGTCAATGATTTTTTTTTTATTATTATTCTTTACAATTTATTCTATGTAGCAAGAAAAATGAGGGAGAGCCTCTTGCAAAGAAAGAGGAAAAGAAAGCAGAAAAAGTAAAAACTGGTAGAGAGAAAAATAATGTTCCACAAAAAGAAGAAAACCAAGATGGTTCTTCCAGAATACAGCAAGCTAGTTCTAATACTGCAGAGTCTGCCATCAAAGCTAATGGCCAAAATATTTCTTGCTCCAAGACAGCAGAAGTAGCAAAAACTGTCTTTGAAGATAAACCCGACCAACTTGAAAAGAGAAACAGTGACAATGAGTCATCACAAGCTTCAAATAATACTAACAAATCAGCTTTTGTGCAATCTAAGTTGGAAGTTATACCTTTTCTAGATGAAGCACCATCTACCCAACCTCCTGTAGGTAGTAGCAAAGTTCACCCAGCCAAGTCCCAGGTGGACATTAAAGGTTCTTCTCCTTTAGCTGGTACAGGCAAAAAACAAAATGGACTTCAAAGAGCAAAAGATATTATACAGTCATCTATCACAAGGATAAATAAAGCACCAAACAATGTTAACGTGAGTCCCATGGACATGGAAATGTCATCACCTGAAGGTGACATTATTGACCGTATGAATGAAGAGTTTTGGAGGCAACAACACCAGCAGAAGCCGGTTGGAATGAATCAAGCAGAAGTGGAGGGAAAACAATCAAGAGAAGGTTTTACAGTAGAGTCTGGAGAAAATGAACAGTGCTCGTTTGAGGAGCCGTACGAGCCTGAAAGTGGGTTGATTATTGGTGAAGAATATGAAGATTTAAATAACATAGCTGATCCCAAAGAAAGAAGGAAGAAAGAGAAGCAACAGCAGAAGGAAAAGACAAAAGTTCAGGTAAATGTAAGGTTGGAAAGTAAAGCTTCAATAGTTGTAAACTTGCCAAGATGCTGACACTTGTGTTTATAAATCATTGACCCAGTGTTCTTACCAGGGTTCTCCACCCTGGGGTCTACAGGACCCATAGAGAAGCTAAAATGGGGTCATGAGGGAGAAAAATGGGTCACAATTTTTAGATACAGTTAACTCAATGTTTAACTCACAGGTCTGAGTTAGAGTAAATGGATGATAAATATCCAATTTTTCCATACAGTTAACTCAACGTTCTACAGCTCTGAGTTAGAGTTAAGACAGAATAACCAATTAAATTTTGGCTTATGTTATAAGGAAATGTACAAATGTTTTTGGATGTTTTCAGGGTTCTATCTAGGATTTATTGTTGGGGGAGAAGTCCCTGAGTAGCCAAAAGGCCATGAGCTTCCTAGGGGGCTTGGACGTTATGCCCTCTCAAATACCCTAGATAGAACCCTGGTTTTGTAACAGGTTTTTTTTCCTTCTTTGGGCCCTTGGGACCCCCTTGTGCTTGCTGCATTGTGGTAAGAACACTGATGACCTTGCCTTAAACAATTGTCATAGCCATGAAATGAAAAACTAAACACCAAATTGCAGGATTTTCAGTAAGTTTTGAAGTAGGTGGCTAATTCACCATTTTAACTTTAATATCCCAGCTGATTAGCTAACCAAAAATTGAAAGCAGGTTATGTGTTTGCCAGCTGTTTTTGACCACCCTAGAAGTAAGACTTTGCAACTCATCAGAACTGCTTCTTAGATTTCAAGACTGGATAAAAAATTTCCAAGATTCACAGTTTTCCCAAAGTGCTGGTCTAGCAATAATTGCAATGAAGCCCTAATTGACTTAGGTAAATTGCTTCCAAATAACTATTGTCTTGTACTTACATGCACTTCTGAATCAAATGGAGAATTCAGCATCAGATCAGGAGTCACTTAGAACCTTCTAAGCACACTTCTATTATTAAGCTTTAAATTACCCCATTAAATCCATATAATTAACATCATGATCCATTGATTTATAGTTGGTTTTCTTATTTGAAAATTGCCCACTTCAGACATGTTTACAATTTTATAATGATGGTTCTATGCTTTTATACATTTCTTTGGTCTGTCAGTTAAGGAACGGTATCTTGTGTTTTGCTTTTAATCATAGGAACTGATAGATAAGCTTCACCGACAAGCTCGTGTAGAAGAAGAAGTCAAGCATGTTCTCAAAGCATATTACAAGCACAGAGATATTAACAAGGAAGAGTACAAGAGTATACTGAGAAGAGCTGTTCCACAGGTTTGTTACTGAATTTCTTGGTTAAGTTTTATTTAGTCATGCAAGGATGATCTTTTATTCTTAGGATCAACTCCCAGTAACTAAATGCAGGTTAGAAGCTATCATGTTCTCACAGATCAATACTTGTGCACACTGTATTGCTGGCTTTCACTGTTGAAGCATAAAAAATACTTAATCCAATCAATAGAAAAATAGAATCTGGTAAACAAGTCAAAGATAAACATGCAAACAGTCATGCCAAGTTTCAGGTCTGTACGGTTTTCCATAGCTGCATGCAAGATCCCCAGAGAAAATATTTACCTCAACTTATAGAGCTTTTGTTTAGAGCTGCCACATTGGTGTTCCCTCTTGTGTAAATATTGCACTGTCACAATCATGCACTTTCCATGATGTTTTCTACATTTACTTTGCCAAGGGACAAATATGATATTTAATACTGTACTTAGGTACATTGTATAGTAATAGATTATGTCTGACTAAGTCACCATTTTGGTCAAACAAAACAAAAATGTGGTTGAACTCAATCATTGAAGCATTATGTTTCTGTCACCCATCCTTACATGTACATCAGGGAACCTGGATCATGGAAGTGTAGAAATGAAATCCTTAACACCTCAGAGATGATACAGATTTCAACTCTCAAATAAAGGAAAGCCAGATTCATTTGTTAAATGGCAAAAATTAATACTTGTACTATGCATGACTTGAACATGAGTTTGTGTCTTCTTTTTTTTCTTAGGTGACAAACTCAAGCAGTGCCATAGACCCTGAGAGAATCCGATCTCTTGTAAAGAAATATGTAGCCAAGATCAAGGGACAACGAGTTGATTCTTAGTATAATTACTGCACCTTTTGTACAATTTTGCTTCATAAGCAACATAGTCAGGTACTAAAACTTCTCAATCCTATTAAAATTTCACTTCCATTCGTAAAAGAGCCATACATAGATCTAAGAGATCTTTCATCCGAAATCACCTTTTTCTGAGAAGATTATACACATAAGTACTGTATTTGCAGCATTAGCTAAATTGAAAAGGAAACATAATACAGAGTGCATTCTTCAAGCTGCAGAAATGCAAATTTATATAAGTGAATGATCTGTTTAATTGAGACAAAATTCAAAGCTCCTGTTGCTGAAAGACCACAGGATCCAGGACAGTGTTTAAAGTGAAGAACTGCATTCCTGGTTGAATTTTATTATTTATGATAAACTAGACTTGAACAAGTAGAGCTCTGTTCTTAGCCATAGATCTAACTCTGATGTAAACCTGTCGTACAGTCTACTCTCTCTTAACGGACACCTCTATAAGACGGACACCTCTGTCTCTCTTTACTACCTTTATTTAACTCTCTATGAGACGGACATCTCTCTAAGATGGACACATACTGCAGGTCCCCAAGTTGTCCGTCTCAGAAAGAGTTGACTGTACATGTAAAATCAGCTATCAGAACTTCCATTTTATCAGTGTTGTACCACATCAAATGCAGTTTTAGCTCTAGTAGCCAAGCATAAGTTTTTGAAGGTGGAAAGTTAAGGTGTTGATTGGTGGTATTTGTTTTCAAGGTGATTGCAGATTGGGTTAAACATGCTTTTGTTGTCTATCACCTTGGTAGAACAGTGTTTTGGAAAGTAACCTGGGCGAAGGTGATAGAGCTATAAAAGTAATGTTCTGGCGTCTCCTTTCAAGGGTCTATCATAACACATAGAGCTTATATTGCTGCAGTTGTATTACTTTTATACTTGACACCACAATAGACTTTAAATTTCCAGAAGATAGTTTGTACGGCCAGTTTATACGGTCCACCCTTTCTTTTGAGAAAAACTATGTCATTTGAATGATAAAGTGTTTAAGAAATTTTATTACTTATCGGATCAAGTCATCAAAGAGTACTGGAATGTGATAGTTTTTACTTAAAACACGGTAAAAGAAGCTGTTACGTGAAGTTATGTTTGTACAACCCTACCTAAGCTACATAAAAAGGCAGCAGAAAATGGGGTAGAATGTGCTCTGTTGTAATCCCTGGCATTTCCAAGAGGAAAATTGATATGTAGTTTGGCTGCTGAATAGATTATACAGGATTTTCCTGTGTTATCAAGTTATTTGTGTTTACTTGGAGTCAAGTGCTGAATTATCTTCAACAATGTAAGTAAAGTAGAAAAATACAATAGAACTTTGTCATACTAAATGCCGTAAATCATGTTAAAAGTAGAAAAGAAAGTGAACCTTTTTGAGAGTATCTCCCATTTCCTCATGACCAAGGTTACACTTTACACTATTACCCAGGTACACTTCGACAAATTGTTCAAACAATATTCAATCAAAAAATATTTTTGAAGTAAGGCGTACCTGGAAATTATAGTATTTTTAGTCTAAGTGAGTGGTTCAATTTTCCTGGGCAAATGTTTGTAGCATAACTACAGATTAATTTGTTTTGGTAGTTCTTTGTATTACTTATACAGGTCTTTAATACAATAATTGTATTCAGGTTTAATTATTAAACCTCTCATCCTCATCTTGGAATCTTCATACTAAAGAAAAGCATGAAACCACTGTCTATGCACACTGCTTGACGTGAACCAATTAATGCTTTGTAAATACACAACACCATACTTTAATAGTAATCTAGACAACCTTTATATAATGGTTCTGTCCCTTTAGTGTTCTATAATGAAAATTTGACCTTCGTTTTCAGTTATTCATAACAGTTATTTAATGTTTCTGTGTTAAAATAAAATGAATTACATGAATTTAGTCCTAAGTGTTTTGTGCAACCACACCGGAATGATTGTATTAAAATATGCTTATTGTGTAATGTAGTGAATATATGTTGGTCAACAGATTTCATTTGCACATAAGGTGGAAAGACAAACCTTCCACAAATATGGACACTCATTTTTGAGAGTAGTGTAATATAAAAGGTGTTATGTGTGAAGATGATAATGTTTGTATATACTCTAGCTTATTGCCCCTATTTCTGTGTGACTGTTGAGATTGCTGAGTTGGAGAAGCTGCTTGATTTCTTTTGGAGAGCAAAAACTGGTAAGAGCACAAAATTAATGTATTGTTCATGGGTAATAAGGTATGGTCTAATATTTTGGGGGGCGGGGGTGCCTTTTACCCCAGCCAACCCCCTTACCCATGGGCAAATTGAACTCTTCTGAAATGACCTCAACAATTTCATGGTAAAGCAGGGGACCATGAATAGTCTAGTTTGGGTAGGTTTGTGTGGGTCAGCCTGGAAGAAAATTAAGACAGAACCCATCAGGAAATTGAGTAATTTCAACTTTCAGTGGACAAAAACCCTGTACCAGAATAATTTAAACGATACAGCATTCTTTTTTGCATTTTTCAAGGGCTATAGACATAATTTATTATCTGTAATAACACCAAAGACCATTTCTCATTGCAGCATGAGAAAATAAATGTCAAATTTCACAAAAATTGTTAAAACACAGGTAAAATTCTGAAAATTTCATGTGTAAGATGTCATTTTGTGAATTTTGACATTTTGACATTTTCTCTGGCTCCCATACAAAATTTTCTTTGGTGTTATTACAGAGAACTAATTAGATCTATAGCCTTTGAAAATGTAAAAAAGAATGCGACATTGTTTAAATTATTCTGGTACAAGGTTTTTGTCCACTGAAAGTTAAAATTACTAAATTTCCTGATGGATTCCGTCTTATTGCTGCACGCTGTTACCTTCCAAACAAAAGTTGTTTTATAATAGCATTTTATTAGCTACTGCGTGTTATTATTTTTTGCAATCAAATGTCAAGTTCCATCTAAAGTTATTACATTGCAAAGAACTTGTTAACAGAGTTCTTCTACCAGGGATTCTATACACAGATGTGTCTTTCATAGCTTGCAAAAAGACCATCAATCCAACTCTACATAATAGCCAAATGTTGGACTCAGCCAATACTATTGTGCAAAGGTTTAACTTAGATTTCAACTTAAGCATTAAAGTAGTCTACAGATTAATTTCAGAGAACAAATATTTCTTGCAAATGCAATGAAATTTAATTGTTACTAAACAGGTCCCCTCTGATCTACTAGCATCCTTTTTTCCATGCACAGGGTAAGAAGACAGTTGAGTTTTTCATAAAGATTTAAAGAACTCTTCCAGGATGTGAGGTATATCCTCTTCTTTGTAATCTTTCACCACCAGATTGTCATCAATTGCTCCTCGGATCATTGCAGAAAGAACTAATAGAAAACAAACAAAAGTGACATATCTCACAATGTGATTGATGATAATACAGTATTAGTTTTTAAAAAAATATGAGACCATCAACTTACATTTTCCACTATCAGGCCTAAACAGACACAGAATCTTCTTCTTGTTTTCTATTGCTCGGCCTATTTCATATCCCACTCCCAGGGAAGGCTGGGTAACTTCAGCAACTAATGCTGTAAAACAGAAATAAAGATCATTGTTTGGACTAAGAGAAGTAACCCTAGATCTTTATATCATAGTTAATAGAGTGGAATGGTTATGAAGTGCATCAGACTCTTTTGTTATATATTTATGAAGTGTGTTCAGTAGCATACCTATTATTTCGATCTTAGTGACTAATAAAAAATGCTGTATTAATTTATTCCATCACAATTTCTGAACAAGAAAACAATTAAGACTTGTGCACCATCAGGGAGTTTCCAACCTCTGTTAGTATCCCCCAGTCTGCAGAGTATGGCAGGTGCATGCGCAAGTTCTTTTTGAACAATATAGTATTAAGGGCCTAAAAACAGCCTTGCACATGCAAGATCTCGTCAAGTTCTGCGACTTTGTTAGATGTTCTGTAAATAGTTGCAAATAAAGATAGCTTTCACACTTACCGTCAGATTTCAACAACCAAGCGATGTCGCGATCATGAATGAATTTATCACTACCTGAAATATACCAAGCAAACATGGAATTAATGCATCAGTCAACTCCAGCTGCGCCAAGCCCCTGCCTGGGGTCCTGCGGGGCATTTGCCTGCCTTTTCAGTCCCAGGGATGGGGCCTTTGCAAATTTTGTGCTGCCCGGTGGCAGGGCATTTGCCAACCTCGGGGCTATTCCCGAGCTTTTTCAAGACACGTGCGCGGTTTCCTATCAGAATATAACTACACAGAGGATATTACTGAAAAAAAGCAGATTAGCTCATCTGTCAAGGACAGGGGGCTGTAAAGTCATGTTCTCGATTTTATGCATGCATTTCTTCATTGCTTTCAAGCCAGAATTACATAGGGAAACTCGGGAGCTATCGATGCGTATCAACGTTTTTTGGTTAGTGAATCAAATTTCTGTTAATATTATTTGAAGAACATCCTTTCGTATTTATAACCTATTCATAAAATATAACTTGACAGTGCTCTATTAATTTTAATGTCAATAATTTTATATCAATACTAAAACCATAAACTGGTGCATGTCGTCACGGGATGAAGTCTTAATTAGAATTCTAGCACTATTACAAAGGAAGACATTACTTGAAACAAAAAATCGAACATTAAAATATCTAAAATGGCACTATTCGACTGTGCAATCAATGAAAAATGTTGCAGTGTTGACAGAGGATGGGACATTTGCCCTCTTATTTCATCCCCACCCCAGGGGATTTGACACCTCAAGAGTCCCCACCCCCGGGAATTTGCCATCCAAGGCAAAAAAAAATGCTAATGCCCGGGGGTCAGCCGGGCGGGGGGGGGGGAGCTGGGCGCAGCTGGAATTGACTGATGCATAACTTTTTGAAAAAGAAAAAAAAACTTCTATTTACATTTAAAAAACAACATTTAGCCATTAAAATAATTGAAAAACAGTCGACAACAGTTTTAAAACCAAGCAGATTTGGGATTGAAAAAAGAAAACCAGGACAAAAGTTTGCCTTGTCTCCACCATGACCTACAATTTATCACTTCCGGTCCTTCGATCTTCCGTGATGACAAAGCGCACCTCTACCAAACTCAAGCCGACACCACACTTAATCTCCCCAGATAGGGTTAAAAAACGTATTTTTATAATCAAAATTTTATTGGTCAACTTTAATGATGTGTATGGCATCATATCCTCCTATTGATTGAACGAAACAACGCTCTGGGCGTGGTGCGTGGGAATAGGAGACGGAGCGGAGCTCTAGGCGTGGTGAGGTGAGGTAAGCGAGGAGCAGGAGGAGAAGACTTTATAACTCAAACAAAAATGTTACGCAATGCAGTGCAAAAATCTGTAAATGTGCTGGGTATTAGAGTGTTAGGGTGGGAGAAATGTCCCGTAAGGGCCACGGTGGACAAAGTAAGTGGTTGGTCGTCATACCTCTCTCTTTTTCCATAAGGTTGGGATCTCCGATATGTTCCGTCAGAACCTCACCGTATTGTTTTAGTTGATCTATTATACGCTTGTACAAAGCCGCATCATCTCTTCCGCCACGAATACTCCCACAAAAATAAATAAGTTGCTTTGCTGGTACGCTCATAACTGCCACGAAATACGCTCGCCCCGCATAAATTGCCAGGCGTCTTTTTCGCGTCTCTGCCCCTGCCGAGCCCTCCCTGGTAGGGATGTCAAAAAAACGATAGAAAAACAAAATAAGCATAAGAAGGAGAGAACATGTAGGTAAGATTTAACCAATGAGGAGGCCCTTTTCTGTTAATGTGATTCTAGATATATGTAGCTTTTTTCAGATTTGTTGTTGTTGTTGTTGTCCGCCTTCACTTCGTATAGTTTTTCCTCTCCCCCACCCCGTTAGTAACAGTTCTTCAATAACTCCTGCTCATTCCTGCTCACATCTTTTGGCTCACATCATGGCGGCTGCAAGACAACTTCCTGAGACCTTTCGTAAACTGGTTATCACCAAACTTTCCACCAATTACAGAGAAGCTGTGGAACTCAAGACTGTACCTATGCTGCAACCTGGACCGAATGAGCTACTTATTAAAAACAGGTGAAGAAAACAATGATGTTAATATGTACGAAATATGTAACTTACATGTGAGCTTAGTTGTTCACATTTTTTATTAATGGGAGTCATCTTTGGAGTCCTTCCGTTGAAAATTTGCCTAGTATTCCTTAATATTCCTCAATATTATTTCCTGAAAGTTTGGACAGGGTGGTGTCTATTTCTTGCAAATATTTTGTTTTTATAATGCTGTATTAATTTATTCCGTCACAATTTCTGAACAAGAAAACAATTAAGACTTGTGCACCATCAGGGAGTTTCCAACCTCTGTTAGTATCCCCCAGTCTGCAGAGTATGGCAGGTGCATGCGCAAGTTCTTTTTGAACAAGATAGTATTAAGGGCCTAAAAACAGCCTTGCACATGCAAGATCTCATCAAGTTCTGTGACTTTGTTAGATGTTCTGTAAATAGTTGCAGATAAAGATAGCTTTCACACTTACCGTCAGATTTCAACAACCAAGCGATGTCGCGATCATGAATAAATTTATCACTACCTGAAATATACCAAGCAAACATGGAATTAATGCATCAGTCAATTCCAGCTGTGCCAAGCCCCTGCCTGGGGTTCTGCAGGGCATTTGCCTGCCTTTTCAGTCCCAGGGCTGGGGCCTTTGCAAATTTTGTGCTGCCCGATATTTTGTTTTTGTAAAATTTTCTGATAGCCACTGTTAGGCTAAAACTTGTAAATTTCACCACCCCCTTACATGTAGGTAATTGGCAATTAAGCTCATTGAAGGCGATTGACTATCATCTGAAGAATTACAGAGATCGAGGACCGTGTGGACGAGGTGGATAACACCTTTTGAAGAACTCCTTAATTCATAATTATAATATATTCATTCATTCATTCAAAATAATTCCTAGTTTAATAAAAAGCTAAAACATGCTTACCTCCATCAATGTTAAGTTTAGCTTCGACAGTGCATCTTAATTGGCAAGTTTAGGAGATATATGGGTTGGTCAGCTCTGCAAATATTCTACAAATAGCAGTTGTTCTCCATCAAGTTGTTGTCTTGCTGTTCTAGATCTTTCAATGTTCTTAGCAAATAGTTCCCCTATTTATTCCTTGTGGAACAGTTTTTTTTGCAATTTTTTTAATCAGTTCCCAACAACTCAACTTCGTCCCCAGCTCTTCTCATTTAACAGTTCATTTATAATCTGGCAATTTGCTGCATGATTAACATCATTTTTCACATACCATATCATAAAATTCTTCAAAATTTGGATGACAATAGCTGGTTATGAATTATGCATGGTATTTTAGCCAATCAGAAATATTTGCAATGAATAATAACTTCTTCTTCAAACCTTACTTCTCTATTTAAGCTTAAAGTCTATGTTTTTGTTTTGTGTGTGTGTGTTTTTTACTGTAATAATTACTCCAGATCTCCTTATTATACTAAATGATTCACAAAATTTCTTAATACATCTCCTTTCAAGATATGTAGGAATCAATGCCACAGAAATCAACCATTCAGCTGGTCGATACCATCCAGGGCAGTCTCCTCCTTTAGAAGCCGGCTTAGAGGTAAGAGTTAAAAAAATCTGGAGCCAAGATCTCAGAAACCCATGTACAATGGAACCCCTTCTTATGGCCACCTCGTTATTATGGCCTCCTTGTTTTGGCTGCCCAGCAAAACCACCATACATTTTCTTGTAAAGATACTATCTTTAATACGGTGACCTCGTTATTATGGCGAATTTTTTTTTTGGGCCCATTGGTGACCGTATTAACAGGGTTCCACTGCATTACATGCCAACTCTCCAGGGTTACCCAGAATTGTCCAGGATATGGCACAAATCTTCAAGTCTTCTGTAGGTCAGCAAATCTCCCAGGTGAAATTGAATTTTGAGTTCTATGTGCTTTAGTTTGGAATTTAGCCGATTACTCCCAAAACTTTGAAACTTTTTTGATCATAGTATGGTTTCCATGGCTTTTTTGGGTGTATTTTCATCTCTGACAAGACCATCTCATCAAAAAAGCAAATTTTGATAGTCTGAACTTGATGTAAGACTTTGTATGTCCTGAGCCATCCCAATGTGTTATAATTTGGGACTTGGTTGATTTGTAAACACGAAAGCCAAGCACATGCCGCAATAAATGAGGGTGTAAGCCGGAGAAGAAAAAATAAGAGACTGTTGACTCTTTTGTCCTGTCTGGGGACAACGAAGCTGTCAAGGTAATTTAATTAGCCAATTAAACCCGAGAAACGTGAAACAGTTTATAATAAAACATAAACTACTGAATAAATTACACTGTCTTTAAATCTGGTAAGGTTGCCTGGAATTTGTTTCCAGGAGGAAATTTACACCAGTTTCCTTCTGTAAGATTCCTTAAACATTTTAGTTTACAAATGTTTACTGCTTGATTTGTTATTGTGTTCGTAGTTGGTTAAATCTTAGTTGGGACGCATGACTATTTTTACCGCTTGCAACTCCACCAAAGACCAGTCAATGATCTGATAACAACTGTCAAATTGACCAGTCAGTTACTCTGTTTCTGGGCTGACAGAGGGTTTTTTTTACTTCAAGGACTGTGGTTTGCAATTCTGCCAGCTGATATAAGATCTAGGTGGATTTTAACAGAAAAGGCGGACTGCAAGCAGTCTAGTTTGGTGTTCATGACACTGATCATACATAACATTTTTCGTAATAGGGTATAGGAGAAGTTGTGTCAACAGGCGAGAAATGTACAGATGTTCCCATTGGTCAAGCTGTAGGATATTTTAAATATGGAAGCTTCTCAGAATACATGGTTAGTGTTTGTTTTTGATCTACAAAATAATAATAAAAACTGTTGTGTCAAGCTTGGAGTATTTCATGGCTTACCTGCTTCTCTGACTCTTGTCTAACAATGGTACTTCTTTTCGTTGAAAGCATTCCACCGTAAAATGGTCTTATATCTCCATACCGTTACATCGAGCTGGAAACACTTATATTGTAAAGTTGAAGTTTTTTATAGCAATCTTTCTTCATTTTTCTCGGCGACCTCCCTCTTAGACTTATGGAATCTTTATGAGTGGATGACTGGCAGCGTTGGTTCAAGGTTAACTTAGCCTAAATAAAATCTAGCCACATTTAAAACTCTGAATCTGCCATTTAGGATGTTTATTCCATAGTATTTTTTTTATTATTTCCTTTTACGCTTTTTCTTTAGACAATTCCATCAAAACATGTGTTCCCCCTACCAAGAATAGATCCAGCTTATGTTTCCTTGCTAATCAGTGGACTGACTGCTGGTATTGCTCTTGAAAAGGTAAATGGAATATTTAATGGCAACTGTAATTAAACTTGCAGTATACTTAGCGGAAGATGTGCATGTGCTTGCTTCCCAAAACTTTTATAGGTCTCCAAAAATAATATCCACCCATACCCTGTGGGTATAGGTGGATCACCCCACTCATCTGACAACTCTAGTTTCTATTTTTATTTTCTCCAACACTCACAGTTTGCAAAAGCGTGCTGACAATCAGTTCTAAATACGGTTGTGTCTGCGGGCTAAGTTTGTAATGATTGTCACTAAACAGCTGTTGATGATTCCTTGAAAATATAAGCATTTGATTTTCAGTAACACAAAATTTTCTCTTACCATTATCAGGCATTCATTTTTTATTTTAAATTTATTGACCCTCTTGGTCCAGTTCCTCAAAATATAGTTAAGTTTAACCAAGAGCCATAATATCGCATAATGGTTTAACCCAAGATTAAGTCATATTTGAAGCACAGTCCTCTTGAACACGTAAGTTGAGCTTACAAATACTGTTGAGTCTTTACTCTGAGATACAGTAATGATAACAACAAAAGTTACTCCAAGCAGAACCTAGGAAGGTAAATACAAAAAGAGGAACAAAATTTTAATCCTAGATTAGCACTCTTTGAATTGGCCTTTTAGGAACCAGGTATGAAGAAGTGTATTAAAGTACTTTTTCTCCTCAGGTTGGTGAAATTAAGAAGAATGAAACAGTTCTAGTGACAGGTAAATATAAATTCACACACCCGAAATTCCCCCTTCCCCTATTAATGATCATTAACACCTCCCGGGCAGGCTAACTAATATATTATTTTCTTATGCATTGAAAAACTACTTGATCAAAGATAGAGCCTTCTTGACTATCTTAAGTTTCAGAAGCTGTGAATGAATAAAGTAATCTGACAGGCAGGATCCTGAGCTGAGTTTCTTCTCAAATTTGATTTTCATGCAAGTTTTACTTTGAATTATATCCTCTCATTTTATCCTACAGCTGCAGCTGGTGGAACTGGTCAATTTGCTGTAAGTAAAATAAAATAAAACCAAATGACACTTTCAAAAGCTCTCTGTAGCCTCATTGTTCTTCTCTGATGGAGACCATTATGACAAGGAAATCCTTGTGTTGCAGGTTCAACTCGCTAAATTGGCTGGATGTCACGTGATAGGCACGTGTTCAACAGATGCTAAAGGGGAGTTTTTAAAGGTAAGTTATTTGATGTTTCTCCTAGGGCCATTTTTCTCGAAGGTATCAGTTATTTGGGCCAGCAGGAAAGCTGTGAGATTGTCAGGTTTTCAAATTCAAGCTTGATGTTTTAAATTTTATTTTACATTGTTAGAAAAGTTTTTCCATAGAACAAGATGTAAATATAAAGCTACCAAACATGACCCATTTGGCCAATCTGAAAACGAATGTTATAAGCGAATTATGAGCTTATCCGAGTTCAAATACAAATGCCCCTCTAGTGCCATTGGAAAAGCGCATCAGAGGACAAAGAGGACCAACAAACTTTTCTTATAAAAGGAAGTTGAGTGCCTTCTCGACCCTGGGAAGTGTAAGTTAATGAAAACTAACCGAAATTGGTTGTTCTATGCTTTATGACATTGGGAGGAGGATCGAGAAGGTTGGCCGATAAAAGAAAAGACTCTCATTTTGCTTGTTAGGTATTAAACAAATTCAAATGTACAGTAGCTATGCGAAGTTCCCCTCGATACACCGCTCCCATGGAAAATAACAATGCTGGGACTTGTTGCGAATGCCAAACTAGTTTTGTGCTTAAAAGAGTTCAAAGAGAAAATCCACTTCTTCTTGTTATCCTGCGTAACAATAACTTCAGTTTCCATTTAGCCATGCTGAAGAAGAGCGGAAGTGCGCGGACATTGGCTAAAACCAGGGTGGATAAACCGCCGTCGGTAAAACGGAGCAAAGAAATAGGAGTGTTTTTACTGGGGCGGAACGGGGGAAGGTTTGTTAGGGTTGCATGCCCCCACGGGTTTCCCTGGTGAAATGAACACGGAAAAGGCTGTTATGCATCCTATACCTACAGTCGCTTTTCACCCATCCAAGTCAAGGCTTTGGACTGGAGAAAGGAAACGACCCGAGCGGGAAACTCCTGTTTGGCCAATTTGCTTGCTCGTGACATGATTCTTCGTTAGACAATCCTGCGGAACGGTAAGCAGTCTGTGTGGCAACACCCATCGGAGATTAACATAACGTTTTTAAAACGATGTTTGACCCGCGGGAAAAAGCAGACAATAGCACTTGTACAGCATGTATCTATTTTCTTGTATATCTACAGCAACTGCACTTCATTTCCCATGGATCCGGATGAGATAATTGGAGAATACATTATAGTAACATATTCATGTATATGTTTCTTGTTAGTCTCTTGGTTGTGACCGGCCAGTAAACTACAAGACTGAGAACCTGGATCAAGTACTGAAGAAAGAGTATCCCGTAAGTTTGAATCTGATAACAATTTTTTTTGCGGGCGGCTTTGTTCAGCTCCTCTCGCTTCCGCAAAACAGCAATTTTCCCTTCCCATCTTCCCCCGCGTACAAGTGTTTTCTTATTTCCCTCTCCCCAGGCTCTCTAAGACACAAAGAGGCCTCTGCATCGGAGAGGGGCTTTTCTCGCTATTTATGTAGGCACGTTCCAACTGAACTGCTTAATACTGATTCCACGGATTGCGGAGGTGTCCGTATGATAAAGGTAATAACAATGGCCTCTTTGCAGCTGGTCATTCACGTGGTACAAAACCGCTATGCTGGAGGGCAAGATATGCACTGGCACAAGACAAACAAAGGAAATTACCACTTTTAATGATGTTATCTCTTTGTTTGTATTGTCCCAGTGTTTCTCTTGACTCAGTACACTCGCGAAGCAATTGACTTCGAACAACATCTAACTTCATTTTCTAGACCCACATAAGGAGATATATCGCGGCGGAGGCAACGAGATCAACTCTGCTAAGTATCGCGTTAGTAATAAGTACATTTTATTCGACGCTCCTTAAACAACTACGCAAGTCAAAACAAGACATGGAGATTTTATATCTCTGTCTGGACTTGGCATAGGTGCCGTCCCTACGTTGATTTAACCCCAGAAAAATTCGTTCATATTCGACAATTAAAACACATCAGAATAATCGTAATGAAGGTTTTAAAAAATGCAACGTTTTCATTGCTGTCGTCACTTGCGTTATTTGCCCTCTAGCAAAAGTCGTCGTCTCCGTCTGTCTCGAAAAACAATGTACTGCGCCGGAAATGTCAGTTCGCTGCGGAGTAGCGTCGACTGTGACTCTTAAGTCCAATACTGGAAAGGCAGTCTTTGTCACAGTGTCATAGTTGCTGTAAGTATGGGGTGTTGGTAGCGAGGGTGCTGAAGCTACCCTCGCTCTTTGTCGTTCCCTTTTGTCGTGCCACTGCTCTTCCCTCCTGGCTTCTGCTCTCCTCACCCCTGTGCGCACCACGTGACGCCAGTTGCTGCGGTCAGCTGAGGCTGCTAACAAAAGTAGAACATCGATTAATAGTAGATAATTTCCTTTCTGTACGTGTTTGATGTTGTAGAACGGATGCGATGTGGTTTACGAATCCATAGGAGGAGAAATGTTTGATACCTGTGTCAATAGGTAAGCATTATGCTCCATTAAATTAAATTATTTCTCTCCTATTTGAACACAGGTAGCCCAAGATCGAAATATGAGCATCGGCATTGTCACGTAATCTACTTCAAAATACATGTATAACGATGTTTGTGCTCTCTATAATTATTCACCACAGGCACACCAATGTAAAATAACTCAGTCAACAGGTATGGCAACCCAAATGCAGCGCATAGCCGCCCGGACTTTTAGAGAGAAAAAACAACAAAGTCGAGTCTTTTTCGACGTTATTTTTTATGTCTACACTCACGTGGATAACAGATAAAGAGCTAGAGCGAGTGATTGCAAACAAAGGAGACTAATTTCGTTGCAACAAAAACGTGCAAATGTCGTTGAGAAAATGAGATATGCTAGCGACCAGCTAGGTGAAAATGAGGGCAGTGAAAAATTAAAAGCGAATAGGAACATAAGCAACAAAATTTTTGGAGAGCTCGTACGACAATTCCGCCATACAAATAATGGATAACCAGGAAGTTTCACGTGTTAGTCGTGCAAAACAACGGCAAAGAAATGTACAAAAAAGTGTGCTGCATGTGCAAATGTGTTTTTTTTTTTTTGCTAATTATGGCTGCACGTGCAAATTTGTTTTAGTGCTCTGAATTAGACTATTGATTTTGATTTCATTCTCATTGCCGTCCCCGTTTAACAGTACAGGATTTATTTTTTGGTTATAAGTATATTAACCAGAGCTTCGCCTTTAGCCCTGGCTAAATCTATATGTTATTATATGTAAGTTGATTCTTGTAAGTTTTTTCGTCTACGCGTCACCTCAACCAAGGCGGATTCTTTGGATTGTTCTTGGGTTTTTGTTATTATACCTTCTTGCCAAACCTCAAATTCAGTGCAAATAAAATTCCTCAGCATAGTTCTAGGTACCACTCCACCCAGACTCTTAATGTTTGTTGCTTTGTTGTCTGTCAAATTAGATTGGCGACGAAAGGCCGTTTGGTGACTATTGGTTTCATCACTGGCTACAAATCCAAACTGGGATTTTCCCCAGTCAAAAACGCTACGTTAATCCCTAAGGTAAGAGAGAAAATCTCCAAACAAGTCAATAGCTTACACGATAAGGTCAATAAGCGACAGTTATTACTAAACTGGAATTTTGTTTGCCGTTAACTGTTGGTTCCTGCTTAATACCAATGTTTGACTCTATCATTGTTTTTTGTTCTCACGTAGAAGCGAATACGCCACAAGTCAGGTCTTTGCGTTGAAGGATTTGACGCAACCTTGACCCGCGAAAGCTCTTTCCAAGCATGCGCACCGCGTCACTTTTGGGCTTTTTTAAGGGCTTTTTTTACTCCCTGTCCCCGTAGTAGAGGTCGCCGTAGCGCCGTATTCGCAGGCTTACCAATCTGTGTACAAAGAAGATTAACCAAATCGTGGGAAGCCAGTCCCTGTGCATACAAAGCTCGAGAAAACGCGTGCCAGCCAGTCTCGCATAGAGAGTCAATTAGGATAACTATTACTTAAACTAATTGCGTTATCCATTGGATAGTGATGTATCCACCGGATAGCGCTATCCAACATTTGAACAACTGGGGCCAGGGGCCCGTTTCTCGAAAGTCCCGGTAACTTTTCGGGCCCGAAATCAAATATTCAAATCGAAATATAAAGAATAAGAGCGCGGGTCCTGGCAAGAAGACTACTCCATTTTGTTTCACTAACTGATGGTTTTATCATGCTAGATGCAAAACTATTGAAACCTCGATCTTTAATGTAAACGGCGACAGCTTACCGGGCCCGTTAATTATCGGAACTTTCGAGAAACGGACCCCAGAACAGCAAAACTACGGTTTTAAGCCAACGAATTCTGTTGCTAAAATGGGGGATATCTGTAAAAGATATGGATCACTACAAAAAAGAACAATATGAAAAGAAATTAAAACAGACTGATAAAAAAACCAAAAGCTTTGGATCCTAAGGTCTCGTTGTGTTTCTCGCACCCTCAGCTTTTGACCAGATCTGCAAGTGTTCGTGGATTCTTGTTGTTTCACTACATGGAGGAGTACAAACCAACCGTAGATAAGCTGGTGAACTTGTACGACAGTGGAAAGTTAAAATGCAGTATCGACTTTGGACGAAGCTCAATGCCTGGTGGGTTCAAAGGCCTGGACTCTGTAGTTGATGCGGTTGAGGTATGAGTGTTTTGTGTGATTTGTTAGTCAGATTTATTCCAGTCAATGGAATCGATTATCTGTTCGTTAGTTTCTTCGGCTTTGTGTTTTTAAGTTTGGAAAAGAATTAATTAATTAAAGAATTAATAAAATAATCACCTGATGAGAAAAGCTTTGATATACAAACGAATTCTCTTAACCAATTCATTAAGGAAATGTATGGAGATCAGTCTGTTGTATTTGGATATGGGGCTTAACGGGTTAAGGACGTGTTTATATGAGGTGAGCCAGCCCGGTTAGCCGAGCTGGCCTACTTTACCGGGCTAAATCGGCTCATGCTTTGTTTCTCATAAAATTTTCATTGTGTTTATATGAGAGGGCGGGCTGGCCCGGCTTACCGAGGTTGTTCGAGTCGAGATCTAGGCAACCAGGCAGCCCGCCTCCTCACATAAACACAACGGAACCTTTAAGAAGGAAGAAGGCATGAGCCAAGCCAGCCCGGCTAACAAGGCTAGCTCATCTAACAGGCTTTAACATATACTAACGGACTTGCTCAAGCAACGTAGCTCAACGTGTAAAAAAGGGATTTTTCTTCTCTTGTCGTTGAACCAAGTTTGTGAATTAAGTGTCTCCAGTTTGGTCCTGGAATTACCATCAGGTTAATGGATATGTGTTTTTGTTTTGTTTTGTCTCTCTCCAGTATCTGCATAGCGGAAAAAGTTCTGGCAAAGTTGTAGTTGAACTACCTGATGACGTCAAAAGCCGTTTATGAGAGTGTCTACCATATAGTAGTCTACATATAATGATCCTGCCAACAGATAAACGGAACGGAACGATGGCCCTCGAGCTAATGCCCAAAACTGAAAAGATGTGAATCCTTTCAAGCTAAAACTTGGAACATATGAACACATATGACTTTATCATGATTTTATACTTGCACCTTGAATGACCTTGCTTGTTCATACATTCCCACCTACAGACCGTGCTTGTTTTCTACGCAGTGAACTTGGGCTACAGTCGACTACCGATGGCTCGAACCTCGAAGAAAGTTAGAGTTAGCAGGAGCTTGAGTTATCGGGAGTTCGAAGAAAATAACCGCAAATAAAAAAAAAGCAAATGGATAGGGAGGGAGATATAGATTGATATTTTGAAAAAGGAATTAATGAGCAACGTTTGATTACCGTCATAGGGATGGACAGAGAATTTGAACCACGGTTGTTTTGAAATGAAGTCAAAATTTCGGACTTTAGTGCACTGTTTTTTTTTTTTCGATTTTTCTTGCGCTTAAAACATGGTTCGAGTTATCGAGGGTAAAATTATTCAGAAATGATCTGAAGGGAAACAAAAATTACTTCGAGTTAGCGGGAGGTTCGAGTTACCAAGTGTAAAATCACAGTAAATGTATGAAGGAAAACCAGGGGAAATCGACTTTGGTTCGAGTTAACACGAGGTTCGATTTAGCTAGGGTTCGAGTAATCGGGAGTGAACTGTAGCTTAAAATCGAGGGTAGATTATGCGCGTATTTCATTTGAAAGACATCTACTTTTGAAAACCCTCGACTGGAGAGGGAGGTCTACACCAAGAATGCGTAAATGGTTTCGTCTTACAACTTATAGCCTGCGCTCGTCTCGCGCTTCGCGTAAAATGCCGCGTTCGCCTCGCTTGGCTCATAAAGCGCCTGTTATGCAGGCTATACAACTTACAATTACATGACCCAGTCGATTCTTCTAACATTAAATTCTTTTTTCAGTCGTTTCTTCGTGAACGTTATATCCACCGTTAGACTCTCTTGAACATAATAATGAATTAGCGCTTTTCATTCAGCTAATTTTTCCCTGCTAGCAGAAGCGAATTTATTTTTATTTCTCATGTTACCAAGTGTGCCACAATAGTTTTTTGGACTCGCGGACAGGTGCAATCAATATATGACTTTTTTAACAATACAAAAAACTGAAAAGATACTAAACAATTAGGACCCTTACCGTAACCAACCTCGTTCCCACAACAGCGTTCCTGTTGGTAACTAGCATTCAGAGCGAAGCACTCGCAAACATTGAAAACTGCTAACCGTAGGTTAAAAGGTTACTGCTAAATTCGAGCCCTGTTTTTTTTTGAAAAATGTAAATTATATTTTCATACTTGTTAAGAAGTACATAATGATTTCTAAAGAGAGGCAATAAAGGAAATGAGGAAAGGAACTGGATATGAAACCTCACGAGTCAACGCGCGCAATCACGGTGGATACCAGTCTCGTACCCAGTCGCTTCTCTGTATGCGCTGTGATTAATGGGAAGGGTTTAAGTGAGTTCGCGGTGCATTAAGGGAAGGAAGGAGGAAAATCGCGAAGTTCTCTCTCCCTCCCTCCCAAGCGCCATTGCGGGCGTCAAATTGCCTTTCCCTATTCCTTTGCAAGGATAAATAAGTTGCGACTGGGTCCGAGTCTGGGTGGTTACCGTAGTGTAGCTCAATCTGTAGCTCTACGTAACTGTGCATGGCATAGCCTACTTCTGTTCACGTACCGTCTGTTTTCTTTTTTAGAGATTTTAGAACGCTCACGCAAAAATAAAAACCGTGGGGAGGTTTTAAATGATCACTGGCGCAAAGGGGTTTGGGATGGGTGAATAATAAAATATATTTTTTGTTTTTTTTCTCAAACTTCGCGCCCCATTATAAAAATGCTGCCATTGTCGCGTGTTTGTTTTCAAAAAAGGTAATGTTTTTACTAAAGACTATACTAATTTATGACCCGGTCGATCACAAAGCTCTATTGAGCGGCCGACCTCGAAATGGAGGTTTAACTGTAGTACACAATGCCGGTGCAGCTTTGATCGATTATTTTGTTGATTGGTACCTTAACTGACGAAACAACAAGGCCTTTGAGCTGTTTTCAGAGAGAGCGTCTAGAATTAATCGGGATTTCTGACAATGAGGTCCTTGTAACCGTACTGCGGTGATCCACCCTCATCACTCCAAATGCTATGTAGTATTAAGGTCCCGGGCTTAAGCAAAGGACCAAGTTGACTAAGAAATTCCACTTTTGGGCATAAAACAAAAAGTAAAATAAAACGCAAAATCGGGTGAAAAAAAAAATTCCGCAAAAGAGTGTTTAGGTAACCCATTCGCCCCTGAACGGCCTGTAACCGCCAGTGGGGATCCACGTGTCCGCCAGTGTCATCCAACTTGTGTAGGGTAAAGAATAAGCACGATTTCGCCAAGGAGGCCGGAGAAAAAGGTAAAAAAATATAAGCAACGTCAACCCAAAAATTCCCATGAAAATTTTGTTCCACTAACCACCTGTTTTCTTTCATGTAATCGTTAGATCCTAAAAGCTTTTTCAAAAAGTCAGTAATAATGAGCTTTAGTGCAGACAGGTCCCAGGGCTCATCATTGTCAATAAGGGATTTAGCCGGAGACGTTTGCGAGAATTAAGAGGGTCTGTTAATCGAGCGTAACGCTACAGTTCAGAAATGCACTAAACTAACTGCACTAAACCAACGTATTTTAGTATTTAAACGGTAGATATAGGCATATTTTTATCCCGGCCCTAAAAATTTTTCATCCGTTCAGATTTCCTAGCTGAAAGTCTAGTGATCCGAGAATTAAAGGGATCAAAATGATTTATGATTTATTACAATCTATGGATTAAAAACCAAAGGATGAACTGTAAAGGAGTCCTAGACCCCATATAAAAACAGATCACCTAAAAAAAAAAAATATATATATATATATATATAAAGAAACACAATAAAATAATAGTTTCAGAAAATACAGAAATATAAAAGCTACTTAAAAGTCACTGAAAAATTTCTTAACTCTAGACTTAAAAATATTTACATTATCAGAAACACGAATGTCTAACGGTAGTTGATTCCACTGGTCAGTAATTCTATGGAAAAAACTATACTTCAAGACATTAGTTCTGGCATATTTCTTCTTTAAAGTTAAAGAGTCCTTAGCCCTAAGTGAGAAGCGGTCAGCTTCTGAGTGAAAATCTATAATTTTATTGATGTCAATATCAATGTTGCCATTAAGTACTTTATATAAGAAAGTCACGTCAGCCAGTGATCTTCTCTTCTCCAGTGACATGAGGTTTAACTTCTTCAAACGAGTGTCATAGGGATCATCACTTTTCAAGATAAGTTTAGTCGCTCTTCTCTGTACTCTCTCCAGCTTATCAGAATTTCTCTTTGTATATGGGGACCACACCACTGAACAATATTTCAAATTTGAGCGGACCAATGAGCAGTAAAGAGTACGCAGGGTCTTAGGGTCATCCAGACCTTTACAAGTTCTCTTAATCAGACCAAGCATTCTGTTAGCCTTGGATACTATGTAATCTATATGTGGGTTCCATGATAAGTGACGATTTGTAATAATCCCCAAGTCTTTAAACTCTTTAACTTCTTCCAGTTCAGAGTTTTCCAGGAAAAAACTAGAAGTGAGTGGTTGAATCTTCTTAGTAATTTTCATGATTTTGCATTTCCTGACATTGAAGTTCATGAAATTCCGAACACTCCACTGATGCAGACCATCCAGGTCCTGTTGAAACAATTCAAGATCACCAGCCGTGTCAATGATTCTAGAACATTTACAGTCATCAGCATAAAGGGCAATAGTACTGCCAGGAAGTACTACTTCGGGAAGGTCACTAATAAATATAACAAAAAATAAAGGCCCTAAAAAAGAGCCCTGAGGAACTCCAGATGAGACATCGGACCAGGAAGAGGATATACCATCCAGCACTACTCTCTGTCGGCGATTGCTTAAATAACTTTCACACCATTGTAATAATGAGCCAGTGATCCCAAAGTTGCACAACTTTTGCAACAAAACTGCATGGTTCACTTTGTCAAAGGCTTTGGAAAAGTCTAAAAAGACTACATCAACTTGTCTGCCTTTACATCAACTTGTCTGCCTTTAAAACTTACCTTTTCGAAAACTTCAGCCAGAAAAAAAGGCCCCCGAAAATTTTAGGGGATCTTTTTAGCGTAAAAATCCGTTAAAATGGGCAATAATACCATTTTTTAGATGTTCGAAAATCCTAGGAGAAGCAGGCAAGCAAGAGATTTTACAACAAATGTTCCAAAAATTCTAGATCTCAAATCGTCTTCCGAACAGATATTCTTCTCATTCTTCCGAAAATTGACGTTTCCTCGCAGTCCTACTGTTCTTTTCGCAACAGCCTTCCTTCTTTTCTTGAACCTCAATAACAGATTTCGGCGTCGAATCACATCTGATGATAATGAAAGTGGATACAACAGAATGAGCTACTGTCAGCCAAGTTTTAAGTTACGTTTTCTCATTCAATTCTTCACTGTAATCCTATATAAAATGGCTTGGTTAGAAAGGTTTCATTTCCTAGGCAAAGCCATTCAGTCCCATAAACTACATTGAACCTTAATGGGTTTGTCACTCATCGCAGGAAAAATAAGTTAACTGAAAGAAAAAAAATGGGAAAAGGGGAAGAATGAAGTTAGCAAAAAAACCGGCTTCGACAGTGAAATCCCACGCGTGTGAGATCTTAGAAAAAAAACGTTTCCGACGTGATCTGAAAATCTCACGCGCTCTTTACCTCGCTCTTACGTGAGTTAACTTTTTAACTTCTAATAAAGTTTAGCTCGATTTTGCATTGAAATAGCGTTTTGATAGCCAAAGATGTTTCGCAAAATGATCACAAGTCTGCTGAATAACTGACAACCTGGGAAAATTTACTTTCGGTTAAGCAATTTGCTTGTGCATGAGTGAGAAACAGCGCGCGCTCGTTCGTTCGACTGGTTAAAAAGCTATTGTGCACATCCAAACAGCTGACCAAAGTGATGGCAGTCGCTTGTAAATAACACGTTCCGTTTGGTCAGCGCCATGATGGAGCAAACTCGCGGTTTCCATGGACACGTTTTTGTTTTCAAAAAAGGGCAACTTACAGTAAATACTAATTAGTACCAAACCTGCACTTACTTTCGGCTATAAGTGCGCCACACCAGCGTGAATTCGGCAGAAAAGTTTAATAAAACTTCTTTTTGGTTCCTAAATGTATATAAACTTTCCCTTGTTTTTGCAAAGTTTATCAAAATGTGCTTTGAAAAAGTACGAAAAAAAAACAACAACAACAAACGTTTCACGGAATGCTCCCTCTTCCTCAGGAGTTTAAAGCAACTTTTCCTCGCCAGTTCTAGATCTATTTTTTCTGTTTAGGTTTTTCGTGGCTATGTCCCCTTTCCTTCATCCCTATACATTCAAATTGGATGGTTTAATGTTCTCTTGTGGTGTCGAAAATGCTCTTTACTTTTCTTTACTTTTTCTTTAAAACAAAAAGCAGCTTACCTTTCCTCATAACATGTTCCCTTAAAATATCGAAAAACACTTTGTAACGCAAAACGACCCTATGAATGGACTCTTCATATTGCTAATCTCTACTTAGCATTCAATTAAAGATCACACTGAAAGATGATCAAAGATCCATTGCTGTTCTGAGGAATGGCGTCATAATAGATATTTACCGCGCGCTAGCACAACAACTTCTGTTCCCGTGGTAATCCTAGCAATTCCAAAAGTCAATGCAGAAGAATTTTATGGCCTCTATTTACCGTTCAACAGGTTGATTGTAGATGTGGGCAAGGACAATTTTTTTCATAAACACAATGAGGACAAATGACGCATGAAACAGTCTCCTAGAAACTACTTTCGCAGATTCTATCCGTTTAGGCTAAAAGTTTGCTGAATGTATTCGGAATTCCTAACAATCGTAGGTTTTTTTTTTGTCTTGGACATTTTCTTTCTTTCTTTCTTTCTTCGGCGGGGAAGGGGGGGGGGGGGGGTTACACACGTGCGAATAAGTAACTACGGTGGTCTGCAGTGGATGTCAAAATTAGAACTCGGGATAGTTGGGGACCGTTCTAAGCAGGTACTGTACCGTATTACAGTTTTAAGCGGCCTTAGGTTTTGCATCTATTTTGATTAAAATTCAGTAAATTTTAATGTTTGTTAGGGGACAGTAGCCAGGTTTTAATGATATGCCAACCTGCGAGACTTCTTACCAACATCGGACAGTATTCGTGATTCTTACAAAGAGAGCTCTTCCAACCATGACATTTCGCTGACCGCATATCGTATGGTACTGAAGACTCTGTCCCCTTGGCCTCGCTCTGAAGATCGTTTGATGGCGGCTGCCATCTTCCGTGTAAATCTTCTCTTACAGCAGCAGAAAACACCCTTCAAAACCGGCGTGCCGGTTTGGACAGCTTCCTCCATCACTGCAATCATACAGTCTGATTCAGAACCTGTTTAATTATAATTTGGCGAAGTTACACGTGCATCAGCGTCCGTCGTGAGGGTGCCTGTTGAAGTGGGCTGTGTCAGATCAAGACATTGATATTGCAGAAGACGATTTTACAGCTATAACCTAAGATGCCGGCCGTAAAGGGAGAGGGAATGCGCGGCTTAGCCGTGTTTATTTCCGACATTAGAAACTGTAAGTGATTTGAGACATTTTAATGTTTCCAAATTGCCTGTGTTGAATGATTTTTGTGTCAGTTTCTGGCGTTTGACACGTGTGTGTGAGATTCGATTCAGCTGAGTTTTCCAGTGATCAACATTTTCCGCTTCAATTCATCACGGGTATTTTGAATAGCTTCCTCACGATGTTCCAACACGTGTTTATTTTTGCTTCAGGTAAATCTAAAGAAGCCGAAATCAAGCGAATTAACAAGGAGCTTGCAAATATTAGAAACAAGTTCAAGGGTAAGTTTGTGTGCATTAATGCGAGTTGAAGTACATATTATCCAATTTTATTCCACCAATAGCCAAATCCTCTCACTTACGTCTTCTAAAACTTACGCTTCGTCTTACTGCTCTTAATATGTCGCCTTTAATTTGATTTTGAAGGTGATAAGCAGTTAGACGGGTACCAAAAAAAGAAGTATGTCTGCAAGCTTCTGTTTATATTTCTACTGGGGCACGACATCGATTTTGGTCACATGGAAGCCGTAAATCTTCTCACTTCGAACAAGTACACGGAAAAGCAAATTGTATGTATATATATATATATACCTGATGTATCATTTACCTTATTCATTTTCTTTTTATGAGCTCACAACAGTCAAGTGTCTACTCCACAGTCTTGTCGAAAGAGACAAATTGATCCGGGATGGATAAGTCGTCATTAATTTGTGATCCAACGGTCTTCCCATTAGGTTAAACGTCAAACTTTGATTTCCTTAAAGTTACCGTAAATGATGATATTTGTAAAGTTTAGATAGTAAACCACTTTAGGGTTATTGCAGAGAAAATAAATTGTCAATTATTTTGAGTCTAGAAAAGCTTCACAGAATTAAATGTACTTTTTAAGGTGCATGTACCTACAGGAACTCTAACTGCAGTGTTAAATTTATTATCTCCCAGTATGCTGTGAAATTAGGCTGATTGTATAACTTGCAATCCCCATTTTGAAGAAGTTAATTTGATGATCTGAATTCATAAGTAAAGGATGTTTGATTCTGTTCCTACCAATAACAAACCACTTTAAAAGGTTAAATGTTTTTTGTTTCTGTTTCCATAATTGTTAATTGTCTACAGGTGTATGTGCTTATCAGTGAATATTTCTGAGTGTTTGCCTTTACTCCTGTCAGGGGTGATTGGGAATTTTCTTTTCATAGATTTTTGCCATCTTTTAGATCATTTTTTTTTAGCTTTAAAAAATTTGCCTCTTTTGGTTTCATGTTTTTTTGCAGGTTTCTTTCTCTCCTCTTTTTTTTTTTTTTTGCTTTCAGTTTTCATCCAAGATAAAATCAGCTTTACGGATTTGCTATTCAATGTGGCTTTCATTAAAAAGGCAAAAAGAAATTAAACCAAATGAGAAGGGAGTAATTTTAGAATACCCTGTTGTACATAATGTATTAGCATATCTTATAGCATTTCTAGAACAAAGTATATAAAAACAAATGGATCCATTCTTATTCAGTTGCATAGAAATGAGACAAAAATTGCCAGGTGTTCTATAATTTAGCCAAGAGAAATTTTTAAAATTGAATTCAATCCTCTCTTCACTAGCCACCTTGGGAACGGAGCATATAAGTAGCCATTATCGCTTGTTATAGTGTAATACAAAACCCCTGGGTCCCTTGTGACTCCAGAAATGTCTCGTCTCCTCTCTGTATCAGGAAATGACATGTACCTCTTTATTTCTACAGACTAATTTTATAATATGAGGAGTTTTGCTTACAACAGTAATGTTTCCTCTTGTTGTTTGCAGGGATATCTGTTTATTTCAGTCCTTGTAAGTGCAAACAGTGAGCTTATCAAGCTCATCATCCAAAGCATCAAGAACGACCTTTCCAGTCGTAATCCCATCAATGTCTGCCTGGCACTTCAGTGCATAGCAAATATCGGCAACGAGGAAATGGTGGAAGCTGTGGGCAAGGAAGTTCCTAAGCTGCTAGTTTCACCAGACACAAATGACAGTGTCAAGCAATGTGCAGCTCTCTGTGTTTTGAAGCTTTTCAGGTTAAAACATGACATCTTGCCACCGGGAGAATGGACATCAAGGATAGTACAACTACTAAATGACAAGCATCTGGTGAGTTGTTTCATTATAATATTAGGGTTGCTAGGAAGGGTTGCATAATTATGTATGGCTTATTACTCGTAGACTAAAATCTATCCAGTTTACTAAGGATTAAAGTTCTGAGCAAAAGCTATTATTTCCCTCTTGTATGAAGGTAGAGAGAATGTTGCCAGGGCAACTGGGAACTGTTAGAGTGCAGCGTTGTATGCATGTACATGAAAGTTTCCAGACAAATAAAAACTATGGAAGAAACAATACTTTGAAGCTTTGTTGGTGTCACTGCAGGATATTTTTAGCTGTCAAAAACAACCTTTTCTAGTGAAATACTGTAAACAATGTCATAGGTCAGGTGGATCTTTAAAGTAACTTTCATGATGTGCACATTACAGACACAAAGGTTTGCCACCCAAGTTTGATTTTTTAAAGACTGGCATTACTTCAAAGTGTATGGTCCAGGAAATCACAAAAATTTACACAATATGTATTTATCTTGGTCCTCTCCTGAAGCATATCTTTCTTTCTTTAATTATCATTGAAGTCTCTTTGTACACTGATCATGTAGCTTCGAGTTGCTCAGAGTTACAGTTGTACAGTGTATCTGACTCAGGTCAGTGTCCTCCTTTACCTGAACAATTCCCTATATCACATTTAGCCTCATCCAAAGTAATGTTTGGTCATGTTTCTTCCTGGACAGGGCGTGGTAACTTCTGCTGCCAGCCTTATTCAAGGTGTTGTCCATATTTATGCTGAGGACTACAAAGGCTGTGTTCAATTAGCTGTGTCAAGACTTAGCAGGGTATGAAATTTGCATAGACGTTGTGGTTCAGTTTGGTAGTATAATATTGTATGACAATGAGTTTGAAACAAAGAAAAATAAATTTTGAACCGTGGATAAAATTTGAGGGCAACATGTAGGAGTCCGTTCTGTTACTCTACATGCATGTTTGCTTGATGTCAGTAGTGTCCTGATCATCCATAATTTACAGTATTTAATTAGACCACCTCACAGTGGGCATTGTTGAAAAAGGTTAATAGTGGTTGTGATAAAAAGCATACGTCATGATGTGTACTGTACAGTGATTTTATTCAACTTAAATTTAGCAGGCAGTTTTCATCAAACGATCATGCACTTGACAATGAGTAATAATTGGTGTTTTCAACAGATTGTGACATCGTCCTACACAGATCTTCAAGATTACACATATTACTTTGTCCCTGCTCCATGGCTTTGTGTTAAGTTGCTTAAACTTTTACAGATGTACGCCGCCCCAGGTAAGATTTCCTTCAGGATTATATTTGTGACCTCATATGTGAAAACATTCCTTATAGTTTGCTGTTTTCAAAAGGATAGCTGTTCATATACCGTTCTTTAGCCATTCAAATGGACTGGGTATTAGTTTGAATGGCTCAGGCTATCCATTCAAAAAACAAGGGTCATCCATTCAAATGGCTTGGGCTATCCATTAAAAAAAATTGTTATCCGTTTGAACAGCTTGGGCTATCCATTTGAAAAAAAATGTTATCCACTCAAACGGCTTTGGCTATCTGTTTTTGCTTGAGAGGCAATGATTGTTCAACTCAGTGTGACAATAGACGGATCAAAGAGCACCAATGACAGTACAAGTCTTAATAGCCAATAACATCGATGGCTTAACTGACAGAGAACCAATAGCATCGTGACTTAATTGACCAATCAGGACAATAGCCAGAGTTTAATAACATCAAATGATGTGATACTACTCACTTTGACTCTGAAGATGACTTACCACACAGGTTGTCAAAACGTCAGTCACTGTCAACAACAACAGTCCTATTCAGAACTACGTTCACCTGGACGATCAAACTCAACCTACGTATCACATTTATACTATACTGTTCCACATTATTAACCCTTTAAGTCCCAAGAGTTATTCACATCAATTTTCTCCAAATAATACCAATACATGATCAAGGGGAAAGGTAATGAGAATCAATAAAGTGATCACCTACGTTAGCATGCCATCAATCAATTTTTTTCAACTAATTATTGAAGAAAATGTATGGAGATCAGTTTAGACAATTTTTAAGTGGATATCAGGGCTTAAAAGGGTTAAGAAAATTGTCAAAGCTATAGACAGTTTATGCATGACTTAGCAGTGGCTATGTTGGTGTACCAAAACTTTGAAATGGAGACCATGCTGGTGAACCAAAGAAATCCCTTGGAGATCAAACTCTTTTGTTATGAATCAACTTTTTTTGTTCCAAGAAATGTACATAGCTGCTAACCATCTGATTAAAAATGATCTGTTGTAGACAGCTAGGACTCTCCACTCACAAACATACTTGTGGTGTCTAGAGCTATGTACCTCCTCTTCTGCAACATAAGATGTTTTCTCATTTTGTATAAATCCCCCATAGCAGTTTGTCTGATAATGCAAGTTTCCAACAAAGAAGATATTACAGTCTTAGCACAGATTTTCACACCAAAAATGTTTGCCTGTTAGGCTCATCAGATGGGTGGCGTGGTATCTTGTATTGCCTTTCACCCATATTTTCATGGTGGGTCCTTGTTGAGACACTTTTTGACCTGAAAATTAAATTAACTTGGCCATTTTTCATGGATTTCAGCCATAAACAGCTTACAGTGCCCCTGGAGAAATTATCCTTAAGAATTACTTGCTTATTGCAAAATAATAAACATTATTTAATTTAATCATGCTGACTATTTTTGTCCTCTCTAAAGTATTGCTCATTTTCTGTTTAATCCAGAGGACCCAGCTGTCCTTGGAAGATTGAATGAATGTCTGGAAACCATTCTTAACAAAGCGCAGGTATGTAAAGCCATACTTTCAAAAATCCATTCTCAATTTTTGACATTTACTACAACATTACAATAAACCAAAGAGCTGATGAAATCAAAACTTTGCTTGACTCTTGTAGGAACCACCAAAGTCCAAGAAAGTTCAGCATTCAAATGCCAGAAATGCAGTGCTCTTTGAGGCTATAAACTTGATCATTCACATGGATAGGTACGTGCATCTTATGTGTTTTACTCTTTGTTGCACTTCACTGGAAATGGTGGAACTCAGGCAAGGAGGGAAATATATACATTTATCTTTTGTAACATTCCTATACAGGTAACTACTGATAGAATTTGCCAGCCAAAAACAAAGAAAACTTGAAAGAGGACACAGAATGGGTCTGTTTAGGGAAAAGTTTTCACCTTAGCAAACAAAAAGTTGAAATAGCTTCCAACCTATTTTTTCCATATTTCCGTCCCTGTCTGGTTGGGGAAAATCCCTCATAAGAAAGACCCCTGTATAGTGAAAAACATAAATTTGTATGAAGCATTTTTCATGTTGTTCTTTAGTATGGAGCCCTTTAAGTGCCACACATGTGTGCGTAGAGACTTCACATGTATGTTTAGATATCACATTCACAATGTTTACTTTTCTTTCTTTTGGAGTGACTTTTTCTGGTCTGATGCAACTTTTTGTTTTGTGCGACTTTTTTCTTTGCACACATAATCAAAATAAACCAGTCAGCTTTTTCACTGATTCAAAATATGTCTAATTTTTACTTGATTTTATCTTCCCAGTGAACAGAGTTTGCTGATCAGAGGCTGTAACCAGTTGGGCCAGTTTTTAACACACAGAGAAACTAACTTGAGGTATATTTTCCTGAACGTATTTGATCCATGGATACTAAAACCCCAATTAGTGCTGTTTTCTCAGGTTGTAAGTGAGTTTGCCAGAAGCAATGTATACTGCTTTGTGATAAAGTTTTTGATCCAAGAGAGATGGCTATATTTGAGTGGTGGTTCTGAATTTTGTCCCCATTCCATTGTAATGGTTTATAAATTCTTTTTCTCCCAGATATCTTGCCTTGGAGGGGCTTTGTTTAATGTCCAATTCTGAGTTCTCAGCTGATGCTGTGAGGAAACACCAAGAGACAGTTGTTGGAGCCCTTAAGGTGAAGTTTTCTGTTGTTCTCAGCCTTCAAGGTCTGCTTGTTCTCTTTACTTTGCACTGGAGTGTACTCTAACTAAGGATGCCCAGATTGCCAAAACTTAACCCCAGTTTCTGGAGTATGAAGCGCTTGTAGTAGGAATATGACATCCTTGGATGGGATGCTAGTCCATGAGACTGTTACTCCAGCAAATTTGTTGCTGGTGCCCATTTTATACACTTTGGTGAAGAAAGACAAAGTGGAGCAAAGAGTCTTGCCTTAGGAAGCATAAGCCAGGTTTAAACCCACACCTTCTTGTAAAGATCTGAAGTTTGATGTGTTCACTGCTTGGCTACTACTTCTCCACTATTTTCTCATGAGATTTGCCATTTTTGTTCTTTTCCAGACTGAGCGGGATGTCAGCGTTCGTCAGAGGGCTGTTGATCTTCTTTATGCCATGTGTGACAAGAACAATGCTGAAGAAATCGTGTCAGAAATGTTGACTTACCTGGAGACAGCTGATTATTCCATCAAGGAAGAAATGGTAATTTTGCATTTCTTTAATTGGTTGTACCCTTCAGAACTGATCTTTACCATACTGACTTGTTTTGTTAGTCATTTAAGCCCCAATCTAAACATGTTGACTCTCTTCACTGCTCTTCATTGTTTCATATTGTATTGCTTGAGAGAATGTGTTCAAACATTAAGACATTTCATCAGTGCTGATCATTTCATTCATTCTCTTGACCTGTACATTTGATTTGGCAGTGACATTCTCAGGATAAATTTGATGCTAATCACTGCTGGGGCTTAAAACGGTAACTCATAAGAGTGCACATGTACAAAACCAATCTCCAAGAAACTCTTCTTCAATTTAGACCACTAAGTGACAACAACGCTTGTTGTTGATCTTTACCATTCTCTTGTTCTGTTAACTTATGAGGGTAAACATGTACAAAACCAATCTTGGGGAAAACATTCCATTTTTAAGTCAACCCGGGGGCCTGGGTCATGGTCGCGGTCGCGGTATCCAAGTTTGGTCTAAAAATGGGGGGGGGGGGGGAGGTGGGGGGGGCGTCCCCTGGATCCACCACTGATTTCTAAATTTCAAAAGTCCTCACATGAAAATAATAAGCTTCTGTCCATAAACAGAAAAAAATATTGTTTTGCACTTGCCCTCGTTTTCAAGGATACGCTCAGGTGTAGGAGTTCAGAAGTTAAGTAAAGTACACACACAAATTATATGTAGTGTATGTTTGTATTTCACTATTACAGTTGAGCACTTTTCTCCAAATGCTGATCATCATATACTTTTTATAGGTATTGAAAGTAGCAATTCTTGCTGAAAAGTTTGCAACTGACTATTCCTGGTACATGGATACTATCCTTACCCTCATCCGGATTGCTGGAGATTATGTCAGCGAAGAGGTAAGGCGCTTTGACTATTGAAATAACAAAAAGAGACTAGGATAGTGCTTTTCATTTTAAACTTGATTTCTCTTTCAAAACAGTTTTAATTTATGGTCCTTTTTGTGAGCTGTGAAGGTGTTAAATCATTTGGAAAATCTTCACAGGTTTGGTACCGTGTGATCCAGATTGTCATTAACAGGGATGATATTCAGGGTTATGCTGCTAAGACAGTATTTGAGGCTCTGCAGTCACCTTCATGCCATGAGAACATGGTTAGAGTTGGTGGCTATATCTTGGGAGAATTTGGAAACCTTATTGCAGGAGATCCCCGCTCAAGGTATGGTTACTTTTTCCAGACTTCATTCGGATTGCTTATGGAACAAACTCTAATACTTCACTGAACAAGTTAACTACAGCTGTATGCCAAAACGTTTAGGGTAAATAGTGATTGCCTCGAGCACTCCAGACAATTGTTAGGATTAGACCATAGCTTAAAATCCTCTGATAAATTCAGTTAAATTGTTCCATTAATATTTTTAAAATAAAGCAAGGTAGGCTTTTCCTAGCCTGCACATATACAGTGTAACTTTACCAAAGTTACCATTAGCATGCCAGGGCTCGAAATTAACGCTCGCAAACTCGCAAAATGCGAGTGATTTTGATAATCTGCGAGCAAGAAAAATATCCACTAGCAAACGATTGCGAGTTAGAATTATCCATGTCTCCCAAACAAAGTGAAATAAATTTGCTTGTGGTCTCACCAGTTTGCTAGTGGAAAAAAATCTTACTAGCAAAACTTTGCAAGTGCACTAAAAAGATAACTTCGAGCCCTGCATGTGAGGGTGGTATCACTTGGAGGCCTTCTGGTTTGTTTAAAAAGTTGTTGTTATAATATGTATCTGGTCTGGCATGAGAAAAATGATGAGGGGTATCTACTTTATGAGCTTTCCTTTTTTCCTCCAGTGAAAGAGACTTTCACTGAGGTTGTTTTTTTGTTGCTGTGCTCTAGCAGAACCTGGTGTCCCTGGCGTCTATTTTTTTCTCTCGGGTGACTAAAAAATCTCAGTTTTTTTCATACAAATCATATGCTGGGCACGCTACAAGTATATTTCACAGGGTTCAGAACACTAAACTCCCTTCAGCTTTTTTTAGAGAACATGCAACCTTGCATGAGGATCATTCAAGTGATTTTACGTGCAAGAGGTTCCTTGGAGACATTCTGCACATTTATGACACAAAAATTCTTTGAAGGTGATCTTTTCTACTCTTTCCCTTTGTCAGCCCAATGGTTCAATTCCAGCTGCTTCACAGCAAGTTCCCATTGTGCTCTTCACCAACAAGAGGCTTGCTCATGTCAACATACATCAAATTCATTAACCTGTTCCCAGAAATCAAAGGACACATCCAAGAGGTAAGAGCAACTTCTCCTGATCAGCTTCTTATCCGATATCTCAGATTTTAGTTCGTTGAGCCTGTAGAATGTATGTCTTTCACTCCTGATACATGGTGGCTTAAAAAATATTCACAAAAAGCTCATATTTCTTTTTCTTAAATCCTAAAATGTAAAAAGTAGTGTGTAGAAGTTCTGCTCGAGGGGGTTGAAAGCTGTGCTTTAGCAATGCCTGGTGGCCCCTAATCCTGGGTGACCAGAAAATTGAAGTTTTTTTCACGTAAATCATATGCTGAGCACCCTGGATTTCACTCGGCTGTTTTTTTTCAGTGTTTTCCGTACTATTTAGTTCCTTTTTACGTGTAGGTAACATGATAAAAATTTTGTAATGGTGGAAGAACAAGCAAGCAAAAAAAGAACTTCTATGTGTATGTTTTATTTCTTGCCTTCAGATTTTACGAAGTGACTCCAACCTTAAAAATTCAGATGCTGAAATTCAACAGAGAGCACTTGAGTATCTGAAACTTAGCACTGTTGCATCTCCAGATGTTCTGGTAAGGTTTCATGCTTAGTACGTCTTGTTAACAGATTACTTTTGCCTTCTATCCACCCCAGATCTTTGAACAAGTTATGCTACAAGGGACTAAATCCTGGGGTGGGTGGGGGGGAGGGGGGTGCACTCCCTATATTATGACCTATACAGGGAAGGCTTCAGGCATATTAAAGTGTAGGGAATTCAGGAGTTGAAGTATATGACAGGGTAGTAAATAGGTACATGTAACTTTTCTGTCTATCAAAGTGTAAGGGGTTGCACCTCAGGTGAAACCTCCCCATATGATATAAAACTCTTAGAGTATCCACCTCTGCCTCCCCCCCTCCAGACAAAATCTTTGGTAAGCAGTAGTCTTAGAGAAAGGTAATTTACCTTAGTGTTTGTAAAAAGGTAGTTATAAGACTCTTGCCTTGTGAAATGATCGGACACAGATGACGTTAAAAAGAAGAAAACCAATGTGCACGTGGTTCATTCCCTTCAACTTTTTTTTTTACTCAGGCCACAGTTCTTGAAGAAATGCCACCTTTCCCAGAACGCGAGTCATCCATCTTAGCCAAGCTAAAAAAGAAGAAGAAGGAAAAGGCTGGAATTTTGGACAAGGA